>JACVVK020000271.1:22500-80000 GCA_018292915.2 Batillaria attramentaria
AGTTAATCACGCTTAATAATTGACATTAAACAATCACGAGACAGCAAGAAACAATGACGTCAATGAATGACGTCAAAGTATTATTTTGAAATTAATACATTCTTTGTAAAAAGGACTTGAAAGGTTTGCAAAATAGCAGTGAAAATGTTTTAGCTTGTTTCGCTTACGCCGAGAAGAAACAAAGAAACTGAGAAACCCGACCGTCATAAAATACATTAGGTCACTAGGTCAGTAGCAAGCTTTATTTCTCATTGATAGGTATAGGAAAGTGCCTCCATTAAAAAAAAAAGTGATCGCGGAAAATCGTTGGCGACTGAATTAGCGAACGCACTACAACGACTATTATTACGCAGCTGCTTGCTATTTGGCATGTCCCGATATCAGTGTAGTACATGTAACATTTTCCCCCGCTAATTGTCTCGCGCATGAGCCAGTAAATGTCTCATTTGGAGCGGGCCGGTCCATTCCGTGTTTCCCAGTTCGCTTTATTGTGCACAGGTGAAAGCAGCATACTCAGCATTATCCGCAGCCGTGAAACGATCGCATCCTAGCAAATCCAACCCATGTCGTTGGCAAGAGAGCATTTCTCGCGCTGTTGTCCCTGCATGAGGGTAAATCAAGAAGGCGGAGTGTTGATACTGTACACCTACAAACGTAATAATCATGTTCGAAAAGGAAACTCAGTTAAGACATCTGTCCATGTACTAATTACAGAAGCATTAATTTGAAATAGTGTGGAACCAATGAAGAGAGGCCGATCAACCAGAATTTTTTTTAAAGAAAATAAATAAAAAGGTTTTGAGCGGCCTGCATGCAACTGAGGTAAAAAAAAAAAAAAAAGGCGGAGTGTTTTCCTGGTGTTAGATTCGAAAGTTTTGACGGCTGGTTAAAAAAACAAAGGTAAAAAAAAAAAAAAAAAACGAATAGGTGTTTATAATCTGAGAGTGCACACTACAGTAATGTGTCAGTGATGGTCGTATTTTACGCCATGCATTACATTAACAATTGATGAACGGTCCCGTTCATTCCCACCGACAAATCGAAATTCAAGGATTTGTTTGTTTGTTTGTTTGTTTGTTTGTTTGTTTGGGGGGTGTTATCCATAGTTGAAAATAAAAATCCAAAACAAACAAATAGACACTACAGACAAATTAAAAAAGAACAAAACAACAACAACAAAAACAACGATAGTGCTACTGTTTTACTAGAATTTGTTTTGACTGTGTGAAAGGAAAGGGCCGCATATCGACAGACAACAACGACGACAACAACAGCAACAGCAACAACAACAACAACAATCCTGGCTGGGGCCAAATAGTTGTTCTGGCCTTTTTCTCCTTGACCCGTCTTCGATATCACCCACGCGTGGTGTAAAAGGACGTTAAACCCTGAGACATCCACCTACACCTTTGATTCGTACTAGCACCCGGAAAACCTCTCCACCACCTTGGCATACTCCCTGTTGTCTTTTGCGCTCGGTCCATGCGGTTCTTTTGTTCGTTTTCCCAGTCATCCTGCGCACGCGAGAGGTGGCGGTAATTCTGGCTGGTTTATACGTAGCTGTCTTCAGAAGCGGCGGGTTGGTATTGCTCTGCAAGGGTGGTACATTCCAAATTGTCCAACGCCGAAGGATGCTATATCGGCGAATGTCTCCCTCAGCCCTGTTCTCCATTACTTTTTTGTCAATGGGAACTGCGTGCGGCACGGTAACATAATGCTGCCAGGATGTCCTGATGGCGCAATGTATGCGCGCAATTCTTTTACGCTCAGTGTTGTTGGTCTTTGATCTACTCTTGTTTGTCGGAAGTAATCACATCTGTATTCTTCAAATTCTCCGTTCTGCTGGGGTCGTTCCGGCTCAACTTTAGCCGACCTGGAGTATTCCGTATCTCCTTCCTGTTGTCTTTGCATCTGGTGATCAAAACTACAACAGCAACAAGTGCACAAAACTGCAGCATCTGCATTATTACAGCCGTTTCCACGGATATCCTCAGAGGTAATATTTTTCAGGCTTGTGAAGAAACGACGCCAGAACACATGGAACGGAACTCTGTCGAGTGTCCGTGCACGGAGTTGTCTTTCGTTTGCCTGCACCCAAACAGTCATAAACGCTGCCCCGTGCCTATCTGTCATAAAATGTCATGAGTGCAGACAAACATGTAGGGAAAGACAACTCCATGCATGGAAAAATGACAGAGTTCCGCTTCCTGTGGAGGATAAAAGCGAGCGAGAGAGAGAGAGAGAGAGAGAGAGAGAGAGAGAGATCCATTTCCTGCCCTCCAGAGCAAAGAAGTACAAAACAAGAGAGAGAGAGAGAGAGGGGGGGGGCGGAGGGTGGTACTATACAAAAAAGTACGCATGCTTGAATTCATGCACTGAACACTTGTCGTAAGCGTTAGTTAATGAGGCGCGAAAACAACAGGCCAAAAAAATAAAATAAAATCAGACAATGAAACCGAGACTAGCGGCGACAGAGTGGAACGGAAGACAGAGAAAGAAAACAAAATACGAATAGCATAATACACAAAAATAGCTCATGCTTCATAAACAGAACGCTTGTCATACGCGTTAGTTAATGAGCTGGGAACAGAAGCTGCAAAACAAAAAGAGGGCAATAAAAAGGAAGAGAAGGGAATAAAAAAGGAAGGTTCTGTTTGTTTTTTCCGTCTTCAATAAGCCGGGAAGCTATAAAACCTTGTTTTTCCTTACAGGAAATATGCTGTTTCGTCTGGAGGAAGTACCAAGAGAAAAACAAAATTTTTCCTCAGCCCGTGGGCGTGCGTTATCGGGAACATGTTTGAGAAAACTTCCTTATAACCAATGTTTTTGTCGTGGTTCTTTTTTTCCCTCATTAATTAAGCCCCTGCCCACGGAGTGAAAACGTTTGTTGTTGTTGTTGTTGTTGTTTGGCGATCAAATGCGTACGTGTGTGTGTGTGTGTGTGTGTGTGTGTGTGTGTGTGTGTGTGTGTGTGTGTGTGTGTGTGTGAATTTCTGCTAACTATCCCAAGAACAGGTGAATCAATCAACACCATTTTGGGTGTATGTGTGTGTTCATGGTCGGACTCCAAAGAAGCGTATTTCTTTTGCTTTACCTTGGGTCAGGGTCAAGGCCACTGGGCTTTGCTGAATGCTCCGTAAGACCAGGTTATGACTACCTTTGCTAAGGCAGCTCAAGGGAGGCAAGTAAGCTCAGCGTAAGGCATGAGGAGTTGCTCCCCTCCCGGCGTACGTGGAGGCGGGAAGGTCCTATGAGTAACAGCAACGGGTGATTTTTTTTAATCAAAACATAATTTTAGAGTGAAATATACGTTTGTTCTTTCAAAATCCATCACCCGATGGTGTCACTATAGAACGAATACCGAACAGGTTGTGAGAGAGCCACTAGTAATGGAAAATGTCCGGGCAGGGGCTTTTGCCACCACCTCGGCGTGGCCTTGTTTCGGTTGGATTTTTTTCATCCCAAGATCTTTTGCTGTTTTCGTACTCGTATCCCAGTTTTGTCCTTGTGTCTACGCCCGCTTGAGAGCGGCTCATTTCGCGCAAATCTATCCAATTCCGTTGAATTCGATTTCTATGCCATGTTGGATGTTTTAATTCAGAGAATAAAGGCCACTGAAAATGAGACTCGCTTTTCTCCAAACAGACACTTGAGTAGTTGATACCTTTGAACAAGAAGAAGAAGAAAGAAAGGGAAATGAAAACATGAGATGTCTAATGATTGCGCTGTACTCTGCTCGTCCTTTGGAGAGGACGAAACGATACAGAAAAGCAAAGCAAAACTAAACTAAACTAAACTAAACTAAACCCTACATGGTCCAACCCTTGTCGTGGGGTAGTGGCTTGTGTACCTCAATGACCCAGAGAGCTACGCCAGCAGGAGCACGTGCTCCTGGCAGGGTCACCCAAGCTGGACAGGTCGAAGGGTAGAGGTCAGACGAATGTGGACCACCTCTCCAAGAGGCTAAACGGGTTTGCGTAGGGTTAACAGCCCTACCTGTAAAAAACATAACGTTACAGAAGCATCGACAGCAACAAACCAAAACATTCACCTGGGCAAGGAAGGGTCTCCATCCCGGAGACCTATGACGCATTGCAGTGAAAGCCGAAAGGAAGCTGCAAGGCCGACCCCCCTTCTAACACCCAGGACAATGACGAGAGTAGCCACATGGAACATCAGGACAATGTATGAAGTAGGAAGGACCATACAAGTAGCAAGAGAGATGAAGAACTACAAGATAGGAGTACTGGGACTGAGTGAGACAAGGTGGCTACAGACAGGACAGCTGAGATTTTCATCGGGAGAGCAATTGCTGTACTCGGGACACACAGAGGATGGAGCCCCCCACACTGAGGGCGTGGCCCTGATGCTGGCACCGGAGGCACAGCGGGCACTCATCGGCTGGGAACCTGTCAACTCCCGCATCATCACAGCCAAATTCATCACCAAGAAGAAAGACATCAAGCTAAACATCATCCAGTGCTACGCTCCCACCAATGATGCGGAAGAGGAGAAAAAAGACGACTTCTACCAACAACTACAGACAGTGATAGATAGAGGAGGAGCCAAGGACATGACCATACTGATGGGAGACTTCAACGCCAAGATTGGATCAGACAACACAGGCTATGAGAACACCATGGGAACACACGGACTGGGACAGATGAACGAAAATGGCGAGCGCTTTGCAGACTTCTGTGCCCTGAACCAGCTAGTGATAGGAGGCAGCATCTTCCCACACAAGCGCATCCACAAGGCCACATGGAGATCGCCGGACCATGTCACGGAGAACCAGATTGATCACATCTGCATCAGCCGGAAGTTCAGGAGATCGTGGCGAGATGTGCGCGTGATGAGGGGTGCCGATGTATCATCAGACCACCACCTTCTTGCTACAACACTGAGACTTCGGCTTAAGAGACACACCAACGCCAACAACACACGGACCAGGTACAACGTTGGCCTACTCAGGAACACAGAGACACAAGCAGCATTCCGGATCAGCCTTTCCAACAGGTTCCAGCCACTGCAAGACCTGATAGAAGACAGTGGAATGGATATCGAGACACAATGGGAACACAGCAAGAAACTCTGGCACGACACATGCGAAGAGGTCCTTGGCAAGAGAAAGACCCAACACAAGGAATGGATCTCTGCTGATACCATCCAGAAGCTGGAAGTTCGGAAAAAGAAGAAAACTGCACTGAACACGAGCCGAACAAGAAGAGCTAAGGCAAAGGCACAGGAAGAATACACAGCAGCTGACAGAGAAGTGAAGAGGAGCACCAGAAAGGACAAGAGGGACTACATCGACAACCTGGCCAATCAAGCAGAGGAAGCAGCCGGACAAGGGAACCTAAAAGACCTGTACCAGGTGACCAAGAAGCTCGCGGGCAAGTTTTCAGCAGACAGACAAACCAGTGAAGGACAAGAACGGGCACCCACTGACAACAACTGAGGAACAGCTGAAGCGATGGGCAGAACACTTCAGGGAGCTGTTAAATCGCCCCATCCCTGAAACACCACCAGACATCCCGCCAGCTGAGACAGAACTACCCATCAACTGCGACAAGCCCTCTAAGGCGGAGATCAGGAAAGCCATCATGACACTGAGAAATGGGAAAGCTGCAGGGCCAGACGAGATACCAGCAGAAGCCATCAAAGCAGACACAGAGACAGCCGTCAACATGCTGCACAGCCTATTCAGCAAGATCTGGGAGAAGGAAGAGGTGCCAGCCCAGTGGAAAGAAGGGATCGTCATCAAGCTGCCAAAGAAAGGGGACCTCAGGGACTGCAGCAACTACCGAGGGATCATGCTCCTGTCAGTGCCAGGCAAGGTTCTCAACAGAATTCTACTGGAGAGGATGAGGGAGGCAGTCGACCCTATGCTCCGAGACCAGCAGGCGGGCTTTCGCAGGAACAGGTCCTGCGCTGACCAGATCGCCAGCCTACGCATCATCGTTGAGCAGTCACTGGAGTGGAACTCCCCCCTCTACATCAACTTCATAGACTATGAGAAGGCCTTCGACAGTGTAGACAGAGAGGCGCTGTGGAAGCTGCTAAGGCACTATGGAGTTCCCGGGAAGATCATCTCCCTGATCCAGTGCACCTACAAAGACATGAGCTGCAGGATTGCCCATGCTGGCCAGTTGTCAGAAAGCTTCGAGGTGAAGACCGGAGTCCGCCAGGGATGCCTGTTGTCCCCGTTCCTCTTCCTCCTGGTCATCGACTGGATCATGAAGACCACCACAACAGGCAGGAAAAACGGGATACAGTGGACACTCTGGGCGCAGCTGGATGACCTCGACTTTGCGGACGACCTGGCGCTCCTGTCTCACAGCCACAGCCAGATGCAGGACAAGACTACATGCCTGGAAGCCACATCAGCCGGAACAGGGCTCAAGATCAACAGGAGGAAAACCGAGCTGATGAAGATCAGCACCACTGCCAGCACACCAGTCACAGTCGGTGGAGAGCCCATCAGGGAGGTAGAGTCCTTTGTCTACCTGGGGAGTGTGGTTGATGGACAGGGAGGCACAGACCGAGACGTCACAGCCAGAATCGGCAAGGCAAGAGCAGCAATGGTCATGCTGAAGAACATCTGGGCATCCAAAGTTGTCAGCATAAGAACCAAACTTCGCATCTATAACTCCAACGTGAAGTCAGTTCTGCTTTACGGATGCGAAACATGGAGGACAACGAAGACGATGCAGCAGAAGATCCAGACATTTCTCAACACCTGTCTGAGGCGCATCTTCAACATCCGATGGCCAGAGAAGATCCGGAACGAAGAGCTGTGGGAGCGAGCAGGGCAGGAACCAGCGACCAAGCAGATCCTGCGGAGGAAGTGGGGCTGGATTGGACACACCCTCAGGAAGCCAGCATCCAGCACCACACGCCAAGCCCTGACATGGAACCCACAGGGGAAAAGGAAGAGAGGCCGGCCTCGCAACAGCTGGAGGCGGGACACTGAGGCAGAGTTATATAAGCAGGGGACCAACTGGACTGGAGTGGCAAGAATAGCCCAGAACAGAGTGCGATGGCGAAGGGTTGTCGATGGCCTATGCTCCACGTGGAGCCAGGGGCCTAAGTAAGTAAGTAAGTAAACTAAACTAAACTAAACTAAACTAAACTAACGGAGAAGAAGAACAACAACAACAATAATAAATAAATAAATAAATAAACAAATAAAAAAAATGATTTACAAAAATGTAATGTGGAAGTGGATATTGTATACAAGTCATTCACAGTAATTTAACACTAGGAAGAATACACCCGGTTTACGGAACTGATATGTGCGTGTGTCCTTGCGTGCGTGCGTGCCTGTGTGCGTGCATGTGTGTATGTCTGTGTGTGTGTGTGTGTGTGTGTGTGTGTGTGTGTGTGTGTGTGTGTGTGTGTGTGTTTAAGAGAGAGAGAGGGGGGGGGGGGGGGGGGGGGGGGGGGTCCGTCTGTTTCAAATCAACTGGAGTTCAGAAACGAGGGCAAAAACGAAGAACAGACGGAAAATGAAGAACCCATGAAGATGTTTCTCCTCTGCAAAAATGGTATGCATAGATTTACGTCAGCAACGTGGTTCTTTAACCACTAATTATAACCATCAGCGTATGACTAGTATTATAAATCACAATGAGGCGAGCAACATTTTCCTGTCAACAGCCAACCGTCTGGCCTGTAATCTTCATAAAACACAACCGCTGGCAAAGCCTCGGGCAACGGCACGTCAAAAGAATTGAAAATGCTGCTTGAATCACAAACGTGACAAGAAAATTTGCTCAAAGCTGAAACAGACGCAGATCATGCATTTAAAAAAAAAAATTATGCTGTGGAGTTCTGGGCTTTCACCACTCCTTCGTATTGGTTGATTAGGTTTCTGGTCTCGCATGTGAGCCTGAATCTTGACTCATGAATCCTTTCAGGCACAGACGTCTCATTTGTGCAGATCAGATGCTGTCTCGTTTTGGTGGTTTTTTGCTGTCTGCATTTTGATGCAAATGTCTCTTCTTTATCTGTGTGTGTGCGGGTTTTTTGGGTTTTTTTTCCGCTCTCTAACTTCTGTTCTGTCCCACTTTTGTATGCAGATGCACGGTTTCCTGCATCTTGGCTGCGACATGATTATACCCAATGGGATTGGTAGACAGAGTATTCAGATTGTAGCCCGTGCGAGTTAAAGGGTGTTTTCTTCCTTGCTTGGTGTGAACACAAGATACAAGAATGTTTTGTCTGAATAGGCCATTTGGCCCAGGAAGGGCGCGGGGGAGGGGGGGGGGGGTGAGGAGGAGGAGGCTGCTGTGGGAGGTAGGATGTGAGGAAGGCTCGATACACTTACAGCCATACAAAATCATACCCCCCCCCCCCCCCAAAAAAAAAAAAAAAAAAAATCCGATGCAGTAAACCGAATCAGTTATATCGCCAAGGAATATTTTCCTGACGTATTTATGCATGGGCTTATGCATGGTACGTAGACCATTCTCCGGGAAAGCCATGCGTTTAAGCTCTACCTTTATGTCGTATTTGGCATTGCCGAAGGCCGAAGGACACAAATACATTGGACCTCAAAATGCCTATATATTTCCTATTAACCTCAGGCAACACAGTCACCCCTAAAAATGCTTCAATCTAGAAACAATTACTACTATGAACAGACCATTCAAAGGCACGCACCTGACAGGGGTTTAAAAAAATTGAATGTCTCCTTTCCGCTCAGGCCTCACTGGAGTAATGCACGCCTACTTTCTATTTAGGCCAGAGAGCCAGTTCACAGAAATCCGCTTGCCTCACTTGTGTCCCACCTCTATGCAAAAAGTCACAGTTTCACTGGCAGCTTGCCTCTTTTTGTGACCGCCTGGCATGCACCTTGACCTACATATCACAAAAACCAACGAAAATCACGCTGTTCAATGACAACAAAAATCACTACATACTAGCACACTCGCCAAACAGGGTTCCCCAAATAAACACCAAACATGACCCCACGGTCAATTTGTATCTTTACGCCTGCATGAGTGCAGCAAATAATCTGTGTACAAGGAGAAAAAACGGCCCGCTATAATCCATCTGTTGTACTCTCTGGGCATCCGTAATACGCAGGCTGGCGGGAGGGGAAGATAACAGCCGCCTACGCTGCCTCTGTCCACGTGGCATACGTCAATTGATCAGAGAATACAAATTCCCCTTACGCCAGCACAACTGACTCAACTCCAGATCTCATAAAGGCTAGAAAAGCACGGAACAAAGCAGAAATCACGATGGACAAATACTCCCAGCTCGCTCCTCAAACGGGTATCCGGAAACGTTTGATTACCGAGCATGCGCCGTAATCCTGGCCGGGGACGCCAGAGCCGGGCGGCTAAGCGTAATCCTGGCCGGGGACGCCAGAGCCGGGCGGCTAAGATTGTATTGTAGTTTTAGCTGAGTCGCATTTCCCGTACACAGCCTGGAGCCAGCTCACGTCGATTGTCAAAAATCAAAACGTCTGAGCTCGCAAGCAATGTCTTGCTGCCAAGAACCGATTCGTTTGCACTTCCTTCGCATTCGATCCTGTGTTTTGTTGGTCGATGCGGTTCAGGCGTAAGGATACAAACTGACCGGGGGGTCATGTTTGGTGTTTGTTTGAGGTACACTGTTTGGCGAGTGTGCTAGTCTGTAGTGGTTTTTGTTGTCATGAAAAAGCGTGATTTTCGTGATTTTTGTGTTATGTAGGCCAAGGTGCATGCCAGGCGGTCACAAAAGGAGGCAAGCTGCCAGTGAAGCTGGGACTTGTTGCGCAGAGGTGGGACACAAGTGAGGCAAGCGGTGTTGTGTGAACTAGCTGCCTCTCTGGCCTAAACCTTTAAAGAGAAAGTAGACGTGCATTACTCCAGTGAGGCCTGAGCGGAAAGGAGACATTCAAGTTTTTTTTTTTTTTTTTTTTAAACCCCTGTGAGGTGCGTGCCTTTGAGTGGTCTGTTCATGGTAATAATTGTTTCTAGATTGAAGTTTTTTTTTTTTTTTTTTTTTTGGGGGGGGTGGGGGGGTGACTATGATGCCTGAGGCTAACAGGGAATACACAGGCATTTTGAGGCCCTGTGTATTTGTGTCCTTCGCCCTACAGCGCCATTTTAAGTGTTCGTCTTCTCTCTAGACCATACACCGGCTGAATGCCATCGTGTACATGTGCATGTGGAGTCGGGATAGCCCGAACGATAGAGCGTTGGACTTTCAATGTTCGGGCCATGAGTTCGAATCCTGGCTTGGGTCAAATATTTGTTCAGGCTCTTTCCTCGTTGCCCCCGTCTTTGGTATCAGTGGTGGAAAAGGACGTGTTCTCTCTCGTATGTGGCACCGTTCATTCGGGCTGACCATCGGGCGTTCTCTTCGGGTACTCCGGTTTCCTCCCCCCCTCGATTTGCTTTGGAAATGTTCAGGCCACAGAATTTGAAAATAAATGCAATTCTGACTCTTCGCACCACCTGATCATAATCATAATAGTCATGTCCAGTGTGTGAAAGAATGCGTGTGATTCACGTGAGAGCTGGGTTCAGTTCGCGACGTTTTGATCGAAGTCAAGAAATGGGAAAAGTGCATACACGATACAGTTATGATGATGATGTTGAAGATGATGATGATGATGATGATGATTGGTGGTTCAGTGTGTTCTGTCTTGTGCGAGGGTGATCACACAGACAGGAAAATTGGAGAGTTTGCTGCCCCCCCCCCCCCCCAAATAAATAAATAAATAAATAAAAATAATAATAAAAAAAAAACCTCAATAGCAAAAAGTCAGTCAGTATTTTTTTTAAATCAATAATAATTTTAAAAAAAATCTGGCCCTGTCGGTACTCGAACCCATGACTTTCTGATCTCAGGTCCGACTAGTTGAGCCACTCCATCCCCACCCTACCCCCCTACCACCCCCTCCCCCCCCCCCCCACCTCCAAAACACACACACGCGCGTGCATCAGGTCGGGGTTTCACCTCAGCTTTGGGTAAAATGGAGTTTACATCGCTGATCCTGTACGGACATAAAGACAGGTCGATTTGTGTCCGCCTGTAGTCCCGGCCATCGCCATTTGGTAATAGGGGTCAAAGAGCCGTTGATTTGATACCCGCACTTACGCCCGTTTACCGTTTGGAGGCATGGTCGCGTAAAATAGTTGTTTTAGGAACGTCAGGACCAAGACGGTTTGCCAAGCCCGGCACTCACCCATGGTACCCGTACTGTTACCCGAGAGAGATGTGTAATTAGGCTATGTAAGCCCCCTACACAGTCTCTCCGCGTTAGACTATGTATGCCTCCTACACAGTCTGTCCGCGTTAGGCTATGTATGCCCCCACACAGGCTGTCCGCGTTACGCTATGTATGCTCCCACACAGGCTGTCCGTGTTAGGCTATGTATGCCCCCACACAGTCTGTCCGCGTTAGGCCATGTATGCCCTCGCAAAGTCTGTCCGCGTTAGGCTATGTATGCCCCCCCCCCCACACACACACAGTCTGTTCGCGTTAGGCTATGTATGCCCCCACACAGTCTGTCCGCTTCGGCTATGTATACCCCCACACAGTCTGTCCGCGTTTGGCTATGTATGCCCCCACACAGTCTGTCCGCGTTAGGTCATGTATGCACCCTACACAGTTTGTCCGCGTTAAGCTGTGTATGCCCCCACACACTGTCCGCGTTAGGCTATGTATGCCCCCACACAGTCTGTCCACGTTAGGCTATGTATGCCCCCACACAGTCTGTCCACGTTAGGCTATGTATGCCCCCACACAGTTTGTCCACGTTAGGCTATGCATGCCCCCACGCAGTCTGTCCGCGTTAGGCTATGTATGCCCCCACACAGTCTGTCCACGTTAGGCTATGTATGCCCCCACACAGTCTGTCCGCGTTAGGCCATGTATGCCCCCACACAGTCTGTCCACGTTAGGCTATGCATACCCCCACACAGTCTGTCCGCGCAAGTCCCTGGTCTCCCTAACCATTACACTGGATTGCCTTTCAATCATCGTGGCTGATGCAAGCAGCTCTTGACCCTACATCTCCATAATTCCGCAGTTTCGCTGGCTGTAGTGTGCAGTAGAGCCATCGCAGGACGTACGCCAGCATGGATATCGCTTCTTGTATTGAAAGACCGTACGCTTTAGTGTGCGAGCAAAGTCAGGCAGCTATAGGGGTGTGGTATGAGTTATGCCAGACGCCTTCGGGGGAAACAGGATGACCGGAAGTTCACCGGCTGCCCATTTCCACAGCGCCCCCTACCTCTCACTTTCAAAGGGAGGCGACTGGCGCGTTTCACTGGTGCCAGGAGCTACGATTATGGGAAATCCACACACTTCATGTACCCTCACGCGGAAACAAATTTACCGTAAGCTGGGGAAGAAATCCTCAAAGCGGGCGGCTTACAAGCTCAGAACAGATTTCAGCAGCCTCCTTCAACTCTCTCTACGCATCCCTCTTGAAGTAGTGTGATTCAAAGATGTCTCCTAGTTAGCCTCGAACTTGGTTTCGTCAGTAACCTGGTACTTCTACGTCGGACTGATCAAAACGCTTGAGTCATGTTATTTCTTTTCACAGTTTTGTTGTTCTCTACTGACTTTTTGTGAATAGTCTGTTTCGCTGTGTTTAGAAATCATGTGCAATGATGGGCACAGCCGGGTTAAAGGGGCTCCGTTTCAAACTTTGTGTGTGTGTGTGTGTGTGTGTGTGTGTGTGTGTGTGTGTGTGTGTGTGTGCGCGTGTGTGTGTGTGTGTGCGTGTGTGTGTGCGGGGGGGGGGGGGGATAGGGGTTAGGATGTGGGTGTGGAGGGGTTGGGGGGGGGGGGCGAACAAAACCTAAGGACCCGGAGCCCCCCCCCCCCCCCCCCCACACACACACACCATAAATGCCCACCCCAGCTCCTGACCGAGAAATGGTTCCGTTGTTGTTATCCGTGTATGGTGGAAAAAAGGCTACACTATAGGCTAATTCCATCTTATGCCGGCCATATTATGTTTTGCGCGGCAACAGATTCGCTCGTGAATGCGCCTGAGCGCTGGAAATACTCTATCTTAATGATTAGTACAGCTCCTAATACGATACAATATTGGTTGCACCGGCTTCGCGCGAGGGGTCGAACATCCATGAGATTCTACGACTGTTGTTACACTACTGGAGCGGCGCGGTCAGTGTGGTCGCCGCGTCATCTAGTTAGTATGCTTTTGTTTGGCTCAGTGCTAGCGGCCACGGTATTACAAACGCTGTCACTGGTTACCGTACTGATCATTCTCTGGTTCCCATCATGCTTGGTGCTAGTTGCCAAGTGAGTGTTGGGTGTTTGGGGGTTTAACGTCCTTTTCCACCACATAGGGTGATAACAAAGACGGGGCAACGACGAGCCAGCACAAATATTTGGCCCCAGCCTGGATCGAACTCACGATCCGAGCATTAGAAGTCCAACGCTCTACCATTCGACCACCCCGGCTCCCCGCTAGTTGCCAACACAGACCCAGGGTATACTGGAAATTTAACAACTCTCTGCTGCTGCGAACTGTCGCACATTCAAATTCTACGACTGTTGTTACAGTGCTGGAGCGGCGCGGTCAGTGTGGTCGCCGCCGCGGCGTCATCGAGTACGCTTCTGTCGGCTGAGTGCTGTCACTGTCCAGTTGTCAAAGTGGTGTGATGATAGATACCACGAAAACTGCTCAGAACGATCTGTGAGCATTAAAAATGGCAACATTCGCCCCTTTAGACCCACAAACAACCCACCTACTACGCATCGGCAATGTAGTGTTGCTTGTTTTGTCTCGGCTTAGTCATAATGCCCCTCTCCTGTAATCGAGGGTCATGGATCCAACCATAGGAAAAAAATCAACACATCAATATCTCTGTGGTGGCTGGACCAATATTTATATAATGATATGACACAACTGACGCTGAATAACGCTCCATGGAAATATACACTTTAGCCCTACAAGCTACAGTGCGTGCGTGTCTCAGTGGAAAATGTCCAGCGGTAAAACTGCGAGGTGAGGTTCGCCGTGCGCCATAGGGGATCCCATTCTAACTTCAGTCAAGCTCACCTAGTAAACATCATCGTACAGCTTAGGTACGCTGCCATTTTGCTTACATTAACCCGACGTTTTCCTGTGCTTAGCCACCAGGCAAAAGATGTAGCCACCAAAAAGTTTGTTCGCTTGGATCCCTAACCCAGGATGTGACTTCCCCGATCACTCATGGGTTACCAGAACTAGTCTCTTCTATGCGGGAATCTGTGGAAAGGAGGAAGTGTAGGCTGGGTGTATATTCAAAGTAAATTGATGCTGACAGGTTTCCTCATCATCTGTGTTGCATCTTAAAGCCCAGGCGTGTGGAGTAAATATCCCCAGATTGAATTTCTAAGGCCTCGTCATCTCTCACCGGCTAATAGTTGCCGACTTTTTTTAAGCCAAAGACTTTGTTTTTGCAGAGAGGGTTGCGGTTGTTGTTGTTTTTTTTTTTTAATGTGTTGCGTACCAGCGTGATCGTTCGAAAACATGCATGCATGTATATTTCTAAGGCCTCGTCAAATATACCTCACCGGCTAATAGTTGCAGACTTTTTCAAGCCAGAGACTTTGTTTTTGCAGAGAGGAATCGTTTTGTTTGTGTTGCATAATCGATAGCATGATTGTTTTGCTGCGTGTTTCATGAAATGAGCAAAATCGTGCGTATTTCATGAAATGGGCAGTTTCAGAAATTACGCGTAACACATGCATATATATCTATATACACATATGTTTTGTTATTTGGTTGGTTGTTGTTTTATCCCCGCTTGTGCGTGCGTGCGTGCGTGCGTCAGTGTGTGTGTGTGTGTGTGTGTGTGTGTGTGTGTGTGTGTGTGTGTGTGTGTGTGTGTGTGTGTGTGTTGCGTTGCGTTCATTGATGAGGATGGTGGTGGTTGTTGAGGTAGCTTTATTCGGTCGGCCGTGGGGGTGGGGGTGGGGGGGGGCTTTGTGTGTTTTGGAGGGGGGGGGGCATAGTTTGCTTTCTATTGTTCTCTTCCCTTGTTACTTATCTGGCCTTGATTAACGTCCCTGAAAGTGTGAGGCCAACTTTTTCTTTCTTTCTTTTTTCTGGAGTCGTTCCCACTTCACAATTCTAGTTGTTTTGTGTAACTGGTTGACTCCTGTTGCCTCCAGTTTAGGCTGACCCACACTCCGTCTTGCTTCTTGCTGCGGCCAGTAATGGCTCTCTTGAATTAGAAAACATAGCCGTCAGAATCGATCACCCTGACAGTTCCCCATTTCCGATGAAATCGAACATGACAATGTGAGAGAAACCCCATAAACACGTTTCCATAGGAATCTTTCCCAAGTTAAAGCGACCTCATGGTGACACTGTTATATGTCTCCGGTTTACCATAGCAACGGGGCGCTGTCGCGCGCGACTTTGCAACGACGGTCGTAATCGGGATCAGAAGTCGATTTCGTCAGTGGGATAGAATTGCCGTATCGTTGAAGCTCGCTCCTTCAAGTGTTTTGCCCCTGCTCTGTGGAACGCCCTGTCGCCTTACTTGAAATCCAGCACATACACCGAGTCTTTCAGGAGCCACCTGAAGACCCATCTGTTCTCAAAGTTCTTATTCAGACTCAGCCCCCCCCCTCCTTCCCCCCTCCTTCCCCTCCTCCCCCTTCCTCCCGCCCCCCTCCTCTCCCCCCCCCCCCCCCCGCCCCCCTTTTCCTGTTTCAGTTAAAACGCAGTTATTCCTTCCACTCGAGTTCTGCCAACATTTCACAATCACGTCAAAATATTACCCCCAAAACTTCAGACCCGCTCGCGTGGAAGGAACCTGTTGTAAAGAAAGCTTCAAATTCACACCACAGTCTCAGGCAAAATAAACTAGACAGAGAAAGCTAAAAATTCGCTATGTGCTAAAGAAGAGATTGGCAAATGAAACCCTTCTTTCTCGTGTCGTGGCAAGACAAAATTAATGCGCCAGACCTAAGACTTTCGATGTGAGCCGACAGATTGTAGAAAGTTAATGAGCGGTGGTCTGATAGGTAGAGCGTCGGATTTAGCCGCTGCGCCGGCTACTGAACGGCCGTCACCAGTGTCATGGCGATAAAGCGTGGATTCGAGCCCAGGTCGAGCTTGTGATATGTGATACCGGTTTTTCCTGGCTGCCGGGCTGCTCATCGGGGGTTTCTGTCTGGGTTATCCGGCTTTCTTCCCCCAGCAAAATCGTAAAAAATAAATAAAACAAAACAAAACAGAAGGATAGGTATTGGGTGGCGCTGCACCGCTTCCCCCGGGGGGAACAGCCCGAATTTCCCGATAGGGATAATAAAGTAGTTTTTTTTAAGTTACGGTACGCATTGCGTCTTGCGTTTACTTCGACTGAAATAAAGAATGCTGTCTGAGGATATTTGGTTAGTACCGTCAGCTTTCTGATGCGCTTTGTTGCAGCAGACATGGGGTGCCTCGGAAAGAGATCATCCTGCCGTGTTTATCTGCCATATGCCATCCTGCCATACTGTCTATCTCAGTATGGTCCAAAACATGAGGTCTACTTCAGGTTGAAGCAACCAGAAGCAACAAAAACTGACGTGAGACAAGGACAGCACAAATCGACGTTTCAGTGGATACTTTTTTTTTTATTAACACGACAAACAATAACAAACCGGGGCATAACTCTAACAAGCAAAGGGCAACTCTATTATTTTTGCTACACACATATACACACACGAATACTCAAGAGTAAAGTTTCACATTCTGGTTCAGAAACTGAGATCTATTTCAGGATGAAGCAACAGAAAAGGTACAAAAACCACTTACCTGGGACAAGGACAGCATAAGTCGACGTTTCAGTGGACACCTTCGTCAGGACAAACAATAACAAATCGGGACGTAACTACAACAAAAAAAGGACAACTCCATTACTCTTCACACACACACACACACACACACACACACACACACACACACACACACACGCACGCACGTTCGAATCCCGGCTGGGGCCAAATATTTGTGCAGGCCTTTTTCTCGTTGCCCCCGTCTTTAATATCACCCGCACATGGTGGAACAGGACGTTAAACACCTAACCCCCCCCCCCCCCCCCCCCCCACACACACACACACACAATGGATTTAAGTTTCACATTCTTGTGTGTAAGCGTGTGAAAAGTTTCAAAACTGGACTCCAAGCCATCTTTCAAGTTTGCCCACGACACAGCTTCTCCAAAATTCAGCATGATGGCAGCTGCTCTTTGTGCTATGCTGGCCCAAGTCAGTTTTTTTGCAGCTTATTGTGATTCCCCGGACCTCAATTACATGCACTGGCTGGCACTCGTGTCACCACAGGACATAGCGAGGGTGTGAAATTCGGGCTCCCCCCCCCCCACCCCCCTCCCGCCTCGGGAGGTGTTGGAGAAATCAATAAACGCGACTTTACTGTAAGGGGCACGAGCCGCATTGACACTTGAGAACACATGATTGGATTGCGCACGATAACGATGTCTACTGTCGGTGACGCTTTGCAGATCAGTGTACGTCTGCCTGCAACAGCCCCCCCCCCCCACCTCAACTCACCCGACCCCCCTGCCCCCAACAACAACAATTAAAAAAAAATTCAAAAGATTTTATTTATTCCTTTCTCGCCTGTCGGGGTGTGGAGGAATGGGCCAAATAACAGGGGTAAGACGTGCATACGTGGGGTAACCGTGGCATTAAGCAAAAATATACGATGAGCAGCAAACAGAAAAGAGAAATTTAATGTAGATTGGCAGCAGCAAAACGAGCTTATTTGAGACAAGATACACTCGGAGGAGATTCGCAAGTGTGGCAAACGGTACAGAGTAATATTCACACACACACACACACACACACACACACACACACACACACACACACACACACACACACACACACACACACACACACACATCAACAGGGCTTTATTCTCTTATTGAAGACACAGTACCGTGCAAAAGAGAACCCTTTGATAATTATGGACATGATCTGGTTACCACAGTGCCTCGTCACTGACGCGACGTCCGCTTGCAGTGAAACTATACAGAGTCAAATAACAGCGAGCACACACACACACACACATTCATGCACTACATCTACAGGGGCACAAAAACATTATATCTCATAGTTACATCAGTTATCTTTGCATCTTTGTTTCCAGATTATTTTGGATCCGATCATGGCACGGACTGAACAGTACTTAGCTCTGGTTTTAGATAGGGGACCAAACACACACACACACACACACACACACACACACACACACACAGAGTTGGTTACATTCTCCCTACACTTACACCCCCACCCCACCCCCTACCACTACCACCACCACCATCTCGTTGGGATTGACTTAATTGTGTCATACCCCAAGGTGGGAAGTTGGTCTCATGTAGCACTGACAGGCGGTCCCACGGGGTATTTCTCGGTTTTCAGACGGCGAGTGAATGGAAGCGTTTATGTAATGGTAGAGTCCCACCACGTGCAATAGTATAGCCTGTCCTTGGGTTGTCGTTTCTAAAGTATGAGCCCAAACGTCCGTGTTACGATCGTTCACAGCGCCAGCGTGACACGGAGCGTTATATCAGCCGTCAGATCATTCCCAGCTAACACCCTAGCATTAAGCGCCCATCCACCATCAGTTCTGATGCTCACAAATCCTTCTGAGCTCTTTTGGTGCCTCCCAAGCGCCGCTAAGCATGACAATCTCTCCCTCCCCCTCCCTCAACCTCCCCTCCCCCACCCCCAACCTCCCCCCCCCCCTTTCACAAAACTCAGGGTCACCAGTGTTCCAGGCCAAGCGCCTTTGCATCAAGATCTACCGAGTCAAAACCTGTGTCAAACAAGTCATCAAAAGTTTCTGTGACCATAGGCCTCTCATTTTTTTTTTGCAGTCGACACCTTGTGATAGTTGACAAAGATTCTCCCTTCTACCGACCACACTCTACCGAAGCGCCCTCTTTCTTTTACAAACTACATTAGTTTGGGATCGCAGTTCAGTGAGGTCATCATTCAAGTAGACTTTTTTGGTACTTTTCCGTGTCTTTCAGGTTTCTTCAGTTCCTCATAACCTACGGCTCCCCCCCCCCCCCCCTTTTTTTGACGACTGTATTGTCCTTTCGAAAAATCGGGCTGCTTCCCCAGCGCTAGCGCGTCGCCGCGGTACAGCGCCACCCAATACTTATCCTATATTTCAACTTTGCTGGGAGGAGGAAAGCCGGATAAACAGGAGAGAAACCCTCGATGAGCAAAACGGGGAAAAAAATCGCTTGCTCGACCTGGGCTCGAACCCACGCTTCATTGCCATGACAGCAATGTCGGCCATTCAGTAGCACAGGTTTTCATTATCCACTGACATTAACTACAGAGTAAATACAAAAGCTAAATTGCTTGAGACAGACAAAGTGAGTGGGTGGGCACTTTGGGGTTTAACGTCCTTTTGCGCCACACAAGAATGATATCAAAGAGGCCAGATATTTGTACTGTTGAAAAACGCCAGCACAAATACATGGCCTCAGCCAACAACGGGGCAAACAAACTTTTCCCTGCCAGCCGGGATTCGAACTCACGACCCGAGCATTGACAGTGCAGCGCCGGCTCTATACCGCTCGGCTGTCCCGGTTCACCGCGGGCTTGGAAGAGAGAACAACACTGGGCATTTTGTCAAACATCGAACAAGGAAGCTTGGCAGATTTCCCTGTGACTTTGTTTTCGACCGTACATCGATCATTACGGTGACTGCGCTATCTGATCTTTGGTCTCACGTTTTCACACCTTCACAGCTGTCAGCTAGCCTTTGTCGGGTAAGTGGGGCGCAACTGATACGTGCGATACCGTTCACACCTTTTCAAATGCAGCCATGTGCACTATTTTATTGTTTTGTCTCCCGTTTCACTTTGAAAGGCTGAAATCTGTAAAGGTGTGCAGCACATGCAGTGTGTGCTCATTGTGTCCTGTTTCAAGAGGCATGCAGCTGTGCGTGTGCTGCATATGGGATTAATACCAGCCGGTATAGTCTCTCTCTCTCTCTCTCTCTCTCTCTATCTGTGCTGAAACCTCAACGTAAGCGCCGTTAGTACCCAGGGTAGAACCGTGCGCTATACCAAGTCTCCATCATCATCATCATCATCATCATCATCTCTCTCTCTCTCTCTCTCTCTGCTGAAACCTCTCCGTAAGCGCCGTTAGTACCCAGGGTAGAACCGTGCGCTATACCAAGTCTCCATCATCATCATCATCATCATCATCATCATCATCATCATCCACCATCATCATCATCATCTCTCTCTCTCTCTCTCTCTCTCTCTCTCTCTCTCTCTCTCAAATTGGTTTTGCTACTGTCAACAAAAAATGTCAACATGTTGAACAATGTTGTACGTTTCTTTTACAGGTCCCTGAAAACACTGGAGAGAGTGCTATGAATATATTATCTTGCTACAATGTCTGCACACCCCTTCCTGATGGGGGGGGGGGGGGCAATGCCCTTTAAGGAATAGTCTTGAATCTCTCTGTCTCTGTCTGTCTGTCTGTCTGTCTCTCTCTCTCTCTCTCTCTCTCTCTCTCCCCACCACCAGAACAGCCCAGAAAAACATGTGAGCCTAAGAATGGTACCATTAAAGGGTACCTGAAAAAAAAAGACTTCTCTGTTTTACATTGTTTTCTGTGTTTGTTTCAGATCACTGGTCCATTTCCTCCAAACACCAACTGACACTGTCTTGCAGGTGAGTTCAGATTTACCATGCACGATAAGCTAACTTCCAGCATTTTTAAACAGTGAGACTTGTATACTACCGGTTGATCAACTTGATCAACTTTGCCTCTCTCCATCACCACCACGGCCCACGCACGCACGCACGCACGCACACACACACACACACACACACACACACACACACACACACACACACACACACACACACACACACCACAGCGCCACCGGGAGCTGCCCCGCCGCAATCTCTTAAATAACGGTAGAGAGCAGGAAACACTTCCGGAAAACGCCATCGACTGGACTCGACCATCAAACCGACAGCCATAAATAATTAATGCGCACGCGTAGCTCTGATTTCTGCACTTTGTCCTTGAGGTGCGTCCCTCTGTAGGAAGAGTTATCTGCCGCTCACCCTATGCTGATACTATTTTTAGTATACCTGTAAATTCTGGCGGGAGATAAACTTGTGCTGGTGTCTAGCCTTGCCTTTTGCACAAGGCATGCGAACCGGGACATCCGAGCGTTCACTGTTCGGGTCGTGAGTTCGATTCCTGGCTGGGGCAAAGACTTCGTGTTGGCCTTTTTTTCTCTCTCTCTCTCTCTCTCTCTCTCTCTCTCTCTCTCTCTTTTTTTTTCCCCCTGACGTCCCCGTTTTTATGTGGTTTCCATAGTAACGGAAACAACATTATATGACGGGCTAAAATTTCCACGTTCAAAGGCAGGTTTTGTGGCACAAACGCACGTAGCTTGCATTCTCCGCAGACACATGATGCAAGTCTAGCAATGGCGACATTGTAACTGGCGGGCATGGTGCTCCTGAACGCACTTCTTCGCTGCAGTGAGTGCCGTCTGTGTGTATGTGTGCGCGGCTGTGTGTGTGTGTGTGTGTGTGTGTGTGTGTGTGTGTGTGTGTGTGTGTGTGTGTGTGTGTGTGTGTGTGTGTCCAGGCCTGTTTCTCCGAAAATATTGAACCGAATGGCTTCAAATTTGGGGTCTCAAAATATATCAAGATCTTTTAATAGAGCGACTGAGCGCTTTGTGATTGCTTCGGTGATTTGGGAGTTATTGCCCTTTCGAGATGATTTTATTGTCTCGCGTTTACAGGCGTGATATTTATTCAAATCGCTCCATTTTTGGAAGTAGATAGCATGAATACAAAAAAAGTTGAAAAGGTTTCCATGTAAAAGAAACGCTGGCTGCGGAAGTTATTTACTGAACACCCCCGATATCAACATCACTAGAATACTTTATCATGGTTATCATCCCCAGAGGCAACTTTTGCTTTGAAGTCGCTAAGCTCAGCAGGTGATTAGCGTCAAGGATGAATTTACTCGACAGTAACAGACATCTGTTTTGTATTAACCGTTGAATATCGCATGGATAGAGAAGAACCTATCTCCGAGAGGTGTAATCTTATCATGGACATTTGCGTTTGGCTCCAGGGTGACAAAGGGCGATATTTTGTTTTCATTTTGAGTAATTGTTATCACTGGAAAATGAAGAAAATAAACTTTGTTTGGGTATGAACATTATTTCTGTAGGATGTTTGCTGGAAAATTCTCCATCATCATCATCATCATCATCATCATCATCATCATCACCATCATCATCATCACCACCACCATCTCTCTCCTCTTTAATGTTCGTTAAATGTGCTGTAAAGCGTGAAAGCGCTGGTCAGTCCGCGCGTGCACGAGTGTGGATGTGTGTGTGTGTGTGTGTGTGTGTGTGTGTGTGTGTGTGTGTGTGTGTGTGTGTGTGTGTGTGAGTGTGTGTGTGTGTGTGTGTGTGTGTGTGTGTGTGTGTGTGAGTGTGTGTGTGTGTGTGTGTGTGTGTGTGTGAGTGTGTGTGTGTGTGTGTGTGTGTGTGTGTGTGTGTGTGTGTGTGTGTGTGTGTGTGTGAGTGTGTGTGTGTGTGTGTGTGTGTGTGTGTGTGTGTGTGTGTGTGTGTGTGTGTGTGTGTGTGTGTGTGTGTACTGATAATAGTGATGATGATGCATTTTGTATGTTTATTAGTGTAGCAAAGACTGATAGTAAGACAGACTTGTGCGTCTATTATCTCATCCTTCCTTGAAAAATAAAGTTTCTCTCTCTCTCTCTCTCTCTCTCTCTCTCTCTCTCTCTCTCGTCTTTTTCATTCTGAGAAAAAGACTGGTAATTATTAAAAGTGTGACATGGGACTCATGCTAGTATGGAGCTGGTGGGTGGAGTGGGTGTTTGGGAGTTGAACGTCCTTTTCCACCACATACGGGTGATATCAAAGACGGGGCAACAAGAAAAAAGGCCAGCACAAATATTTGGCCCCAACCGGGATTCGAACTCACGACCCGAGCATTGAAAAGTGTGGAGCGGCGATGCTAAATGCTATTTCTTATATCCTTTTAAGTCATATACAGCCTTGACCTTTCACAGAAAGTGTATAGGTTGTTTATGGACCCAAAAATGCACGCACGCACACACACACACACACACACACACACACACACACACACACACACACACACACACACACACACACATTTCAATCAAAATCACTAAAATTGACCCTACATCCTGTTTTTTTTTTTTTTTTTTTTTCGAATTTCTCAAACGTGGCTGTAAGACTTTCCCCCCTTGTACGGGATCCCCCCACATTTGTCTTTTTTACTGGGTGTGCGCAGATGCGGAAGTTCGTGTAGACTCATTCGTTTGTCTGGCTAGGGAAGGCCGTTCTCTCGCTATCTAATTGAAGCGCCGTCTGGACAGACTGATTCGGGACACAAGAGATGACGGGGAACAGTCGATTGTAAACGTGCCGTGATTGTATAGCTAATAGCAACAAGTGCTTGGGAGTCTTCTCGCCTCTCATGGTACATTTGCCCAAGATTGTCTGTGGACGTTATCGGAATGGACGATGTTGACGCAAGATATAGTTCTACCGTCATTTGGTGAAAGGACGTAAGTGTTATGGATCTGAGAAACATTTAGTCGTTTTTACTATATGATGGTGCATTTGTAGTTCAGTCTGATGCTGTGACTCTTTGTGACTTTGAATTGTCGTTAGTTTGTAACGCCTGTCTGACTACCTACATGTAATTTTCCACTTTTGGGTTTTGGTTTTGGGTTTTGGTTAAACGTTTCTTTTGATCATTGAATCTCGTGTCACAATGTGAGACACAATAGAATAGTAATAGAATAGAATATACTACACTAGACTACATTAGACTACACTAGACTACACTACACTACACTGCACTACACCGCACCGCACCGCACCGCACTACACCGCACCGCACCGCACTACACGACACCGCACCGCACCGCACTACACTACAATTGCCTGCCTCTGCAGAAATTTGTCTGACACCTGAATAAGATCTGGGCCCGTATGTAAAAGTCGAAGTTAATTTCACCCACGGCTACGGGCCTAACCCAGACGAGAACAAAAGAAACCCAAAAGCAAAATTAGAAAAAAAAAAAAAAAAGGAAGCGAAGAAAGGAAGAAAAAATCTTTCTATAACGGCTTAGGCACCTTGCTGGAATGGGCCCGCTTCTTGATTAAAAAAAAAACCCAAAAAACCCTAGAGCTAGTTTAGTTCGAGGTTAGACTCTAACCCAGGGCTAGAAGCCCTAACCTCGACTTTTACATACGGGCCCTGCAGATTTTGGTCGAAAAGAAGGATTTTCGTCAGTTTTTTAATCGCTATTTGACGATGTAAATCGTTATTTTCCACTTTTTTGTTTTTGTTTTTTTTTCTGTTTTTGTTTTCAGTAAAACGTTTCTCGAGTTCGTTGAATTTCGCGACACATTGTAAGACAACTGAAATGAGATCTGTCTAATTAGGATAGCACCTTTGTGTAGTACGTGCCATGACATCCGTCTGTAGTTCAGCGTGTTTTACGTCCTACAAAAGGGTTTCCTCGTCTGCTGATCGTTTAAAGGCACGCGATCCGATCAGCGACAAACTGCCTGATTCATGCAACACCTATGCTTAAAACCTAGCATGAAAGAGTAGTGGGACGGGACAGAGAAAGTAGCGAGAGTTTGGGGGGGGGGGGGGAGGAAGAAGGGGGCGTGGAAGAGGAAGGGGAGGGGGGAATGCCAAAGGTCTACGAACGACATAAAGTGGTACATGTATGTGATATCGTTCATATCACACCAGTTTCGGGGGGTTGGGGGGGGGGGCGTGGAAGGGGAAGGGACGGAGGGAGAGATGCCAAAGGTCTACGAACGACATAAAGTGGGTATGTGATAACGTTCATATCACACCAGTTTCGGCGCCTGGCGTGAAGCGTAACGTTCTGATTTGTCAGTTTAAGCTTGGTGTTTGGCCAAAATGATTGTCATTTTATTTAGATAATGGCCGCATTACATGCTGTGATCTCTCTACAAAGGTCACTTTATCCGCTGTTTGCGAACGGAATCAGCACACACTTAGATGTCATCTCGTGCGTTGTTAGTTTTGTTTGATCTGCGTAATTGTCGGTTTTCCAAAAAGGGCTTTGCCACTTTCAGCGTGCAAACACTCCTCGAGGGACTGTATTTTTGTTCCAGCACATAGAGATTTATTTCGTCGGTACCCCTAAACGTCTTAAGACCCCTACGCGTTGATTTTATCCGTATCTTCAAGCGTTTGGGATAAACGCCTTCAGAAAGTTATCCTCTTCATGCATACCTGCCTGTTCTATTCTAGACCTAGAACACTCTGAAGGAATTTCTATCTCAAGTTATTTAAAAAATAGAGATAATTTTACATATCGACGCAGCTAGTGTTAATGGTATTAGGGAATTAAAGAATGAAACATTTCTGGTTTTGATGTTGACAAAATAATGTTGGAGGACTGTTCATTGTCTGTCGCAGAAAATTAAGCCGTCGTTTTGAAAGAAAATTGGGAACGATGCTTTGAAATTGTCATGGCGAACACTGTAATAGTCTATATGAAAACGTGTTTTCTTGCTGAACACCGGTATCCCTAAAAAGGGAACGTCACAAATAAACCAGAAAATATCGAACTGAAATTGGCTTAAAACGAACACCACAAACACTATTCATTTCAGGAGTACGTGCTCAGTCAGGGCACTTACAATGATTGCCCATCTCAGAATGGTGACCTTCAAGTTCCCCCTTTTCTCACAGCTCATGCCTCCAAACAATCATGGAAACTGATTTTTGCAGGCAGCTGAAGATGTTTGTCCTCACGAAAGGCACGTTGTAAAGGCATTAAACCCGGAAGATACTTCCTCTATATCAGGATTTCAGATGCCTTGCATTGGAAACTTTTTTTTATGTCCAATACTTCGTATTGGGGTGAACATGCCCAAAGAACGTGCAGTATTAAGGATTTTCCTGCCGCTGAACGCCTCTTAAGTACATTTCTTTATATTTGAACTGGCGATTGCTGTGTAGAATTTGTCTCTGTCTCTGTCTCTGTCTCTCTCTCTTTCAGAGCAACACTCAGAGCAATCTTTTAAATTTGTGTAATCCCTTTTCCGCCAAACGCTATTAACAGCAAAAGCAGACGATTTAAAATGCTTGAGAAGAGATGCTTCAGTTACGTTCGTCGTAATCGTGTCTGATGGCCATTTGGAAAAGTTTCATTTCTTCTCCAGTTTGCTTTGAGTTCTTGAAAACAGTTTTGTTTGCCATCCCCCCCCCCCCCCCCGGCGCAAACGTAGACCGCTTAAAGAGATTTCCATTAACAGCCGACCACTTCTTATTCACATCTTCCCTGACTCTGATTACACGGATGGGAGTGAACAGGGGGGGGTGAGTTTTCGTGCTCGGGACGTGACGAATAGCCGATTAAATGACGCACTGTTACCCGACCTTTAGTTTTATGTATTTGATGGGGATGATGACTTTTCGTGCCCTGCCACACACCCATACCGACGTCCGCGCACACCACTTCTACAGACGCCCGGCAAACCAACACACGCGCACACCAACACACATCAATCGTCATACGTTTCCACCCATAATTTCAAATCATCGTTCATCCTCATCTTCATCTCCATCTTTATATGCAGGTTACAAACAAACAAAAAAAATCATCTCACCATTGTAAGTGTTCCTCTTTCAATCACTTTTTGGTTTGTTTGTTGGTGTAACTATTGGTGGTGAGTTCGTATCCTGGCTGGGGCCAAATATTTGTGCTGGCTTTTTCATCGTTGCCCCGTCTTTGATATCACCCTATGTGGTGGAAAAGGACGTTAAACCCCCAAACACCCACCTCCACCCACCCTAGATCGCACGCATTATTGGTATTATAACTGTGGAACCTGATAATCCTCCTGATTGTCTAGTAGTTTTTGGTGTGTTTTTTTTTTTCTTTTTCTTGAATTTCTGTTTTCATTTATTTATTTATTTATTTATTTATTTATTTAATTATTCAAATCACCATTCAAAAACAGTTACAATTTTTAACTATCACCCGTATGTGGTGGAAAAGGACGTTATCCCCCCCCCCCAACACCCACCCCCACCCTTGGTGTATTTTATTATTTATCTTCCATATGTTTTCATATGCCTCTGGATGGGGTTTCTGGGTAAAGTCGATGTCTTTTTTCCTCACACAAATGACTAAGACAAACATTCGGAGAAAAGCTCTCGATAAAGTGTTTTGGAAGACATAATAAAGGGGGAATATGTATTTGTTTAAGTTTTTCTTTTAATATCGACCGGTAAGAAACAGAGTGGCGGAGAATTTTAATACTTGAATTTTTTTGAACGCTGAATATTTATAAACCTTTCTTAATGATTCATGAAAGATCCCCGAAAGGTTAGCTTCTGTTAGTTAGTTTATTTTATTTATTTGGCACGTTTTGGATTTTTGTTGTTTGCATGTGTGTGTGTGTGTGTGTGTGTGTGTGTGTGTGTGTGTGTGTGTGTGTGTGTGTGTGTGTGTGTGTGTGTGTGTGTGTGTGTGAGAGAGAGAGATGCAAACAAGTGGAATGAAGCCTTCACCTCTCCTCTCTCCCGCCCCACCTTCTAATACTACAACTGACTGCCAACACCCGCCTTGTGTTCGATCATTTGCCACACACTCAATTCCTGGCACAATGTCTGCCTCTTGTACGCTTTATCCTCATTGTCGGCAAACTTCGTCTAGGGGGATTTCCAGCGAATAGCGTCGAGCAGATAGCGACAGCATTATTGTCGTTTGGGCAGGAATTACATACACTCTCGGCGGACCTTTGGTATTTCATTTGCTTTGAAGGGAAAGCGGCAGACGAAGGAGAAAGCAAAGGCGGGGGGAAAAAAACAAAAAAACGTGAAACATTTCGCTTGTTCCAGAGTCGCCAAGAAGCGATGGTGCTAAGTGTTCTGGCTTTTAGTTTTGCTTTTAACAGAGCAGGCGTTAAAATGGATGCTAGAAGATTTCAATCAGTCTTCGACTCTCTCTCTCTCTCTTTCTCCCTCTCTCTCTCTCGGGAGATGGATTGTTTGCGGCTTTTAGGTGGTGACGCAGAAGAAACTAGCGCTCCGGGCTCTTCAGTTCGAGTGCTTATTCCAAGAAACGACTCAACTTCCGATACGGTTACAAATGAGGATCCGGTTGGAAAAAAGGGGGGTTTTGTTCGCGGAGAAATTGGGGGCTGGACTAAAGCGACCTCCGGCTGTTTATCCGGGAAACTATACTGAACGATGAAAGAAACCCGAAGTCCTCTGGGTGACAACCTCGTTCTTCAGTGTCATAATTATAGTGATTTAGAGCAGTTGACTGCTGCCTAGGGGATGGTGGGCCAGCTGACTTTTGAAAGGTTTACTGCGACAGAAAAAGTCCACTCTCAGTCTCAGAGTGGTTTGATTCTTGTTTTCTGTTCTTTTTTTTTAATGTGAGAAGACAGCGAAAAGAAATGTCATAGCTCGGTGTGTGTGTGTGTGTGTGTGTGTGTGTGTGTGTGTGTGTGTGTGTGTGTGTGTGTGTGTGTGTGTGTGTGTATAGCGCTATCAGTTGCTTTCCTGCCAGATTAAGCGCTAAACAAGTTCTTAGTTATTCATTATTATTATTATTATTATCATTATTATTATTATTATCGCCGGAGTAATATGGCTTCGCCTACGTGAGACATAAACGTTTCACGTATCTATGTACGCGTTTCCCCTCTCCACCCAATGCTCTTTAAACTGAAAACACCGACTCTTCTAATGTCTCCATTTGGAAGCCGTCAGACCGGGATGGCGCGCGTCGTGGAGTCATTAAAAGATCGCTTAACGGAAGCAAAACCTGCTCACATGACCTGGTAACGGTGATAACGTCTTTTCCGCCTCCAGGCCACGCCAGTGTCACGCCGACCTTCGGCTGTAGGCCTGCGGCTCGAGGAATATGAGTTTGCTATTAACTCATAGCCGACCTTGACCAGGGCCCGTATGTAATAGTCGCGGTTAGGGAGTTTAGCCCCGGGTTAGACGCTAACCTCGAACTAAACTAGCTCTAGGGTTAAATTTTCTGTTTTGTTTTTTTGCTTTAAATCAGGAAGCGGATCCATGCCAGCAAGGTACCTAAGCCGTTATAAATTTTAGAAGGATTTTTGTCTTTCTTTCTTCGCTTCCTTTTTTATTTAATTTTGTTTTGGGGTTTCTTTTGTCCTAGTCTGGGTAAGGCCCGTAGCCGTGGGTTAAATTAACCTCGAGTTCTACATACGGGCCCAGGCACTGTGCGCGTGCACAATCCTTGCCAGCCGGGCGATTTTTTTGTTTTTTTGTTTTGTTTGTTTTTTGGCAATTTTTCGAATTTTTGGAAAGAGGTCTTTGTCACATGTTTCCTGGTCGTGTTTGGTATGATTTGAAAGATAAGTAAAAGCACTTTTTGAATTGGAAAAAAATTGAGCGTAATAACCACATTAAGAGCGGATGTGGGGGCTTGGTAACAGCGTCCTCACGCGTCAGCGCCCGGGGTCTAGGTGTGTGGTTGACAACGGTATGCGGGGGTTCTGCACAGACGCTGGGTGTGGTGGTGCGGAAAAAGTTAAAACGCCTCTTTCGCTAAAAACAGAGGTTGGCGGACGTTTTTGTGTGTATTTCCTTATGATGCAGGTGATCCTGCTGCCGTCCAAACTTATCTTCTATTTCCGTCGCAGCTGAAACAGGCGGGTGAGCTCATCTTGCCCGTGCACAGTAAGCTACTTGTGTTTTTTTGTTTTAACAGTGCCACTTGTATACTGGCAGTTGATTGGCTTGATCAACCTTGCCGCTCTCCCCCACCACAACGGCACACACACACACACACACACACACACACACACACACACACACACACACACACACACACACACACACACACACACACCGGTAAACAAACGAATCCAGAGAAGCAAACACCAACAATAATTACAAGATGAAAATAACTGCAAAAGAAACAGACAGAACAAAACAACGACGACAACAACAACAACAACAAAGCAACAACAAGTAGACAAATTAACAACAACTAGAGAAAGAAAGAAAGACGTACGCTTGACTCAGTGACTTCACATCCTTGTAATCACCGTTCTCAACAGCCGTACGTAGAATCTGTATTCCGCATGAATGATACGAAACATGATATTGGTATTGTTCAGTTCCCTGGTTCACGGACGGTCGCACGCGAAATACGAGAGATTGCTGATAGACATTTTAGCATGGTATCAACTATACTTCATTACGGCCCTATAGCCTTTATTGTTCGTGCACAGCTTGCATCACGGGGGTTAAACGGAATGGCATCGGTGAAACGAAGCGCGACTCTCGATTCGAAAGTTTCAAAGGCACTTTTTTTTTCTCTCCCCCCCCCTCTCTCTCTCTCTCTCTCTCTCTCTCTTTGGGGGTGGGGGTGGGGGTGGGGGGGGGTGTTGACCCAAAAGTTGGCACTTTTTCGACCCTTTTTAAATCTGAGTGGCACTTTGTTGGAACAACGCGTTTCTGATTCCCGGCTGGGGCCAAATATTTGTGCAGGCCTTTTTCTCGTTGCCCCTGTCTTTGATATCACCCACACGTGATGGAAACTGAAGGACGTTAAACTCCTAAACACCCACCCACCCACCCGCGTTTCTGATTCTGCGATTCTTTACATAGCGGCCGTTTAACGAGCAACCATCTGCCTTTGTGAACACATGACCACAACACACAGACCCGTGTGTGTTCAGATTTTAAAAATCACAACTATATTTTGAGAGGCATCATCATCTGGGCCCGTATGTAATAGTCGAGGTTAGGGCTTTTAGCCCTGGGTTAGAGTCTAACCTCGAACTAAACTAGCTCTAGGGTTAAATTTTCTGTTGGTTTTTGTTTTGTTTTGTTTTTTGTTTTAAATCAAGAAGCGGGCCCATTCCAGCAAGGTGCCTAAGCCGTTATAGAATGATTTTTTTCTTCCTTTCTTCGCGTCCTTTTTTAAAATTTAATTTTGCTTTTGGGTTTCTTTTGTCCTAGTCTGGGTTAGGCCCGTAGCCGTGGGTTGAATTAACCTCTACTCTTACATACGGGCTCAGAACTCTATGTCTCTTAAGAACCCCGAGCCCGACTAGCTCCTGCCTGCTGGTAAGACTGACTAAAAAGAACAAGCCACTGCACACCAGAGGAGCCACTTCAAGCCACCGTTAAGCAAGGCGTGGGCTCGAGACGGCAGCAGATTGGGTGATAGTGGCTTGAAAGGGCTGCTAGTGATCTCAAGATTTCGAGTAAAATTGCGATGTTTGCATGGGCTTTCAAGAGTGAAGACTCGAGAGCGGCACTTCGTTTGACGGCGGCCATTTTGTTTGACCTCCGTGTTACATTGCCGTTGGGGACAAATCGGAGTCCTGATAATTTATTCATGCACACGTGTCTGTTTCCATGCACGGTAAATCAGAAGCCAGAAGCTGAAAGCCACCGCATCGGATTCAGCGGCCTGTAAAATCTTTGTCAGTTCGGCGACAAGTATCGATCGCGTTTTGTGCTTAGCGTCATATTCACGGTAGGTGATAATTTGAATTTCGAGCTAGCGAGAGCTAGGACAAATACGATAAAATCCGGTTTCTCACGGCAGTAGTAATTTGCACGCGCACGTTTGCTCGTAATAACTGTTGACCCAGTTTCTTCTTTTTTTTTCTACTTAGCACCAGCAAAACCTGGTTAGAGTGAAGCTGTCGATGGTCTAGTGCTTAAAGGGGCGAATGCTTACAACATTAATTTTTATGCTTATAGATCGTTCTGAGCTGTTTCGTGGAATCTATCGACACACCACTTACGCAGCTGGACAGCGACAGCGTCTGTAATGCTGGCACTGAGCCAGCGAAAGCGTACTCGATGACGGGGCGACCCCACTCAGCGCTCCAGCAAGACAACAGTCGTAGAATTTGAACGTTTGACCACTCGAGCAAAAGTGTGAACAACATTGTATGTGGCATTATGAGCTGTACTAATCATCAAGATTAAGAGAGTACAGGCGCATTCATGGGCAAAACTGTCCCAAAAACATAAGCTGACTTAGCAAAGATGGAATTAGGCCGTTTAAGACTGCCACCAATGCGAGATGGCAGAATTGAGTCCCACTTGGGACATCCAGTTCTTCTCTCCAGTTATGGCGCCGTTCATTTGGGCCGATCGGCGGGGGTTCTCTCCGGGCACTCCAGTTTTGTCCTCCTCTGTTTGGATATTTTTTTTTTTTTTTTTTTTGCTGCCCCAACTCTTTTCCAACTCCAGTGGTGTTCCTCCCAGGTCATGGGTGGAACCCACGGAGGACTCGGAAGCTGGGACAATTTTTATTATGCATGATGATGGAGATGAGGATGATAGTAAGATGATGCTATGGAGGTCCATCTGGTTTGGGACTGCGGGACAGGGCCGCATTCCACGCTTCCTGTCATAACTATCCCGGCATTAACCAGGCCCGGGAACTACGGCACCTGCGGTGCCGGCCATGTAATCATCCACGTCATATGACGTGTCATACTAAGGGAAGCACCCCCAAAGTCGCACCCGTGAAGTGGGTGAAACTCGGCTGTGTGGCAACAGCCTCCCCATCGGGCCCATAGCACACCCGCTCTGGGTAGGAGCCGACCTAGGTAGGAAAAATCCCGCTTGCCTCGGCTGGGATTCGAACCCGGGTCTCCCGGTCCATGATCCAAAGTGCTAACCACTACACTACGGGGGCCGGTTGTTTGGATATTTTCAGCTCACAACCCCCCCCCCCCCTCCCTTCAAAAAAAAAAAAAATAATAATAATAATAAATAAATAAATAAATAAATAAATAAATAAATAAAATAAATAAAAATGCATGCTATTCTAACGGATGTCCAGTTCGTCTCTCCAGTATGATGCGCCGTTCATTGGGGCCGATGGTCGGGGCTTCTCTCCGGGCACTCCAGCCTTCTACCCCCTCTGTTTGGTCACTTCAAGCCCACAAAATCCCCCAAATAAATGCTATTGTAAAACATGTAATAATAATAATGAGTATTGTATAGGCGCTTTACCCAATTTCATGCATCGGCTCAAAGCGCCGCGAACTGAACCCAACACGCACGCTCACGTGAATCGCACGCATTCTCTCACACACTGGACATCAACACATTACAATCACATGGTGCGAAGGGTCAGCTCAGCTATTTAAATTTCGGAATTTAGAATTGCATTTATTTTTCAAATTTGGTGGGCTGAACATTTCCAAAGCAGAGGGAGTACCCGGAGAGTACCCCCGGGGAGAACCCCCGACGATCGGCGCGAATGAACGGTGCCACGTACGAGAAGGAAAAATTCTTTGGCCCGAGTGGGACTCGAACCCTCGACCTCTCGCTTTGGTGACAAGTCTCTTAACCACTAGACCAACGACCGCCCCGATGTGCATAGCTACACTGTCTCTTTGCACCGTGTGATTGCAATGTGCTGGTGTCCCGTGCGTGGGGAAATGCCTGTGATTCCACGGTTCGCACAGCATTGTAGTCTTTGACAAATGGGGGGAAAAAACACCTCTGTCACTCAAGTGCGTCTTTTGTTTGTTATACATTGACTGGTAGCCGTTTCGGGCCTTTCCTGTTCAAGTATTTTTTTTAACGTTGAGAACGTCTGGTCTGTACATTATTTTTTCAAAACGTACCTCTAGAGCCACAATACTGCAGCGCCGAAGGACATCATAAAGAAAACACCAATGGCTGAAAGCCTTCATGCATTAATGATTGGCATCGCCAGCACGTGACGACACGCTTGGCTGGACTGAGTAATAGACAGGTGAGGCAGAAAAATAGAGTGCTTATAGTCAACGTGCAAAACTCATCTTCTAACTGTATGCCAGAAGGGTGAGTGGAAACTCGGTGAAAACCGACTTCTGATGGACCCTGTATGAAACAGCGAAAACCATAAATTTCGCCATGAATGCATTTTAAATAATAATAATAATAATAATAATAATGAATATTATATAGGCGCTTTACCCAATTTCATGAATCGGCTCAAAGCACCGCGAACTAAACCCAACACGCACGCTCACGTGAATCACATGCATTCTCTCACACACTGGACATAAACACATTACAATCACATGGTGCGAAGGGTCAGCTCAGCTATTTAAATTTCGGAATTTAAAAATTGCATTTATTTTTCAAATTTGGTGGGCTGAACATTTCCAAAGCAGAGGAGGAGGAAGCCAGAGTACCCGGAGAGAACCCCCGACGATCGGCCCGATTGAACGGTGCCACATACGGGAAGGAAAAATTCTTTGCCCCGAGTGGGACTCGAATCCTAAACCTCTCGCATTGGTGACAAGTCTCTTAACCACTAGACCACCTACCGTCCCACTTCTGCAGTCACATCTGCGTGGAATAGTTGTTGGTTTCCCACATCGTGTGATACTTTGGAGCTGATTTTAACAAGCTCTCGAGTCAGCCAGTGTGACAGGACTGTGGCAGGCGCTGTGCGTTTCGGATTATATCTGCTAATGCCAGCTTGTGCACATTATGTCTAAGTGGTATGATGCTACTACCATTGCTAGACACCGCAAAAACAGCTGTGAACGGTTTATGAACCCAGAAATATCAACTCGAACATCTGATGTGGATGTTGACTTTTTTTTTCTTTTTTTTTTTTTAAACATATAATATTAATATAACATCATAACAACAAAATTTAGTGCATCGTTTACCGGGCCGGGATTTCTGCTGCTCTGACGAAATGTGTCTGTTTTTTGTATTCATTTGACTATGCCCCGTTCTAGACAAACAGGGGGGAGGGGGCGGGGGGGGGGGGGGGCTATCTCGTGGTTGCTGCTCCGTGTCGTGTGGCAGCTGGCTTACTATCGGCGCAGCTACCGTGTCCAAATGGCCGGTTAGTGACGCGTGCAATTTTACATGAAATCTTCAGATCACAAAAAAGCCACTTCAAGCCACATTACGCAAAGTACAGCGGTCTCGGGCCTAGCGGGGAAGGCCCACGCCTTGCGTAGTAGTGGCTTGAAGTGGCTCCTACTGGTGTGCAGTGGCTCGTTCTTTGTAACCACTTATCATATAGTGGGCAGGGGATGGGGCGGGCTTGCGCTCTTAAGAGTTAACGCAACGTACGCGCTCGCCCAGAAGGGCGATATATAGGCGTGGAGTGGACTATCGACTTCTCCCAGTTACTCCCAACTGCTGGCTTTGGTAGGGCGCTATCTCGCGGTTGCTGCCCCGTGTCCTGTGGCAGCTGGCTTAATAGCGGAGCAGCTACCGTGTCCAAAGGTGTTTCCATGGCCGGCTAGTGAAGCGTGAAGTTAAGAGGCGGTGGACATCATTGTAGGTTTGTGTGATATCTTTGTTGATGGTTATCTTTGTCATAATTAAAGCAGCTGTCGACGTGCACTGGTTCGGGAACATACGGCGCTCGTGTAAGTCTCTTAGATTATTATTATTATTATTATTCTCGTTGCCCTTCTTGTTCTTGTTGATACTGTTGCTGTTGTAGTTGTTGTGGTTCTGCTTCTTCGTCGTCGTCATTTCTCTGTCTGTCTGTCTCTCTCTCTCTCTCTCTCTCTCTCTCTCTCTCTCTCTCTCTCTCTCCACGGTACTTCGTAACTCTTGAACATTTTTTTTTTTGTTCTCATTTTGATTGTTCTCCTTTCGTCTTTTTCTTACTTTTGTTGTTTTTCTTTCTTTCTGTCTTTCGTGTTTTGTTTGTTTGTTTGTTTGTCTGTCTGTTTTGTTTTTTCATCCGTACTGCGAAACTGGTAACCTGGAGAGCCGGGACAGCCGAATGGTAAAAACCATTGGACCTCAAAATGCTTGAGTCGTGAGTTCGAATCCCGGTTCGGGCCAGATATTTGTACTGGTATTTTTTTTCTCGTTGCCCCGTCTTTGATGTCATCCATACGAGGCGGAAAATGACGTTAGTTAAACTACCCCCCCCCCCCCCCCCCCCACACACACACACACCACCATTAGCTGTTAACCGTGTTTAGGTCCCGGTTCGACGGAGAAGTGGTACAACGTTTGGCTTTCAGTGCTGGGGTCGTGAGTTCGAATCATGGCTGGCCTTTTCATAGTTGCCCCTTCTTGGCAATCACCTATATATGTGGTGGAAAAATACGCGAAAATCCTCGACCAACCAACCAATCAACTAACCAGCCAGTCTCATTTTGTCGATCGGTGCTTTGCGTTGTTGTGCGGTTTTCATGAAGCTTAGTTATAGTTCATATATCGGCCGGGTAAAAGATAAAAGAAAAGATCAACCTACACATTGAAAAAGTACGTGTTGGGTGTCTCAGCGAGCGGGTGGGTGTTTGAGGGTTTAACGTCTTTTACACCACTCTCCAGTGCAAACTTAGAGTGAGTTAACTATGAGTGCTTTACGTCCGAAAATAGTAATGAAACAGAGAGGGAAAGTGTAAGTTATGACTTTCCATAACCCACTCAGTGGTTTACGAGTTCACAAAAACACACTCCAGTTGCGTCATCAATCAGAAAGTGCGCCATTTCAAACATTTGGAACTCATACGTCACGGCCGGTGCAAAGTTAATTTGCTCGCTTACGGGGGTGAAATTTTATTTTCCTTGGATCACGTAAAAAAAATGATCGCACAGAAAATTCTCTGCGAAGTATTTGCGAGTGCACTTTTGAATGTCAGTACATGAGCACATGCTTTGAATGACATTCTTCTTAACATCAAGTAATTTCAATTGCCCTACGCATCATTTCCTCACAAGTCAGTGCGCAGAATTTTGAAGGGGTACAAAAGTCACTAGTCACCCTACCAGAAAAATAAAATGTCGCAGAAAATGTATGCGACCAGAGCAGTAGAGATAAGAGTCTGGATGCTCATGGTATAAACAGCTTACATGATTAGTTCGAGTGGTTTACGGCGAAAGACTGACCCCTCCGAACCGAGATGGTTCGATTGTGTGTGTAGCTACCTCGCCGGAGGCTCGGTAACTACACACACAATCGAACCATCTCGGGGTTAGTCTTTCGCCGTAAACCACTCCAACTAACCATGTAAGCTCTATTTCCCAACACACACGGGTGATATAAAAGACGGGGCAACGAGAACAACCAACAACAATAAAAAAAGCACACAAATATCTGGCCTCAGTCAAAATTTCGAACTCACGACCTCAGCAACGAAAGTCCGACCCTCTACGGGAGTTGTTTTATCTGTTGCTGATGCTGATGCTGATGCTGAGCGATGCTGTTGTCGTTGTTGTTCTGAAGGCGCAGAATAGTTGGCTGGCGGGGTGGATGGTTGGTACTATTTTTCAGGTCGTAGTCTCGGTTAGTTGGATGGATAAATTGTTGATATCTCTGTTTTTGTCCAACATACTGTGGGAAGAAGTGCGGAGTATTCTCTCAGAATTCATTTACTCTGTATTCGCTGCTCTTGGTGCTGAAAGGTGTCGCTTTTTCTCTTCTGTATCGTGTGCCTATAATAGCATGTGTATTCCACGACGACAAAAGGGTCACTTAAGTAACCCAGTTACCAAAAAAAAAAAGAAAAAGTTATGGCTTTCTTGCTGTGCGGTCCTTGATGACATCCGTATTCGGTAGGAAAAGAAGACAATAAACCCTCACACAGCCAAGAAACCTATATAATTATTTTAAAGAGAAACTGTATTTGTCTCTTGTGGGAGAAGGCAAAAAGGTCGGGGATCCTAATCAGCTTAGTTATCGGCTGCCCAAGAAACCCCAGAATCCCGCCTCTTACCACCATATTGCTTCCGGCGTGATGTATGTGACACGGCCACCCAGGGGCGGTTACTGTGAAGTGCTCCGCTAGATTAACTCCCCACAATACTCTCTCTCTCTCTCTCTCTCTCTCTCTCTCTCTCTCTCCCTCTCTCTCTCTCTTTGTGCTGGCTTTTTTCTCGTCGCCCCGCCTTTGATATCACCCGTTTGTGGTGGAAAAGGACGTTATACCCACAAACACCCACCCACCCACCCTCTCTCTCTCTCTCTCTCTCTCTCTCTCTCTCTCTCTCTCTCTCTCTGTAAAGATACTCTCTCTCTCTCTCTCTCTCTCTCTCTCTCTCTCTCTCTCTCTCTCTCTCTGTAAAGATACTGAGGGGAAGCCGGGGTGGTCGAATGGTAGAGCGTTGGACTTCTAATGCTCGGGTCGTGAGTTCGATCCCGGCTGGGGCCAAATATTTGTGCTGGCTTTTTCATCGTTGCCCCGTCTTTGATATCACCCTATGTGGTGGAAAAGGACGTTAAACCCCCAAACACCCACCCACCCTGTAAAGATACTGAGATATTGCAGTGTTCCCTGTGGTTTTACGAATCAACTTCAATGCCTGCCTAGAAGTGTGACCTCTGGGTTCCGTGCGTGCAATGAGACTAGTTTTGTCAGCTAAATTCTTCTCATTTGAGGCCGACTGGCCAATCAAGTCTCACAAAATTAATCGTGTCTAGGTGCTGTCGATAAGCATCGCACATGCAGAGTTACAACCACACACATTGAGCAAGCAACATCCGAAACACACAACGTCTGCAAAAGTCTTGTGAAATGGCTGACTTGGACCGTTGAAGGTCTCGGTTGCACGACCAGGAAACGCCAGTGATTTTCACGCCAAGCCATAGTACCTTAGACTTTTTATTTATTATTTATTTATTTATTTTTATTTATTTATATTTTTTTATTTTTTTTATTATTTTTTTATTTATTTATTTATTTATTTATTTTTTTATTTTTTTTTTTGGGGGGGGGGATACGGTCGCACTCATGCACAAGCACAAATGTTGCTAATAATAATAATAATAATAATAATGACATTAATATAGGCGCTTTATCCTAAATATTTGGCGCAAAGTGTCGCGAGTTAAACCCAACACGCAAGCTCACGTGAATCACGCGCATTCTCTCAGACACTGGACATGAACACATACCAGTCACATGTTCAGGTCAGCTAGGCAATTCGGAAGTTTAGAATTGCATTTATTTTTCGAATTTTCTGGGTTGAACATTTTCAAAGCAGGGGAATTAAGCCGGGGTACCCGGAGAGAACCCCCGACGGTCGGCCTGAATGAACGGTGCCACATACGAGAGAGACAAATTCTTCGCCCCGAGTGGGACTTGAACCTGACCTCTCGCACTGGTGACAAGGTCTTAACCACTAGACCACCGCCCGCCCGAAATGTGCCTGAAGAAGAAGAAGATTAAGAATTTTATTCAGGGCCCCCTTGGGGCATTCAGTATTAATTACTCCATCCATAATAAATGTTCACCATAAGGCGAAGAACAAAAACGCTGTCTTCGTTGAAACCTAGAAAAGTGGGCCTTTGATCTAAATCCTGGGTTTTTTTTTTCCTGCAGAAATATAACCGGGAAAAAAACTGCTGTTTTGTCATTTCTGGCCAGCGTTTTCTGCAGAAAATCGGGGTTTTGTCATTTCCGTTTTTGTCGAATTTTCTGCAGAAAACCATTTTTCCCCCTCACAAAAGTGCTATTTTTTCTGCAGAAAAAAACTCTGCTATTTTGGCAGCTGTAACCAACGATAGATGCATGCTCCTCGTATGCTCCGTTCTTCTCGTACACCTTCAAGTCACGTCATCCCCCCCCCCCTTCCTCCCCGGGGCAAAGGTACACTTAAACCCGTTAAAGTCTGACCTACAATCCCAGCACACTCCTTACATAAGTGGACACCTTTCGTTGTTTCTTCTCTTAAAACCCCGGCTGCTTACTTCAGGTATTAAGGCTCTCATCACAACGCCTGATGGTAGATGAGAAAGTACCGAGGACCCTGAGAAAACATAAGAAAAAAAAAAGAAGAGAAAAGGCCATGGTGTGCTGCTTTCAGCGCCGCGGTTCAATCTACTCCAAATACTCTTCGCTCCGGTCCTTGCAGTGACTGATCTGTGCTGGCACGTTTATGGTTTATGTGCTCTCTCTCTCTCTCTCTCTCTCTCTCTCTCTCTCTGCGTCAGTATTTTTCTCGCCTACCTTTGAATTTTTTTTTTTTGTTTTCCCCTTGCTGTGTTTTTAGTTCCCCTCTATGCGCACCCGCCGTTTTTGAATTGACAACTTCCTCATTGTTTGCATAAGCATTTACGCTGTAATGTTGTGCGTCTGTTATCTCATCCTTGAAAAATTAAGTTTCAGTCAGTCAGTTAGTCAGTCAGGCGATAGCTAAGCTGGCAGAACGCTGGACTTTCAATGCTCGGGTGGTGAGTTCAAATCCCGTCTGGAGCCAAATATATGTGCTGGCTTTTTCCTCGTTGACCCGTCTTTCACGGGGGTTAACCGTGTGACTTGAAGGTCTACGAGGAGGTACGCAATATACGAGGTTAGTTAGTTAGTTAGTTAGTTGGGGCGTAACGACGAGGAGCAAGCATTGAGAGCCCGTCCATTGACTGAGAGGCACTGCGCGAATGTGCGAGGACGTGCGAGGGATTGCGAGGACAAGCTAAAATACCTGAAATCATGAAACAAATCATGAAACAGAATATGTGTTTGTGATATTGCCAGCGGGCAGGGGAAAGGGGAGGGGGGGGAGTGTTGATGGGATCTTAGTTTTGTCACCTTTACTGAATGGCCGAAAGTCGAGTTAACACCACTGATCCGTTTCAAACATAAAGTGTCATCCCGAAAGAAGCGAAGACTGGATTTGGTCCTCAACACCTGCTCACCCACAACTATCAACAACAAATTTTCTGTTGTTGTTGTTGCCCCCCTCCCCCCCCCCCCCCCTTGCAAGCCATCGAACATTCGCACACTGCCTCGCACTATTTCAACGGACCTACATTGCCTGAGACCGTTCTCCTCGATTCTCACGTGGCGCGGTCCCCGCCCCACCGTGTGGTGGTAAAAGGCGTTAAACCCTGAAACAATCAAGCAACCAGCCACGCTCCATTCGCCGAGTGAAGTTTTATTCACACATGGAAAGCGTTTCAGGCTATGAACCCCCATCATGGAGTTTGGGTATTTCAAGTCGTCGTTAATAGAGCCACCAGGGAAATTCCACTCTCCCGATGACACTTACACCGGGTAACAGAGCATGATTGTAATTCCCAGAGGCTGCTATTATTTTGTAGGAAAGGGAGAAGTTAATTTTTCCAGACAGAATAGCGAACAGTAACGCCTGCAGAGCAAGCTGGAAACTGTTCTTATTCTATTTTATGCACTCGCAAAACTTTTTAACACATTTCGTACCGGTCGCGCATGCAGTATCCCACTTTTTTTTTTACTCTTTTTCGGTTTTGGTATGGTATGGTATGGTATGGTATGGTATGGTATGGTATGGTGTGGTGTGGAGTTTGGGTATTTCAAGTATTTGACTCTCTTTCGGTTTTGGTATGGTATGGTATGGTATGGTATGGTATGGTATGGTAGACTTCTCCTCGGCGCACATACCCATCTCTGCTGAAATGCTCACGGCGCCGCAGGGCTGGAGGACGAAGCATGAAAGCCTGCTGCCGCTAAGCGCTACTTTATGCGCAAACCTCCGCCCTGCTATTCACTCTGGTGCGTGCGACAGAAGTTCTGTTTTACCACGACACTGGCCACAGCCTACTCTTCTTCGAAAGATGAACGTGGGATTTTTAGCGTGCACACTTGATATATGTGAATGCGTGTGTACACGAAGGCGAGACAGACACATGTATGCGAAAATAGTTGTTCCTTCACGGCTCTCACTGCAGCAAATGTGAGTATGATCAAAGTGCAACAATCCTACTATACCAAATTTAAGTCCAGTCATGACGTTTTGTTTTTAGTTAGGCCACTGGTGCAAACTTAATTCAAATTCAAATTCAAATGCACTTTATTCATCCCGAAACGGGCAGTTTAGACGGGCTCAGTATAAACCAACAAATAAATAATTAAGAACAATGTCTATTAATCACAGACTCAGGTAATTATGTTAATTAAAATTAATTAAGAATTAAGAAGTAGCGTAGGAGCTTATTCATAAGCTGAACGCTGGGCTAAAAACAAAACACAGGCATGCTTATACTCTCTCTCTCCCTCTCTCTCTCTCTCTCTCTCTCTCTCTCTCTCTCTCTCTCTCTCTCTCTCGCTCTCTCTTTCTCTCTTGGTAGGAATTGAGTTAAAGACGTTTTTCTCATATCTTCTTTGGCGTTCTTTGCCTTTTTGTGGTAACGTCAGGGTTGGTTTTGCTCTAGTGACCTTACCACTTCATAAGTGAAACTGAAACTTGAGTCGTCTGTCTACTCAAGAAAACTGCACTATCTTCTTTAATGTTCAGGATTTTATAATTCGTGCAGCACGTTTTTAGGTTTTGGTTATACGTTACTTCCTTGACAGAGCCTAGCGCAGCCCAGCGGTTTTTTGGTTTTTTTTGTTTTTTGTTTTAAAGTACACTTAGACACCCCTCTCTCTCTCTCTCTCTCTCTCTCTCTCTCTCTCTCTCTCTCTCTCAGCTCTAATTTACTATAATTACCGCCATTGCAATACCGTTAACATGCACTTGTTTATTGACCTCTGAGCATTATTATAAGCCTAGCTTGTTCATGCTCAGAAATTGTTTATTTACTTTGAACAAACTGTATTGCAATAAACTTGTTTAAACCAAGTGAAAGTGACAAAAGCCAGCTGCAATTTTGAACGCGCATTAATTTTTCGCACTTGCATGTGAAGTAAGAACTGGCTTGATTCATTCAGCCCGAAAAAGTCTCAAAGACATCTGCTATGTTCATACAGTAGTTTGTAGGTATACTGTGTGATAGGGTTTTTTTTCCGGTTTTCTGTCTTTCTTTCTTATTTATTTATTTATTTTTGCCACGATCAGTTCATTTCAAGGTTAAAGAAACAACGTTTTCCTTTAATATCGTTTGGTTTACCTCATAAACCATAGTAAATAAGCATATCGGCATAAGCAAACTTAAAAATATAAATCATGGTTTGTAGAGTTGCGGGAGCAAATTAGATTCAAACTATTCTTCGCTGAATATGTTCTCCTAAAATGGCATTGACTACAGAACGAAGGAAAAATTACTAAGGCGTGTAAGTCATCCATTTTGTCCTTACATGGTAACACTGGCGGGGTGCATAATTGAGCAGCAGACCATTTCCCTTGAGGTTTTCACTACCACTAAATTGTCCTAGGACAACTGACCATATGTACTGGAGAGGACGTGGGGGGGGGGAGGGGGAGGGGGGGGGCGAGAGGGGACGATAGGCCTCAAGTGTCCTGTGTTAAGCCCGCGAAATGAAGTGGTACTTTAGTGGTTTATTGTTATGTAAATCACTGGCGACAAATGGGTGATGGGTGATGGAAAGGCGTTGAAGTCGATTTCGTGCCGTACATTTACGGGCTGTACTCCCGACAGTACTGGGGTATTCAAAGACCTGTGCTAAATTGTAAATAAGCACCTTGCTTACGTTGAAATTAAATCTTGGTGTGCTGCGCTGCTCTTTTTAAAAAGTGAACCTCGATTAGAAATGTTGGTAGATAGTTGGTAGATACCCAGTCGAACTTGTTTAATCATCTTCGTGCCCTCTGGCGCATAAGGCCAACACCAAAGATCACCACTCTGGCCTGTTCTGAGCTTTCTTCTCCAGCGTCCCCCAGGTCAGTTTGTTTTCCTTCAGCTCCTTGTCCGCCGTCACGTATCCTTTGGTCTTCCTCTGGCTCCTTTTCCATCGAAGAGTCACCCGGGGTAGTGAGGATGTGTCCAGTTCAGCGAGGCACACAGTTCGAATCCTCTGGTGGACAAGAGATGGATTTCTTTTCCCATCAGACCGGCTCACGGGTCATGACGTCACTCGCAGACTCGATCACAATTCACGTCTTGTAAAAAATATTCATTTTGTGTGTGTGTGTATATATATATATATATATATATATATATATATATATATATATATATATATATATATATATATATATATATATACACACAAAATGAATATTTTTTACAAGACGTGAATATATGTATAGGACATATATATATATTTGTATATATATATATATTATATATATATGTGTATATATATACACAAAAATACGATCATGCATAATTATTTAAGTCAAGTACGCGCTGTAAATCCAGCCTGGAAGGCGAGCCGGGATAGCCGAATGGTAGAGCGTTGGATTTTCTATATTCGGGGCCATATATTCTCGTTGTAAACGAGTCTGAGTTTGACTTGGTATTGGTGGGGAAATGGCCCAGTTGAATGCATGCCTGCAGCTGGATTCGAACCCTCGTGAACCGCAGGTGGACAGTCATGTATCAAGGCTAGATATATCAAGGCGAGGAAGGCCGACAAAATTAATGTCTTTCACCGCTACGCCAAGTCCCCTTGTCAGAGAGAGAGAGAGAGAGAGGATTGTCCCAAAACTAGTCTACTTGAGTCGAAGACACATTCCAGCTCCTAGCAAACAACGCTTGTCAATGACAGACAGTTTGTTATCCCGAAATTCCTGTTTCCTTTGGCTGAGAAGGAGCTGACGTTCTTAGCGTGGCGGAGTGTTTCGGTTCATTTAGCGAGCTGATTGTCTTATTGCCTAACGAATGACGTTGCTGACGTAAATCTATGCATACCATCTTCGCGGACGAAAACGAGGAGTGTTTTTCATGCTTGCCACGGACCCCCCCCCCCTATCCCCCCCCCCTTCGCCTCCCAAGTTGATTTGATCCTTTGAACCATCTCTCTGTCTCCGTCTTTGTCTGTCTGCAGATCCGGGATAGCGGAATGGTAGAGCGTTGGACTTTCAATGATCGAGTCGTGCGTTCGAATCCCGGCTGAGGCCAAATATTTGTGCCGGCTGGCCTTTTTCTCGCTGTCCCGTCTTTGATATCACCCATACGTGGTGGAAAAGGACGTTAAACTCCGAAACATTTACCCATCCATCCTGTCGCTCGGTCGGTCGGTCGGTCGGTCGGTCTCTCTCTCTTTCTCTCTCCTTTCTGTCGTATAGACTGATGTACTTGATATATATTATGTGTACGGATAAACTGTAGTTGTGTATACTGTAGACGCTGACGCTTAAATTTTCCATCCTTGGAAAGGTAAATAAATTTCATTTCCTCTTCATCTTCTTCTCCTTCATCTTTTTTTTTTCCTCTTCTTCCTGTTCTGCTTGCTGTTGTAGTTTTTTCTCTTTCTGCTCTTTTGTTTGTTCCTTATTATACTCCTATTTCCTCCTCCCCCCCCCCCTCTCTCTCTCTCTCTCTCTCTCGCCCTCTCCCTCCCCTCTATATCTGCCTAGCCGCGCATTCCTGCTGTGAAACTAAAAGGATGGGATCGGATGCATCAGAATAATGAAATGATTAAGAGATCCTGGATCCAGCAAAATGTCCCGCGAGTGTCAAACAAAACAACTAAACACAGCAATCGAAAGACGTAAAAAATGGCAATTCACGGCTTCGGCATTCCATTCAAGAAAACCCAACCCGAATTTACTCTCCCAGCTTGTTTCACGTTTGCATAACGTTTTGGATTTTTTTTTTTTTAATTTTCATGCCGAATGCTGCACTTTAAATGATGGAAATGAATTTGGAGAGGGAGCAGAACCCGGTGCTGGTCGATATTACGACATCTGTGCCTGTTTACTTCGATCTGATGTCTCTCTGCGTTTGTTCCTTTTTGTGTGACAGTCTCTCTCTCTCTCTCTCTCTCTCTCTCTCTCTCTCTCTCTCTCCTGTAAACCGTGCAAGCGCTGGTCAGCGCGCGCGCGAGTGTGTGTGTGTGTGTGTGTGTGTGTGTGTGTGTGTGTGTGTGTGTGTGTGTGTGTGTGAGAGAGAGAGAGAGAGAGAGAGAGAGATGATGATGCATTTTGTATGTTAATGTAGCAAGGACAGATAGGAAGAGAGACCTGTGCGTCTATTATCTCATCCTTGAAAAATAAAGTTTCAGTCAGTCAGTCAGTCAGTCAGTCAGTCAGTCAGTCTCTCTCTATTTCGAGGTACATGTATTTGATACAACCATCAACTGGAGCATCAGAACATATTTAGCAGAGGGGGGGGGGGGAGGAGAGCAAAATAATGGCAAGGAGACATTTCTGATTATTTTCTTTAAAAAAGCATATTACTTTCTAAAGGTCACCATCGGTCTACTGCTGTGTTGGGCTTCTTATGAATGGGGGAAGAAAATGATGGAATAAGGACATCTCTATCTCTTTAACTCTTTGACGACGAAGCACAATTTCTAACACGCGATTTCCTATAGGAAATCGCGTGTTAGAAATTGTGCTTCGTCGTCAAAGAGTTAAGAAAGAAAAAAACAAAAACAAAAAACACTTTCTAGTCTAGTGTATGTGTTCGCCCCATCACGACTTGTGTGCCTACGTGCGTGTGTGTGTGTGTGTGTGTCTGTGTGTCTGTGTGCGTGCGCGCGCCGTATGCAAAGTTATTCTGCTTCTTCTACTCACATCATTGCGATGAAATGGTTGTACCGGACGGTTTTACCCCCTTCCTTCTCTTTATCTTCTACCCCCCCCCTCCTTCAAGCCCCCCACCCATCCACCCACCCCTTTCACAACACTCTCCCCCTCCCCCATCACCACCCTGTCGACCCATCCCTCCGCCATCATCCACATCCATTGTTTTCTGCGCTTTCAGAGATCCAGATACTTGTCATGACCATAAATTACTTTCAGCACATGCAAACAGCTGGCAGGAATGGACACACATACACACACACACACACACACACACACACACACACACACACACACACACACACACACACACACACACACACACCAATCCAACCTTTCTTTTCAGTTCATATTATTGATGAACACTTTGCTATCAGCTATCATGCATTCAGCGGCGCCCGTTCAGTGTGTTCCAGTCAATGTTCAGCTTCAGCGACGCCCGCCATCTGCTGCACTGCCTGCTAAGCTCCCGTCCACCGGTTCCAATAAAAAACAGTATTTCCCGATAGTTATATTGAGGTATTTGGATTTTTACGTCCCGAGCGCAAAGAAGTCCCGTCCCACAGTTCATTGGCTAAAGCCAACGAACGGCCTCAATAACAAAGAAAAACAGTTTATTCGCGAGGCATGAGGTGACTGCAGTTGAGCACTCAGCCCGGTGAAAAATCACGTGCTATCTGGTGCGTAGCGCGCAGGCCACCTCAGGTTTGAGATGCAGTTTTCTGGCTGTGTTCTAAACTGGAGTGCCGTCATTGCATGCGCTGCTTAAAAGGAGCACAGGTTCACGTGACAGACTTATTACGCTTGTTATAGCCTGTTTGGTGCTAACCGCTAACTAACATACACAGTAATGTTAAACATACGGTTTGACCCAATTTATTTCTTGATTCCCTTTCCATCTGCTACGTATATTGATTCAGCATAAATTCAAAGACGATAATAGTTTGTGCGCCGTTTCCCCTCGATGCCTTTTTAAATTTTTTATTTGTTTTCTGTTTGTTAGTCGTTCCGCGCGCCCGCGCGCGCGCGCGCGCGCGTTTGTGTGTGTGTGTGTGTGTGTGTGTGTGTGTGTGTGTGTGTGTGTGTGTGTGTGTGTGTGTGTGTGTGTGTGTGTGTGTGTACATTTGTCTGTGTCTAAAGTATTTTGTTTGGTTCTTCAATCTATTTCATTTTTGGGGTAACCTCTGTCAACACGCTGGGACAGTTGGATAGCTCAGCGTTCTTCCGTTTGAAATTCACACAGTGACCGGACTTCTAGCGTAGGCAAGGGTGTTACCATCTGCATGTATGTAAGGGTGTTACCATATGTATGTATGTATGTATGTATGTATGTATGTATGTATGTATGTATGTATGTATGTATGTATGTATGTGGTATGCATGTAGGTATGTGTATTAGACACACCCCATCCCATCCCATTCCATTATGTCTATTTATATATTTGTACGTAGTATGTATGTATGTATGTATGTATGTATGTATGTATGTATGTATGTATGTATGTATGTATGTATGTATGTATGTATGTATGTATGTATGTATGAGTCCTGCAAAACGTGTGTGCGAATGACTATGATGTATGTTGGTCGGTGTGGTGAGCTTGATGTATGTTAATTTCTAGTTTCATGTACCCTCAACGGGGTTTTGAAATAAACTTTGACTTGACTTGACTTGCAAGAGCCCGTTTTCACTCTCTATGACTCTATCTATGTACGTCTCTGCATTTACTAGGCACAGCAAGGGACAACGAAGACAGTCATGCTTCTTTAATTTTGATATTATCTAGCGAGCCTCCCCACACACTCAAAACCGACATCATGCTGGTTTGGATATTTGTACGCACCAGCAAAGCAATTTCAACTCAGCGCCACCGTCTGCATTTATTAACGACTAATTGTTCTTCTGTTGCAGATGACTGAATAATCACCGGTATGGAAGAGTGAAGAGACTACGCGTGTTTACAAAAGCTCCTGCTGATGCTTGTGTTTCCGCTCCACTAAGCGGGTTCGCGGCGCCTGTGAGCGTACTTTTGGGAATTAATACTCCATCTGGGAAATTTGCCTTGACGTGATACGGGCGCTACGCTGTTCTGGATACACGGAAAAGGTTTTTTGGGGGGTCTAAAGCTGACGCGCGAGTGCCGCGATCAGGATACCCAGTGTTTTGAGTTATTGTCTCAGTGCTAGCTAGAGGCGGAAACATTTTCAGAAGCAAATAAACGCCCAGCAGTTGATGGCCAGCGTGACCGTAACCAGCAGTGACTGTTATTCTTTAACTGCTGTTGCTCGGCATAGGATTCTGCGCGTCGTTATTCAACCTCCTTGGCAATAAGAGTCGACTGAAAGGGGAAATAACAGCATACAGTGTCAGTAAGTCGGCGTCATTCTACTCAACACAGAAAGGAACGTCAGTCGGGAAAGACTTTAATACTATCGTTGCCCCGCCTTTGCTCTCACCCTTCAGTGGCGGAGGAAAGACAAACCCGGACGCAATCAAGAGAATCAAATCACTAGCGACAGAAGGGGAGCCGAGACTGGACTTTCAGTCCGCGGGTCGTGAGTTCGAATCCCGGCTGGCTGCCAGACGCGTGTGCTCTTTTCTCTCGTTGCCCCTGTTTGTTGATGTCACGCCATTTCACAGCGGGAGAGGGACGTTTAACCCCCACACTACCAATCACGAGTTCGAATCCCGCCGGCTAGGAACCAAAAGGTTTGTGTTGGATTTTTTTCCTTCTTGCTCTAATCTTTGATATCACCTACCTTCACTGAGTGGTGGAAAAAGGACGCACATAACCACACCCACAAGCGAAGGAGAGGAATCCGGAATAGTCAAGCTGGTGAAGCGTTGGACTTTTAGTGCTCGAGTCGTGAGTTCGAATCCCGGCTGCGAGCCAAACGTTTGTGCTGGCCTTCATCGTTGCCCTTGTGTTTGATATCACTCTTCAGTGGTTGAAACGGGTGATCAACCTGCGAACGTTCAACCAACCAACAGGTGCGTGGTGGACCTGTGAGATCCTTATCGCCATATTATGAGATAGTATTTTATCCTGTAACATCCGGCAGAGCGGATAGGAGGATAGCAATCGCGTGTTATTGCTGACGATAAGTTACACCTGTCGCATCATGCGGCGTCAGATCAAAGGATACAGTGTCGTTTCATCCGTGACTATGTTGTGACAACATCAGTCGGTACACCGAACCCCGATCCTATTTTTGAGTCAAAGCATAGTAAGGATTACAGAGATTAACAACAGGAAATGTACAACTGAGGGGAAGTCCAAACCGCCGGTGTCAGAAGTTCACGGTTCAATCGACTTCACGGATTCAGAAAGCTTGTCTCCTCGTTCATTCGGGCAGCGTATTATTCAAGTTCTATTGAATCAGATTTGAAACAGCTGTTTTAAAGTTCGATAGACACTGTGCGTTTGGTGTATGGAGCATATTCTCGTGAGAACAACACGTTGGCTAAAGATCAACGAGCTGGGGAAAGCCGCTTTGGAGGTCAGCGTCAAACTGCCGTGTGAACGTCTCATATACTTCTCATGACTCTTCGGTCATTGAACAAGGACGACTATACCTAGATCATAGGCAGTCATCTGTACGGACTGAAACCGACAAGAGGGAGAGGAGGTCAGGCTATGAATAAAGTTTCTACGCAATTGTTCCTCCATCGTTCACGGTAGATCGTCGAGGCTGAACCCTCTTTGACAACACGCCTGGGAGTCTTTTGGCAGCTACATGTACTTTGAAATACTGTCATTAGTGCTAACGTTCAGTGTCCGCTCTCAGAAGTTGGCAAAACCTCTTGTATGTGCGCGAGACTGAATGGATCGGAGTGAATGTATTGGTCGTGCGGGAGGACTGCTGGCAGGACCAACGAGGCAAATGCTGTCCTGCTGAGAGAGATTTACATTGGATTAATTCGTGAGTTCAACGCCCAGTTAATAGCTGACACTAACGACTGGTTTCGCCTTGTGTCATTTACATTTGGTTTTTCGCCTTGGCTCGGAATCAGTTCGGTCTCGGAGCGTGTCTTGTCTGTAAGCTGATTCTGTTCGTGTGAAAATCACAGGAGAAAGACAGATTTATCTTTTGCGACATCTACAACACTTTGTGCAAGGAGTGGGAATGAGTTCAGTGGCGAAGCCTGTCTGTAAGCTGACTCTCTTCGCCTGACGGAGCTGTCTGTGTTCGGAAAACCTTCGCTTTTATAATCTTGACGTCCTTTGTGATTCATCGAGATACTGGCAGAAGGTTTGTCCTGCGAAGTATCACACACAGTCTAGGCTATAAAAAAAAAAAAGAAAAAAAAAGTGCAGAACTTTAGTGTCGTCTAGAAATCGTGTTTCTAGTGTTGCCTCGACCCTGGGGTCTGCGTAGCGAGCTGTGTTTGATACATCCTGTGAGAGACTGACAGAAATTTCACCTGACGATTATCAGACACGCTCTTATAGAAAGTGTAGAGTTGCTGTATTGACACCAGACTTGATTCGTCATTACAGACTGAACAAAACGTTTGAGATACGGTCTCATAAAAGCAAGTGCACAGAACTTGTCACTGTGTGTCGCCTGTGAATGTGTGTCACCTGTGAATGCGTGTCACCTGTGAATGTGTCTGCGGTCTTGCCTTGACTCTCTTACTTACTGAACCCGCTGTATTTTTCTGGCTGACTGACTGACAAGTTTCAAGGACACGTTTATTGTGAACCCCAAAGAACACCATGGCTCTACAAGATCTTGACGCGAACGTAACATTGTCGACTGCTGGACCTTTGGACACGGGAGGATCGAACAATAGTGGGCAGTCCTGTGTGTCCAACGGAGGCCCCTTTGACTGTCCGAACCCCCATCTGTATGCGTACGCGAAATGGTGAGTCAGCATCTGCTCATTTTTATATCTCGGATTCTCTGATCCATCATTGTATAATAATAAGACGAAGAAGAAGAAGAAGAACTTAGGTAGCGCACAGTTTTCATAGCACTTCGGTCACTTAACACTACAGTTTAATTGACGGTACAACCTGTTGCTGGTGAAGCACTTCATTGTTGTCTTTACTTGTAATGGCGGTGCGATATGATCGACCTACAGTATTGATATTACTCCCCCCCCCCCTCCCAATCACCCAACCCCTCCCAACCATCCCCATCCCCCCCCCGCCCCCTCCAAACAAACAAAACAACAACAACAACCAAAAACACAAAACAAAAAAAGCAAAGTAAAACAAAAATCACACCACCACCACCACCACCAACAACAACAACCAAAAAGTTTTAAAAAATTGAAGAAAAAGTGCTATCGACTTTATCCCGCCAACGTTGAGATGTTCGTCAAGCAAGAACTCTGTGTGTGTGTGTGTGTGTGTGTGTGTGTGTGTGTGTGTGTGTGTGTGTGTGTGTGTGTGTGTGTTTCTGAACGAAGGTACTGGGGCGTACATGGCTACTTGAGCCTCATCATCTGTGCGTTCGGGATCTTCACTAACGCACTCAACATCGTCATCCTGACCCGCGGAGCCATGAGGACACCTATCAACTCCATCCTGACCGCGATAGCCGTCTGTGACCTCATCACCATGTGCTCCTACATTCCTTTTGCGGCTCACTTCTACATTGAGGTGAGTAAGTTCTGCTGGAATGGTCAGTGGTGTAAGGTTTTAGGTAAGATATGCTGAAATGGTCAATGGCGTAATGTTTTAAGATAAGATAACAGATAAGATGGAACGTCCGGAATGTTTGGGTTGTTGCCTTTGCTCTAGAGTTACAATTGTTTTGGTCATTCTCAGAAAACTCACACACAGTACAAAATAAGCACCACTTACTAACTAAACGATTCGTTCGGATCAGACAGGAAGTCTCCCCCCCCCTCAAAAAACAAAAAACAAACAAACAAACAAAAAACCCGGCCCCCGTAGTGTAGTGGTTAGCACTTCGGAACATGGACCGGGAGACCCGGGTTCGCGTCCCAGACGAGGCAAGCGGGATTTTTCCTACCTAGGTCGGCTCCTACCCAGAGCGGGCGGGTGTCCTATGGGCCCAATGGGGAGGCTGTTGCCACACAGCTGAGACTTCACGAGTGCGACTTTAGGGGTGCTTCGCTTGGTATGACACGTCTTATGATGTGGATGATTACACGACCGGCACCACAGGTGCCGTAGTTCCCGGCCCTGGTTAATGCCGGGATATTTATGACAGGAAGCGTGGAATGCGGCCCTGTCCCGCAGTCCCAAACCACACGGACCTCCATAGCATTATCTTACCATCATCCTCATCTCCATCATGACGCATAATAAAAATTGCCCCAGCTTCCGAGCCCTCCGTGGATTTCACCCATTACCTGGGAGGAACACCATTAGAACTGGCAAAAGAGTTGGGGCAGCAACCCCCCCCCCCCCCAAAAAAAAAAAAAAAAAAAACACCACCAACAACAGCACAAAAAAAAAAAAACCTAAGCTAAGCTAAGCAAACCACATTGACGATTCTTTCGAACTCAGTCAACAGTTAAGCCCGCGCCCGACAAATCGCGTGCTCTCTGATGGTTAGGGACAGCACGTAGGCAACCTCAGGTCTGAGCTAGACTGTTTGGGCTGAACCGTAGGCAGTACTCTAGAAATTATTGCTCCCAAACACAAAAAAGCTTGAAGTGTAAAAGCCTTTTCGTTTCCCAAATAGATGACATTCTTTTCCGTTCCAACGATTGTTGTGAAATACTTTTCGTTCTACAACACCGTGAACCGTTTGTCCTTCCCAAACAATGAAACGATTTCGTTTCCAAACCACGCAGACCTAGTTAGTGTCAAGCACGAAAATATGTGCCGTTGTTTCTGCCACTTATATTAAGTGGGGGGCGCAGATCGCAAGATCGCAATGTAAATTCAGCAGCTGCCGACACTTAATAAGTGGTAGGATTACCAACAGCTATTTTCATGCGAGGCAACTGATAGGCTTCCGACGTCAGTTCCGCACAGGAGAGAATAAAAGTGTGTGTGTGTGTGTGTGTGTGTGTGTGTGTGTGTGTGTGTGTGTGTGTGTGTGTGTGTGTGTGTGTGTGTGTATGTGTGTACGTGCGTCTGTGTCTGTGTGTGTGTGTGTCTGTGTGTGTGTGTGTGTGTGTGTGTGTGTGTGTGTGTGTGTGTATGTGTGTACGTGCGTCTGTGTGTGTGTGTGTGTGTGTGTGTGTGTGTGTGTGTGTGTGTGTGTGTGTGTGTCTGTGTGTGTGTGTGTGTGTCTGTGTGTGTGTGTGTGTGTGTGTGTGTGTGTACGTGCGTCTGTGTCTGTGTGTGTGTGTGTCTGTGTGTGTGTGTGTGTGTCTGTGTGTGTGTGTGTGTGTGTGTGTGTGTGTGTGTGTGTGTGTGTGTGTGTGTGTGTGTGTGTGTCTGTGTGTCTGTGTTATCACTACACGTGAATTTCCCTCTTTTGGATAATGAAATGATTTGATTGATTGTTTGATTGATTGCCCTCAACCAATAGCTGTGTGTGTGTGTGTGTGTGTGTGTGTGTGTGTGTGTGTGTGTGTGTGTGTGTGTGTGTGTGTGTATGTGTGTACGTGCGTCTGTGTGTGTGTGTGTGTGTGTGTGTGTGTGTGTGTGTGTGTGTGTGTGTGTGTGTGTGTGTGTGTGTGTCTGTGTGTGTCTGTGTGTGTGTGTGTGTGTGTGTCTGTGTGTGTCTGTGTGTCTGTGTTATCACTACACGTGAATTTCCCTCTTTTGGATAATGAAATGATTTGATTGATTGATTGTTTGATTGATTGCCCTCAACCAATAGCTGATACCACATCAGTGTGTGTGTGTGTGTGTGTGTGTGTGTGTGTGTGTGTGTGTGTGTGTGTGTGTGTGTGTGTCTGTGTCTGTGTGTGTGTGTATGTACGTGTGTGTGTACGTGCATACATTATGTGTTTGTAGAACTTTCAATGTATGTGTACAGGGAGGCATGCTGCCTGTGTTCTGTGTGTGAGTGCGTGTTACTTGTAAGGCGCTCTGAGCTTCTTGGGGAGCATAGATACTCATATTAATAATAATAATAATAATAATAATAATAATGATAATAGGGCGCCTATCCCCGGAGAACGAGTTCTAGGCGCCTTACAATCTAAAACCGAAGTTAAAAAACATAAAACAACACATTCACTCAATGTACACTACGTTAGAGCAACTAAAAAAGTAAAAGAGCACAGATTAAAAAGGGTGGGTGGGGGTTTGGGGGTTTAACGTCCTTTTCCACCACATACGGGTGATATCAAAGACGGGGAAACGATGAAAAAGCCAGCACAAATATTTGGCCCCAACCGGGATACAAACTCACGACCCGAGCATTAGAAGTCCAACGCGAACGCTCTACCATTCGGCTACCACGGCTCCCCCACAGATTAAAAAACAGACAACACAACTGAGTAGAAATGATAAGGGTGGGGTGGGTGTTTGGGGGTTTGACGTCCTTTTCCGCCACACAGGGTGATGTAGAAATGATAAAGGAAAGGCAGTGACAATTAAAAACCAAGAACAAGTACCAGTAATAAGACCCAAAACAAAAGAACAGATTGGGATGAGCCAGATAAAACCTGAAGAGATAGCAGTGAAGAGGAGCTAAAAGTAAGACTGACACTTTAAGACTTTCCTAGGATGCCACCCTTGCGCATTTTGAGATCACAGCTCATAATAAGTATGATCGCGCAGATCAGTCCAGATACTTTAAAAACAAGTGTGTCTTAAGATTACAATTAAAAGACGACACTGTAGGACAATCTCTTGGGGAGCCGGGATGGCCGAACGGTAGAGCGTTGGACTTCTAATGCTCGCTCGGGTCGTGAGTTCGTATCCCGGCTGGGGTCAAATATTTGTGCTGGCTTTTTCACCGTTGCCCCGACTTTGATATCACCTGTATGTTGTGGAAAAGGATGTTAAACCCCCAAACACCCACCCACCGCAGGACAATCTCTATATTATTATTATTTGAAACAGTGCGGACTGGAGCCCACGCCAGAGAAGTACTCGTACGGCTGGACAATGTACATGGCCATCCACAGCAACATCAGTCTGACAACGCACGCCTCCTCGCTCTGGCTGGCCGTCTTCATGGCCATCCTCCGCTACGTGTACCTGCAGACCAAGAAGTGCTGCAACATGCACTACACGTGTGGTATCTGCGGCTTCATTGCTGTCAGCGCCTGTCTGTTTATGGTGCCTAACTATCTGCTTACCGGGATTTATGAGGTGGGTTGAAAGTTAACTTGCTGTGAAAGCTGGCCACCTGCTGTGTGAAAAGGGGATTTTTGTTTTGCTGGGTTGGTTAGGTTATTAGCTGGTGTGTGTTGGACTTTTCATGCTGGGAGCCAACTTTTTGTGCCGGCTGTTTTCTCGTTGTTCTATCTTTGATACCTTTGTATATCTGATACCGGTTTTTTTTCCCTGGCTACCGGGCTGCTCATCGGGGGTTTCTCTCTGGATTATCCGGCTTTCCTCCCCCAGCAACATTGAAAAATAGAATAGGTATTGGGTGGCGCTGCACCGCGGCGACGCGCTTCTCCCGTGGAAGCGGCCCGAATTTCTCAATAAGGAAAATAAAACTGTAAAAAAAATGGTAGAAAAGGACGTGAAATCTGAAACCAACCAACCAAGCAACAAGTCAAAGTAAGTCGTTTTATATCCCCCACAATCTGGAGGCACAGGACAAGAAAATTGAAACTAAATCAAAACATATCTATATGAATGTACGTACATACATACTGACAAGCATGCGTAAACGTACATCCAGAATTATACATATTATAACCATGTCTTCGTACATGCATACACACACACACACACACACACACACACACACACACACACACACACACACACACACACACACACACCACATACCCATATCCACAAATACACGCATACGCATACATAATCATATTTAAAAAAAACACATACATACAACCAACCAACCAAACCTCAAAGTATTAAAATGGCATTCTGTCTGCAATTTTTTTTCAGAAAAAGGTCAACAACGCCACCTACTACAAGCTCAACGAGCCGGCCATCGGGTCGGAAGACCCCAGCAACCTGGCCCTGGCTTCCTTCTGGCTCATGGCCATCGTGGGCAAGCTCCTCCCCTGCACCCTCATTTCCATCTTCATCGGCCTGCTCCTCAAGAAGCTACACGAGAGCGCCGCCAGACGCAAGCGCCTCTTCGCCAACAGCTCCGACAGCAGGAAGAAAGCCCAGGGAGCCCGGACGAAGAGCCACCAGTGCACGACGACCATGCTGCTCGTCATCATCGTCATGTACATCGTCACGGAGGTGCCGCAGACGGTGCTGATCGTCATGTCGGCCTTCTCCAAGACGTTCTTCAGGAACGTGTACTTTCTTCTGGCGGACACTGTGGACATGATCGCGCTCGTCAACAACGCGATCAACTTCGTGCTGTACTGCACGATGAGTCAGCAGTTTAGGGAGCATCTGAACGTGGTGAGGGCGTGCACGGGGCCGCCTCAAGGGACGCGGTTCGGGAAGAAGAATTACCAGAGCGTGGAGCAGAGCTGTGGTAACAACCACACCCAGATGGACGGGCTGTGCGTCACTATGTCCACGGAAAAATCCATTTCACACGTGTAACTGTGCGCTCGCGGTTAACGTGTGATTTGGACTAAGTCCACGAGAACATTCATTTCGCGAGTGTAATTTTGACTTCTATCCACGAGAGGATGATCTGTTTCACGTGCGCGCATGCGTTTTACGTGTGATTTGGACTAAGTCCACGAGAACGTTCATTTTGCGAGTGTAATTTTGACTATATCTACGAGAGGATGATCTATTTCACGTGTGTAGTTCTAGCCGTTTTACGTGTGATTTGGACTATGCCCACGAAAACACTGATTTTACATGTGGAATTTTGACTACATCGGGAGGAAGATCCATTTCACATGTATAGTCTTACCTGTTTTTTCGTGTGATTTGGACAATGTCCACGAGTACGTTCATTTTGCGAGTGTAATTTTGACAATATCCACGAGATGATCTGTTTCACAGGTGTGGTTGTACCAGTTTACATGTGATTTGGACTATGTCCACGAAGACATTAACTTTACATGTGGAATTTTGACTACACCGGGAGGA
>JACVVK020000271.1:85000-90000 GCA_018292915.2 Batillaria attramentaria
GGCCCGAAGTTCGACATTTCTGGGCTCACATTTATTTGTGGGTTGAACATTTCCAAAGCAGAGGGGGAGGAAGCCGGAGTACCCGGAGCTGGAGAACTCCCGACAATCGGCACGAATGAACGTTACCACATATATACGAGAGAGAAACATTCATTGTCCCAAGTGGCACTGGAACCTGACCTCTCGCACTGGTGACGAAGTCTTAACTACTAGAACATCGACCGCCCCAGGGCAGGTGATGTCCTAAAACATATTAGTACTGTTTTCTGCAAAGCCTAGAAACATCAGCTGGTGGGCATTTACGTTGGTGAGTTTACACCTAAGGACCTGACACCCTACCAGCTAATTGCTCGCAGACAGACAAGGGAAATGTTTAGCAGATAAACGAGACAATCTTTCACTTACTCAGTTTGTCATTGTCACGCAGTTATTACGGAATGTACGCAAGGAACCTCGTCTTGTTTTTTTCCAGAAAGGTAGCCGAGAAGAAATAAATGGCAGGCCTCTCATTTATCAGGCAGTCGTGTTAATTAGCGTCACCCGACACTGAGGAGCGTGCCCCTGGCTTGGAATTAGATGACGAACAAGTCCCTTCGCGGGCAGCTGAAGTGTGCGCGTTCAAGATCGCATCCGACACACTTGCTGACCCAGCAACCGAATATTCTGCAGACCTATGCAGGCAGCTAGTTCGGACGAGTGCGCCACTCAAAGGGGAACAATTCTCGTGACGAGGTTGTGAAGGGGAGGGAAATCTTGTTATCGCGCCATTCGGCGATATCGTTTAGGGTGAAATTAGTACTTTGCCGTGTGGTGAATAATAGACAACTCATTTGGCAGGACCGACAACCCTTATCCTGTCGCATTTATTGTGTGCCCTTGTTACCCATTCTGGTTGTCTAGGGTTGGAGGCGGCTGTCTAAAATGGTTGAATACGGGTGCTACAGTTCTATTGATAGGGTGAAATAATTATTGCTTTGCATTGTCGCGAGCAGACAGGTCATCAGCCAGCTCGACGCCTCCACAACAGCCTCCCACCAGTTTCAGTCCTTTTCTGCATTCTTGCTGTATTATTCTGGGAGAAGACATCCTGCGCCCGAGGCGCACGTCTTGTACCAAGAGCCGCATAACTAAGAGCTGGTCACAGGCCATACGGTCGGATTCTTCTGGATGGAAAGTTCCCTCCAGAGGGGATTTTCTTCGCGGGGACGTGAATGCGTTTGAGCCTAAGTGGCCTCGGGACTGTCACGGACACTCCGGAGGCATGATGGTGACTGACCACACTATTGCCTCCAGTTCCAAAAGACTGATGACCTCCTATTCTCGGGATGTTCCGGGCCGCGATAAACGGAAACGGGACCAGGCAGACATCGAAAAGCTCGCCACTTACGCGGACACTGGCCTAGAGCAGGGCGTGACTAGCTCTTAGTTATGCGGCTCCTGCTAGTTATTCATTGCCCATCGGCATCAGATTTTTGTCTCACTGTGGGGGTACTGTGCGCCTACGCTCTCAACTGCAGACTAGTTTTTTGTGTGCGTCTGACTTTTTTTTTTTTTTTTTTTGGGTCAGATGAGGATGACTGTTGAATTCTGACACCTTAGGCGTTCTCAGTCAGGGCTCGTATGTAAAACTCGAGGCTAATTTAACCCACGGCTACGGACCTTACCCAGACTAGGATAAAAGAAACCCCCAAACAAAATTAAACAAAAACGGAAGCGAAGAAAAACAAAAATCCTTCTAAAACAGCATAGGCACCTTGCTGGAATGGACCCGCTTCCTGATTAAAAAAAACACCCTAGAGCTAGTTTAGATCGAGGTTAGGACTCTAACGCAGGGCTAAAATCCCTAACCTCGACTATTACATACGGGCCCTAGTCAGACATCTATTAACTCCTAGCAGTTCACTCCCCTTAATATCCGATTCTGAGGTCAGACGGTTCATCCCCGCCAGTCCCTGTCAAAGAATTACTGCATAATTCTTGAAGTATACTGTTTAAGTGCACTGAAATACTCACAGAAGACCGGCAAAACCGTTGGTTTGAGTGCAAAAATGACAAATCATGAGCCTGGAATGTTGAGTGGTGGTATCCGGGAGCACTTTTGTTCAAAATGGCTGAACTGGTAAGAGTTTGGGAGCCCGAGGTCTACCACCCCTGCCCACAGTGTGATAAGAGCCGCTGCTACACGTTGCCAGGATTGGTACTTGCAGGGCTGGCAACGCTGGCAACCCTCATTAAATCTCTGGCTGCCAGCTGGCATAATTATATCCCCCTTGCCGGTGCCGGCGCGGGAATAGAAAGCCGTTCTACTTTTCCTGGCAGCCAGCTAGCCACAGGCAGCCCGTACAGCCAACTGACCAATCACTGCCCAAACCTTGCAACGCCGCAGGCTGCGTGTGCCGCGGAACACTTGCCCGCCAGCAGGCAGCCGAGTACAGCAACATGCAGACTGGCAGCCGTGTAACCGTGCGCTTAAGACGGGTTAAAAAGAAAAAGCCAGAGCACACCAGTAGGAGCAACTTCAAGCCACTGTTACGCAAGGCGTGGGCCTTCCTGCTAGGCGCGAGACCGCTGCAGATGACGTAACAGTGGCTTCAAGTAAAATGCGATTTTTTATTTTTTTTTGCATGGCCTTTTATTGGAGTGTATGATTTAGTATAACACAGTATGAGGAGTAAAAGCCGTCTCGTTGTATGTATCAACATGAAGAGCTTCTCGAGTGGGGAAGCCGGGGTGGCCGAATGGTAGAGCGTTGGACTTCTAATGCTCGGGTCGTGAGTTCGTATCCCGGCTGGGGCCAAATATTTGTGCTGGCTTTTTCATCGTTGCCCCGTCTTTGATATCACCCGTAAGTGGTGGAAAAGGACGTTAAACCCCCAAACACCCACCCCCACCCTACCCGCTTCTCAAGGGACTCTGTCATGAGTTTCAAAGCACACCATAGCCTAGCTTTAGGGGTCAGTTTGGCAAACAGAAAACTATTAACTCGCGTGGTTTTGCTGCTGCTGTTGTTTGTTGTTGTCTTGTTGTTTTTGTTGTCGTTGTTCCCGGTTGTCTAAACCCAATACAAAATAGCAAGCAATATCCCTGAAATAACCTTTGAGGAAGAAGAATATACTGTATACAATACTACTACGGGAGTGGGGGTTGGGGGGGGGGGGGAGGGGTATTCAAAAGGGACGACCTTTTCCCGTTCCGACGTCCACTGCTCTCAGTTAAAGCCGTTATTCTAAAACATGAGCTTATGCACATCGTTAGGTTGTAGCAACGTATTAGTACATGTTGGTTGCTGGTTGGGAAACGACCCCTTTTAATAATAATAATAATAATATATTACATTTGTAGAGCGCGGAGTTCTGCTTCGAGAAGCACTCAATGCGCTTTTGCTCACGCACACACACACAACTTTCACACGCACACATTTATACACATCAATACAGGCGGTGGGTGGGTGGATGGGTGTTTGGGGGTTTAACGTCCTTTTCCACCACATAGTACGGGCGGTGGAGTTTAAACTTAAAGATTAAAAGCTAGTTTGAAAAGATGTGCTTTGAGTTCTGCTTTCAATCGTTCTAACCGACAACAGAAAATCGAAAGCGTTTTTCCGGTGCTATGGAGTTTTGAATCGGGGAAAAACGCGGTGCTATGGCGTGGGAACGTGCTGATTGACGGTGCAATGATTTGGAACGGGATAGCACGGGGAAAATGCCCGCCCATTTTGTTTCACCCTCATGTATGGCGAGTTCATGACGTAAATGAGGGAAATGTGTGACGTAAGACCGTTAGCAGAACGTTTATGTATAAATTAGACTGGAGTATTCGACATGGCGTCGAGGTGGAGTTGAAGCTGTCGATGATACTTGTATTCGCATAATTATGAAAATGTTGAACTATATACAGAAGTTGCAATTTATTTATTAGTGGAATTGTATGATCTGAATTATCAAGGTCACTGACTTGCGTATATGTTTTTGGATTGTTTCCTCATCCTTTGTTTGTGTAAATTTTGTACAGATACCGTTTTCTTGCCGCGTGAACATCGTTCGTTTTGTTAGCGTACTTTACATGTTCACACTATCGTTGTTTTGACTGTGAGAAACTCATTTCATGTGACTGATCCGTGATGACACGTTACTTTATGTTCCGACAACAATTCCGTCAGTGATTTATTTATTTGTGTAATGGGGGATTTTGCTGATGTGATTATGCTTGTTCGTGTGATATATGCATTTTGATGTCTTTGTTCTAAATTGGATCAGGAAGCGCTGGTTGCAGGGGGGTCAACTCAGTGAATTACTAGCAAGAGTAACTTTAACGAAGAACCAACATGCAGCGGCATTTTAGACCAGTGCAGGAAGGCACCGATCGAGAGACATTAACGAGTGTTGCTTAAGACACGAAACCGTCCCGCCACGGTGTTCAATAACTGGCACATGTAGGACTACTGATCCTATATCTGTTGGTGTCCACTCTAAGTGTTTGTATTGGAAAGAAACAATAAGCAGAGCTAGTCATGAGCTGCTTAAAGTCGAGTGTTCACCTTAGTGGCGAGCTTTCTTGTACACTGTATTTGCCGAGTTCCATTTTCTAGTTCTCGCTGCCCGAGAAATCCCGAGAATCTGAAATCGAATTTCCTGAAAGGGATTATAAAATAGTAAAAAAAAAATGCAGCATTTAGAGTCCGTGGATATGCTCCCCTAGACAGATTAAAATCTGTGCAGTTTGGTGCACTTTGGCCTGATTTTAGGTGCTTCGGAGAAAGAAACATTTTGTGTGTGTGTGTGTGGAAAATCTTTTCAATTAGGCTAAAAACTTGTGCATTTGGGTGTATTTTCGCACGATCGCAAGTGCTTCGGAGGAGGAAACACACTTTCTTGGGGGGAGGAGGAACCTTTTTAGCCAAAAGTTGAAAGCCTTCACTAACGCAAAAAAAAAAAAAAAAAAAAAAACCTCCGAAGGATTGTGTCTGGGCAAATCCGACCCTAGTACGTGCCTAACCCTTC
>JACVVK020000271.1:97500-192500 GCA_018292915.2 Batillaria attramentaria
CGTTAACTCTTCAAAGCCCACGGAGAAATCGAAAATTGACTCGAAATATTCAGATCACTATAAGCTTCTTCAAGCCACGCGATCTGCAGCGGTCATGGGCCTAGCGAGGAAGACCAACGCCTTGCATAATAGTGGCTTGAAGTGGCTCCTATCGGTGTGCAGTGGCTTGTTCTTTTTAGCCAAACTTGTCATATAGCAGGCAGGTGGTAGCAGGGCTCGGGCTCTAAAGAGTTACCCCTAACCGTGAACAACGTTCGTCGGAAAAGCCTCGACTCACCCGTCGTCGTAACTGCTCCGGCCTTAACGCAGGCCTTGGACGAGGAGGCAAGCATCGCCGGTTTTTGGATACCGTTCTGACATGATGGTATTTGGCAGTCCCACTTCCCACCCACCACACGCGTATATTGGCTGTGCTCGATGGCGAACTGGAGCGTGTAGCTGTCATTGGTAGACGCAACACGCGCGCGAAGCTTGGCGGTACTTCGCGGTGGGTCCCATTAATCCGGGTCTCATTACTCTGGGTCACATAAATCTCTGGGAGGACCAGAGTGCTGCAGTTTTGGGTTTGGATTCCGACAACTTCGCACCAAACTCTCGTGTCTCCTTCTTTGGTGAATCTAAATTGAGCAGCGTCGTTGTCCGTGTGCGTGCATTTGCTGGGATAATTTTCTCGCCGCACAGTGCAGTTGAAAATTGAAAATTCACCGTCGACGACGTCTGGCGGGCAAGACAATTGAAGGTCCGGCGTTTGGTCAGGGAATTCTGATTTGACTGAAAAGAAAAGACAAGAAAAAGCACAAACTCGAAGTACGGTGTTTAATAGTATTAAGTGTATACTATGAGATTTCGTAGCAGGTTGGGGGGAGCCGGGGTGGTCGAATGGTAGAGCGTTGGACTTCTAATGCTCGGGTCGTGAGTTCGATCCCGGCTGGAGCCAAATATTTGTGCTGGCTTTTTCATCGTTGCCCCGTCTTTGATATCACCCTATGTGGTGGAAAAGGACGTTAAACCCCCAAACACCCACCCTCGTAGCAGGTTAAGGCCTTTTCACACGTAGAGTGCCTGCAGCGAGCTCGCCGCACGCTCGCCTAGTGGATTTTCTGTTCGCACGATACCAGCGTGTACTGGGCGGACTGCGCTGTTGGTCTGGCGCTACCCAATACATACAGCGTGCGGGCGGCAACTGGTGTTCTATCCATTTGGCTGGCGACGGCGTTCCCGGGGAGTGTCCGCAACAAGCGGATTCCATTGGGTGGGAATGCATTTTACCGCTAGTAGGCATGTAAAATCGCCGCGTGTGACGGAGGATTTAGTCATCTGTATTGCTATAAACATGGACAATGTTAAGCGCATGGTTACACGACTGCCAGTCTACATGTTGCCGTACTCGGCTGCCTGCTGGCGGGCAGCGGTTTTGGCGCACACGCAGCCTGCGGCGTTGCAAGGTTTGGGCAGTGATTGGTCAGTTGGCCGTACGGGCTGCCTGTGGCTAACTGGCTGCCAGGAAAAATAAAACGTGAGCGTGTGTGTTGGGTTCAGTTCGCGGCGCTTTGAGCCGATTAAAAAAGTGGGTAAAGCGCCTGTGCAATAATCAGTTATTATTATTATTATTAACTGTAGCTGAGACTATATACTATATAGTAGTGACGTCACAGTCGAAGCGAGCTTCAATCAATCAATCAATCAATCAATCAATCAATCAATAATTCTTTACTGTCCTTAAGAGGAGGCAATTCGGTTGCGGCGTAAAAACAGACAACCACCTACACAATATAACATATAGTTTAGTTTAGTTTAATCCTCTTTATTCCCTGGGGAACATAGGGCTGCAACCACACTCCGCCAGCGCACTCGGTTCTGGGATGCCCTCTTTAGTTCGGCCCACGTCGTTCCGGCGGCCTTGGCTTCAGCGTCCGTACTCCTCCGCCAGGTCTGCTTCGGTCGGCCCACTTTGCGCTTTCCCTGGGGGTTCCAGTCAAGGGACTGCCTGGTGACATTTGATGTTGATTTTCGCAGAGTGTGTCCGATCCATCCCCATTTCCTTTTCTTGATCTCCTGCTCGATGGGGACCTGTCTTGTTCCCTCCCAGAGGTCTTGGTTGGTGATCACCAGTGGGTATCTGATGTTGAGAATGTTGCGGAGGCATCTGTTGATGAAGGTTTGCAGCTTGTGGGAGCTTGTCTTGGTGGTGCGCCATGTCTCCGAGCCATAGAGTAGGACCGACTTCACATTTGAGTTGAAGATCCGGATCTTGTTTTGCAGGGATAGGGCTGTGGATCTCCAGATGGGGCGTAGAGTGCGAAAGGCATGTCTGGCTTTGTTGGTGCGGCTCTTGATGTCCTCGTCCGTTCCTCCATCCTTGCTGACAACGCTGCCGAGGTAGACGAAACTTGTCCACCTCTTTGATGTCTTCCTGGTGCAGCTGGATGGGGTCGTGCTGTTTGTGGTTGACTCTCATGACTTCGGTCTTGCTGATGTTGATCTTGAGGCCGGTCTTCTCAGCTTCTTCGGCGACTCTGTTCAGCTTCTCCTGCGCATCTTGTTGTTTGTGGGAGAGGAGGGCGATGTCATCCGCGAAATCCAGGTCCTCGAGCTGTTTGCTGAAGGCCCACTGGATCCCTGTCCTCTTGCCGTCGGTGGCTTGCCTCATGACCCAGTCGACCACCATCAGGAAGATTGTGGGTGAGAGGATGCAGCCTTGACGAACACCGGTCCGTACTGTGAATGACTCTGTCAGTTTTCCCGTCGTGGATTACCTGGCAGGTGGCATCTTCGTACAGCTGTCGGATGATGTTGACAAACTTTGGTGGAAAACCGTAGTGAGGACATCAGCTTCCAGATGACCTCCCTGTCAACACTGTCGAACGCCTTCTGGAAGTCAACGAAGGTGCTGTACAGAGGGGTCTGCCACTCCAGGGACTGCTCGATGATGATCCTCATCGTGGCTATGTGATCAGTGCAGGATCGGTCGTTGCGGAATCCTGCCTGTTCCTCCCGGAGTGTCTTGTCCAGTGCGGTCTTCAGCCTCTCCAGGATGATCCTGGTGAGAACCTTCCCTGGTATGGACAGGAGCATGATGCCTCGCCAGTTGCTACAGGATGAGAGGTCCCCTTTCTTTGGCAGCTTTACCAGGTGTCCTTTCTTCCAGTCTTGTGGCACGCTCTCGTTCTCCCAGATCTTCCTCAGGAGCGGGTGCAGCATGTCGGTGGAGGTCTGGATGTCGGCCTTGAGGGCTTCTGGTCGGGGCCTGCTGCTTTGCCAGACTTGAGGGACTTGATAGCTTTGATGATCTCGGTCTTGGTAGGGGGGTTGGTGCTGATGTCGAGTAGCTGGGCTGCCGGTGGTATGTCTGGTGGGACTGGTGGTGGAGGCCTGTTGAGCGTTTCCTTGAAGTGTTCAGCCCACCTTGTCCTTTGGTCTTCCTCTTTGGTGATGATTTGTCCGTTCTTGTCTTTGACTGGTCTGGTGGGGTTGTTATTTTTCCCAGAGAGTGTCCTTGTTATTTCGTAGAGCCGTTTCATGTTCCGTTGTCCTGCTGCTGTTTCTGCTTCTTCTGTGAGGTCGTTGATGAAGTTCCTCTTGTCGTTCCTTGCGCTCCTCTTGACCTGCCGGTTGACGTCCCAGTATTGAGCCTGCAGGTCGCGCTTGTCGTCTTGGTCGTCAGTGTGGTTGATCAGGTCTTTCAGGCGTTTCCTCTCTGTGATGAGGTCCCAGGTGTCAGATGTAAGCCACTCTTTGTGTTGTCTCGTCTTCTTTCCCAGCACTTTCTTGCATGTTGCTGTCCAGGTTTCTCGCAGGTCATGCCAGTGCTCCTCGATTGTCTCTTCAGGTAGTGTGTCAAGAGCGCTGAATCTGTTCCTCAGCTCACACCTGAAGGCGTTGGTCTTGACGCTCTCCTTCAGACTGTGCACGTTGTACTTGTGAGATGGTCTGTCCGCCTGGTCTCTGTAGGCCTTCAGCTTGATCTTGATCGCTGCAATGACGAGGTGATGGTCTGAGGCTGCATCAGCTCCCCGCTTTGCTCGGACGTCCAGCAAGCTTCTTCGCCACTTCCTGCCGATGGTGATGTGGTCGATCTGGTTTACAGTTCTTCCGTCCGGTGATGTCCAGGTGGTTTTGTGGATGGTCTTGTGCGGGAAGATGGTGCCTCCGATGACCAGGTCGTTGGTGGTGCAGAATTCTGTGAAGAGCTCTCCGTTCTCGTTCTGTGTCCCTGTTCCATGTTTGCCCATGATGAGTTCTCTGTCTGTGTTGTCGGTGCCCACTTTGGCGTTGAGGTCTCCCATGAGGATCTTCAGGTCTCTTCTCGGTGCTTTGTCCAGGATGGCTTGGAGCTGCTCGTGGAAGTTCTCCTTTTCTTCCTCGTCCGCCACGTTGGTGGGGGCGTAGCACTGGAGGATGGTGACTTTCCTGCCCTTGGAATTGAATCTGGCGCTCAGGATCCTTGGTGACACTGGTTCCCAGGACAATAGTGCTTGTGTTGCTTCAGGTGTCATCAGCAACGCTACTCCATGCATGTGTGGCTGGCCGTCTTCGTGTCCGGAGTAGAGGATGGTGTCTCCGGAGGTGAGTCGTGTGCGTCCTGTTCCTGTCCATCTTGTCTCACATAGGCCGAGCAGCTTCAGATCGTATCTATGCATTTCTTGACTCACTTGTGCTGTCTTTCCTGTTTCGTATAGGGTTCGGATGTTCCAGGTCCCTATCCTGGCTTTGGTCTTGGCCGTCAGAAGAGTAGTCGGCGCACTGGCTTACCGAGGGCTTTCACCAGCTCGCGTCATGGGCTCTACTAGAGAGGACTCTTCCTGGACCAAGTTGCGTTGTAGATCTGTGGTTGTAGTTTCTGTAACAGTTTTTTTTTTTTTTAAAGAGTTGGGTTGTTAGCCCTACTCAAACCCCCCAACCTGGAGGACCAGTGAGTGCGCTTCGTCTGGCCTCTACCCTTCGACCTGTCCAGCATGGGTGGCCCTACCAGGAGACGAATCTCCCGCCAGCATAGCTCTCGGGGTCATGGAGACACGCAAGCCCCATCTCCAACGGCAAGGATGCACTCATCGATGGGGAATATAACATATCCCAATAGTTAAATATGTAATATCACAACAATAGCACGCACACACACACGCACGCCCACACCCACACCCACACGAACACACACACACACACACACACACACACACACACACACACACACACACACACACACACACACACACACTTCCTAATTACCATGCTCTCATTAAATACACCACTATTAAGACGGGACTACAACCCTTCAGTGTAAAAGTAATTTATAGTAAAATAACTGTATCACAAAGCACACCCATACCCTCACACACACGCACTCACACACAGACACAACACATGCGCGCACACACACACATACACAACACATGCGCGCGCACACACACACAGACACAACACATGCGCGCACACACTCACACTGCACATGCTTTGTGATGCTTGTCGATATTCCTGATCACTGGCAGTGGTTATTGGAAACCACTTTTCTGCGGGCACTACATCTTGCATAGACATGTACAAACATTAATTTAGGTGAAGCACATTGCACGACACCCAGTCTCTCTGTCACAGACGCTGAACAGGCAATCGATCGAGTCAGTAGTTGTTGTGGTGTTACAGAAAGTTGGAACAAGTTCTTTATCCACACGTCAGTATTTGGTCTGTATATATATTTTTCGTCGCAGCGTCGTTATTCGACACGCCTGTGATCGAAGTCACGTGTCTCTGACCCACGCTACAAGCTAACTGTACCCTTACCCCACCCCCACCCCCGCCCCCACCCCATCAAACGGACTTAGTTTCAACGTTTTTAACCTCCCTACCTGACCGTCTCCGGTTACAAGGTCACACTGCTGAGTTACTAACACTCTACGAGCCCAACCCAATAGCGGAGGGCGGATGTTTGGGAGTTTAACGTCCTTTTCCACCACATACGGGTGATATCAAAGACAGGGCAGCAATGAAAAAGCCAGCACAAATAGTCGGCCCCAGCCGGGATACGAACTCACGACCCGAGCATTAGAAGTCCAACGCTCTACCTTTCGCCCCCCCCCCCCCCCCCCAATAGCGGAAGAAGAAAAAGAACAATAATAAATAATAATAATAACCGAGTATTGTACAGGCGCTTTACCCAATTTCATGAATCGGCTCAAAGCGCCGCGAACTGAACCCAACACACACGCTAACGTGAATCACACGCATTCTCTCACATACTGGACTTAAACACATTACAATCACGTGGTGCGAAGGGTCCGCTCAGTTGTTTAAATTTCGGAAAGAAGAAGTGTCTTTGACCGAAGCACCCTTTGTCAATGTGTTTGGTCCACATGCCTTTGTACAAAATTGAAATTAACCCAGTGAATGTTCATGTAAATAATGAATTGAGGGTGGGTGGGTGGATGGGTGGGTGTTTGGGGGTTTAACGTCCTTTCAGTTTCCACCACATACGGGTGATATCAAAGACGGGGAAACGATGAAAAAGCCAGCACAAATATTTGGCCCCATTCTGGTTTCGAACTCACGACAGGAGCATTGGAAGGAAACGAATTGAACTTTCCGAGACATATTATATCACTGCCAGCGTATGCCTACCTCCAAAAAGCGATGCGTGCCACAGCAGCTGTAGGAAATCAGCGGATGTCAGAGGCACAACACGCATCCTTTACGTGTGGAGAATACGGAAGAACTCTCGGATCAAGTTACAAATAAACCCAGCGGGCGACGTCTGCATTCGAAAGTCATCAGCTGTAAGTAGGAAACAATAGCTGGACGAGTAAACTGCAACAGCCGGGGCCTAGGCCTAACGCACTTGGCTCTTCCTTGCGTCAGCAATCTGCTGAGGGAAGACGTCATCGACAGACAAATAATGACGTCACTCAAAAATTTATGATCAAACTTAGTCATGGTCTCCCCTCGCCTGTGCCTGAAATCACCGACGTCTGTGCCTGAAATCACAGACCTAAAAAGATAGACCCTCTGCGGTGCTGGAAATGTGACGCCGCCGCGCGCCATGTTGCGAGTACCTGGAAGTGCCAGACGCTATCAGCTGTTTACATGGCGCGCATAGCATTGGTCAGACGCTATCAGCTGTTTACATAGCGCGCATAGCATTGGTCCGCTTTATCTTACGTCACATTTCTGATGACGTCTTTCTAAAGAACTTTGTATTTCGAACGAGGCGTTCTGTACACAGAGCCTTTGAGTTCTGGTATTCGCAAGATGGCCGCGATAGCGACACTCGCAAACAGCGGTGGCAGCGTGCGGCGGTGGGTCTATCTGTTTTTTTTTTTTTAGGTCTGTGCCTGAAATCGAGGCGTCCCCGATCACTCATGGCTTGCCCGAACTAGATCAAACTATGTATGAACACACAACACATCAGAGCAGTTAAGGACAAGAAGACACAGACCATTTTCACTTCTCCAAAGCTTCTGAAAGGTCATTGTGTGCAAAAGACCCAGCGACCACCAACACGCTGAAGTCGAAACGTTGAGAGTGCAGTTCACCGAAGGCACTACACTGGCTCTCCGTGCAGCAGCGCACTGACCACAAAGTCCTTTCCTTGACATACTGCTGCATCCACAACACTGCCCCCCCCCCCCCCCCCCCCCCCCCCACGTACCTGAAGGAACTGATTCCTTTGTACCAGCCAGCGCGCAACTTGCGGTCTGCAAGTTCTCTCCGTCTGCGGCTCCGTTCAACAGACGACACCAGTAAGACGAGGCATGGTGCACGGTCCTTCAAAAATGCAACGCCGAAATTGTGGAACTCTCTCCCAGAGACATTGAAGGAGGCAGTCAGCATTACCGCATTGCGGAAGCGCCTGAAGACTCAACCCTTCAGTGCCTCACCCCAGTAATCATCTGCACTTTTTTCACTTATTTTCCTCACTATCTTTCCTTTCAAAACTTCTCCTAAAGCGCCGTGAGCACTCAGTAATAGTGGAGCCGTGTGCTATATCAAGTATCCATCATCATCATCATCATCATCAGTTTTGTTTTCGCCATTCGTCTTGCAAAAGGCCTACATTGGATGGACGTTTCAGGGCGTTGAAGAAACCAACACTAACAACAACAACAAACAAACCAACAAACAAACAAAAACGCATATTAAAGAACCACTGAATCGATACTTTCCCTAAAATGGTTTTTCTCTCATATCTTTCTTGCAAATTACTGTCGCATGACAGAAATGTGTTTCTGAAGAAGGGGAGCCGGGGTGGCCGAATGGTAGAGCGTTGGATTCTCAATGCTCGGGTCGTGAGTTCGAATCCCGCCGGCTGGCGCCAAATATTTGTGCTGGCCTTTTTTTTCTCGTTGCCCCGTCTTTGATATCACCCTTATGTGGTGGAAAAGGACGTTAAACTCCCAAACATCCACCCACCCACCCGTTTCTGAAGAACCACGGTGTTGTTATGACATGCTGTTTCGCTGATATCTTAGCAACGACCCACACAATTCTATAGTTTTGCTTGTGTGTGTGTGTGTGTGTGTGTGTGTGTGTGTGTGTGTGTGTGTGTGTGTGTGTGTGTGTTCAAAGTCCCTCATTTCACCGTGCTCAAGTCTTGCCACAAGCTGTCCCGAACAGAAATTCAAAAATTTAATTAAGTGGTGGTGGTGGTGTGTGTGGAGGGGGTGGGGCTGAGGGTGGGTTGAGGAGGAGTGCTGGCGGTGAGCATCCAATTTCAGTAGATCCCACCTGTTACTACGGTCACGAGACACGCCGAGGCAGCGGAGACACCCACAGTGTTGGGGGTGGGGGGGGGGGGGGTAGGGAAGGGGGACGATCGAGCCGGTGCTGACTTGTGTTGTATTGCTTGTGTTCTAAACAAGGTGTATTAGACAGAAACGAGCCGTTTTTTTAACATCTGCCGCTGACATGATACGTCAAGCTGACTTCCACGAGGCTTAGCAAACGAGGCTGTGTTGACTGCAAGCTGCTACGTACACAGCACTCCGCCCCCTCCCCCCCCCACCCTACCCCACCCCACCCACCCACTCCCCACGCACCCCCCCCCCAAAACAAACAAACAAACAAACAAACAAACAAACAAACAAACAAAACAAAAAAAACGCCACCAACAACAACAACCAAAAAAAAAAATACCACAAACAAACACCCCCCAAACAACAACAACAAACCACCACCACCACCACCACCTCCAACAACAACAACAAAATCCACTTGAAAACTGGAGGACAAGACAAACAAAACGTTTCGGCTCGACGCGTCAGTGGCGCCGGGTTTACACTCTCTCACACTCAAAACTTAACTGAAAGTGCAACCTTACGATAACATAACAACAGACAAAAACAAGATGGCCACTGACCAGCCCAATATGTTGTTTCCATTTAATCACCTGCTGTCGTCACGGTCGTTCTTTTGTAATGCCATGTATTCGGGAGGACACACACACACACACACACACACACACACACACACACACACACACACACACACACACACACACACACACACACTACACTCTCTCTCTCTCTCTCTCTCTCTCTCTCTGAATGGAAACAACTGACCGGGCTTGTCAGACCAATCTTGGTTTTGGAAGAGAGACGTCAAGTTGTTTTCTTTGAAATCTATGACGTTTTCCTCATTGGGATGACGCATAATACATTTGACGTAATAACTTTGACTCGGATACAATTCTTGCAATGAAAGCAGCCCCATGAAAATTGAAGTGTTGCTGCTGCGCAGTGTAAAGATCGAATTTATACCGGCTCAATGTGTTTAACAGACAAGTCTGCGCGGCGAACGTTTTTTCACTATGTGTTATGTCTGCTGCACGCGCGCGCACACAGACACACACAGACATACGCGCGCACGCACGCACGCAGACTTGCGCGAGCCGCGTTTGTGCATGTGCTCCATTGAGACCTATGTGGTGTTCTCTCACTCTACTATGCTATTGAGTGAGAGTCAGTGGGAAAAACAAAGCTCACTACATCAATGAAACTCCCGCTTTCCCCGTCTACAAATAGAGAACTTCCGAAAAGTGACGACACACCCCCACGTCAATCAAACATGACGTCGGCAAACTGACGCTGATACAGTTTTGCGTCAGTGCGCGTGTGCCTTTTCTGCGATGTTTGTGAGGCGTGTGGCTTGTGTAAAGGAAATGTGCTTCGAGTACAAATTTTCGAGTCAACTGACGACAACGGCTGCAGTGAATTTTTCTAATTTTTTTGTATATTTTTTATGGCACCCCAGGCTCATTATCTATGTATAGTAGGAGCGATTTTGAGATCTAAAGTGTGTTCACCAGCACTTTCATCAGGTACGGTTTACGCCAAAAGTATAAAAGCGACAACCTCCAAAATTCACTCAGTTGAGAGTCCGTATTCATGCTATCTATGTCCCAAAAATGGAGTGGTTTAGGTAAATATTACGCCTTTAAACGCCAGAAAGCCACTTTTTTTGAAAAGGGCGATAACTCGCAAATCATGTGTGCAATCGTACCTGGATCGGGCCTTCTATTCAACAATCTTGATTCATTTAGAAACCCCAAATTTGAAATCGATCGGTTAAGTATTTTCGGAGAAATAGGCATCTGAACTGGGTTCACATACAATGTCAACTCAGGCTCGGTTTACATGAAAACTATAAGAGCGACCATTTTCTAGTAGTGAATCAATTCAGAGTCCGTATTCAAGCTATCTACTGCCAAAAAATTGAGTGATTTAAATAAATATTACGCCTGTACACGAAAGACAACCAACTTGTCTCAAAAGGGCGATAACTCCCAAATCACTTAAGCAATCATCACACGCTTGAATCGTCTAATGTAACATTTTGATAAATTTGGATACCCCAAATTTGAAGCCATTCGGTTAAGTATCTTCGAAGAAACGGGCCCGGACACAATTCACACACGCACACACGCACACACGCACACACATCCGCACAGACGGCACTCACTGAGGAGAAGTGCGTTCGGAACACCATACGCGTCAGCATCGATGACGCAAGTTTTCTTACGTCATTGTCAGAGTTACACTTGCATAATCGTCTCTGCGGGAGATCGGCAGTGACGTGCGTTTGTACCACAGATGCTTGCCTATGAACGTGGAAATTTTAGCCCGTCCTATTATGTTGTTTCCATTACTATGGAAACAACATAACAAACATGCACAACTGAACTCAACAACAATGCCTGATAGATCGCGCACACACACAGCTAAAGCTCAACTAGGAGGTGGTTAGTGCCATGGATCAAATACTCGTTAGCGGGGTGTCTGTCATTGTTGTTGATTGGAGCGGGTTGTCTGTCATTGTTGTTGATTGGGAAGAGCCTGAGAGAGAGAGAGAGAGAGAGAGAGGCCGACACTGGCATGGAGTCGCCACACATTTACACATTTCTTTTGTGGCATTCATGTCAAACAGTACTGATTGTGTTTTGTCAAACACTGGCCACTGCGCTGGCTGCGTGCAAAAAGCAGACGACAGTTTCGCAAAGGCTTCTGTGAACATACGCAAAGTTAGCGACAAGTATTAGCAGGGGCGCCGGAAGATGTTGGGGGAGGGGGGGGGGCAGAATCTCGGAGGGGGGAACGTTGCCCGAAGAAAGTGAACAGCGGAGGGGGGGGGCGATCAGATGCTGCGTAGACAAAAACACCTTTACGAACCAGGGAGCCACTGAAAAGAAGGACATTGCCCGAAAAAAGTGAAAAGCGGGGGGGGGGGGGGGGTATTTCTCGGCTTCATTGTTATTTTCGTTCAATTACACCTATCCTGACTAGTCGAGACTCAGTTAAACAGTGTCACATCATAATTATCCGGATCAATACCTCATTCACTTTTTTTCACTGTTCTTTGCTGCTGACTCAGTTTCATAATTTTCCATTGACCAACCCTTCCACCCCCTGTGCTTATTTTTGGAGCGGTCCCCAAACCGTAGTAAAACGCTGAGGTTCGAAGTGAACCTTTGAGATGAAGATTCTTAGCGTGGTAGGTTGTGTGTGGTCTCTGTGCTGATGTGATTTTAACATTTGAAACACTAGCTAACCAAATTAAGCCTAATCGAGATTAATGGACCGGTGCATTATGGTGTTTAGCTGTATTGGGTATGAGTAGTATAGTATGTACCAAATTTGCCCCCATGGAGTGGGGCACCCGCCGGTGAGCTAAATATAGGCATGAGGTGTGCCGCGCAGGGGAAAAGGGGGAGACAATCTTTGTATCATCACAGATCGGTATATGGTGTCTATAGGAAAATGTAGAAGGGGTTTTAATGTAGGTCTATGTTAAAAATGAGTCAAGGGTCGATAATCCGTTGATTTGTTTTAATTTTTTTTTTTTCTTTACCCTCCTCCCGCTCAGCGGTGATGAGGTCTCGCGGCGCGCGAGCCGGCGCGCGCGCGCCGCGTCGTGGGCAACGCGTGCTACCAGCCGGCCCTGGAATGCGTGTGCCTGTCAGAAGGAAGTAACTCTGAACTCTCTTTTTTTTTTTTTTTTCACTTGGGTCGTGGTGCGTGGTGATGAGGAGAGGAGTTAATGAATGAGTAAAAAAAAAAAAATGAAAAAGTCTGTCTTACCTTATATTTGAAAGAGGCTTTGTATTGTTTTTTTTTTTTTTTTTTTTTTTTTGGATATGTGGTATGTGTTGTTGTGTGGTGAATTTTACAGGATGATGAGAAAAAAAAAATTCCCGCAAGGTGGGTTCGAACCACCGACCTGAGGAACTACAGTCCTCCGCTCTACCTGCTGAGCTATCGCGGGTGCTGAAGAAAAGGGGAGTTGTATAAAAGATAAATGATCACTGGTACAAGTGTTAGTCAGTGGCGACAATGGATCCGAGATGGAAGCATCCGTTTACCTGTGTGATTGCAGGACCTACTGGTAGTGGGAAAACCTATTTTGTAGAACGGTTTTTGCGTGAGTTACCAAACATGATGGTACCGGTTCCTCACGAAGTGATCTGGTGTTACGGCGAGTGGCAGCCTGTGTATGATCGTCTGAAGGGTGTGACATTTGTGGAGGGATTACCTGATGTCGAGGCATGGGGTAGTCAGCCTAAACGACGTCTGGTGATTATTGATGATTTGATGAGTGAGACGGATGATCGTGTGACCAAGCTGTTTACTAAGGGGAGTCATCACCGCGACATGAGTGTGATGTATATCGTGCAAAACCTGTTTGGGAAGAACAAGGAGCACAGGACCATCAGTTTGAATAGTCATTATCTGGTGGTGTTTAAGAATCCCCGGGACGCCTCTCAGATTACACATTTGGCCAAACAGATGTATCCTGGTCAGGACTCGGTACTTGCAGGAAGCATTTAAAGACGCGGACGTCGGCGGCGCCATGGTTATTTGCTAGTGGACCTGAAGCAAGACACACCCGACCACTTGCGTCTGAGGACAGGTATTTTTTCCTGGTGATCGGCATACAGTCTACGTCCAAAAGTAACGATCATGTCTAAGCGGATCAAGAGAAACGCTTCTTTGCTTCAATGGATGAACAAGGCCAAACCCAAGACGATCAAGGCTCTCATAAAAACGGCAGACAAGGATCTCGTGGACACATTGTGCGAGTGTGGTCTCAACGTGCTGAAGGGGAACGTACCGTTGTCTCCGACGCAAAAGAAGAAATTGGTCAGGTATAAATCGGCGTTGAGAGCACTGGTGAAAAAGGGAACGTCACAGCAAAAGAAGAAAGCCTTGCTCCAGAAAGGTGGTTTCCTCGGTGCTATTCTTGGTCCAGTGCTAGGTGTCTTAGGACATTTATTGTTCCAGTAAGGATGGCCAAGAAGATGATACTTGTAGACCCTAAGATGATTGAAAACATGAACAGTCGTGTAGCGCAACCGCCACTGTACCAGATCCTGTCAGCGATAAGTTAACATCTCTAGATCACGACATCCAAACGATTTTAGAGAGTCGCCACGTGCCAGTGTCTCAAAAGGTCCTACAATATCAACAGGCCTTACAGCGTTACCTTTCGCTGGCAGATCAGTTTCGACAGCGACCTCTAGGAAAAGTGGAACTCGCCTTACCTCCCCCTCTCCCAGCGGCTGAGGATGACTTACCTCCTCCGCCTCCTTCTCTGTTGGCTGAGTACCAACAGAAGCAGACGTGGACCCAACACTCGCCCCTAGTACCTCACCCCTGTCCATGTTAGAAAAGCGTGTTGTGCAGAGTGTCCCCGACAAAATGCAGAAAAAAGCCAAGCTGCTCTTGGCGCATATAAAGGACGTACCCGAGTTGACGTGGACAAAGAAAGGAGAGCTCGTGTATCGCAATGATGTGATTCACGGGAGTCATATCACGGACCTCGTCAATGATGTTTTACGCAAGCGAAAGAAGGTACCGGACCCGGTGGGTTGGGAGGTGTTTGCTACGGCGTTGAAAGACAGCAACGTGCCAAGAGAGTGGGTCGGCCACGAAGATCGCTTACGTTGGATGCAGCGGGCAGTCTCAACCCCAGGTCTCGAACAGGTCCAAGCGTAGACGGAGGGCGCGCGGAGAATCACCATCCACAGCCGTCACTGCAAGCGTCATGGATGTCTTGGTAAACAACAACAACAAGAAGAAGAAGAGACAGCACCATGGGACGAGCAACGCGAAAACACTACAAAAAAAAGACGAAAAAGAAGGATGAAAAGTTGAGACGGGGTTACTATGACCCTCGACTGGTTGGAAGTTTTGGTGGTGCAGAGGCTTTGAGGAGAGCCACCAACATAAAACCATCGTATGTGCGAGAGTGGCTGAGGTCATCAAGATACGTATACGTTACACAAACCCGTGCGGCATACATTTGAAAGACGTCAGGACGATTGTGGGCGGTATTGATCATCAGTGGCAAGCCGACCTAGTGGATGTGAAAAATCTGAAAAAAGACAACGACGGGTTTACATTTTTGTTAACGTGTATAGACGTGTTGAGTAAGTTTGCCTGGGTGGTTCCTTTTGAAAGACAAGAGTGGCGCTTCTCTAGTGTCTGCCTTTGAGACGATTTTTGCCCAAGGTCGCAAACCCCTGAAAACTGCAAACGGATAAAGGGACAGAATTTACCAACAAGAGTGTTTCAGCAGTTTCTGAAAGAGAAAGGTGTCGAGTTTTTTGTCACACATAACCAAGAGACCAAGGCAGCCATCGTGGAAACGTTTTAAACCGCACGCTCAAAGAAAGAATCGTGGCGTTACCTTACGCGGAAAAACACCACTCAGGTACATAGACGTTTTGCCACACATCGTACGAGCGTATAACCGGTCGTATCATCGCAGTATCAAAGAGCACCGGTGGACGTGAACGTAGACAGTCAGGAGCAAGTGTGGCAGACACTGTATGGACGTCTGGCCAGTGCGTTTAAAAAAAACAACCCAACTACTACAAGTCGGCGAATCGGTGCGGATCAGCAAGACGAGGCGGACGTTTAAAAAAGGGTACTTACTTCGTGGACTGAGGAGCTTTTTACCATAAGTCAGGTGTTAAAGACACGACCGGTGACGTACATCATCAAAGATGATCACGGAGAAGAACTGAAGGGGACTTTTTACGGACCCGAGCTGCAACGCGTTGGAGATAAAACGGTGTTTCGCATCGAAAGTGTTTTAGATCGTCGGGCAGCACCCAACGGAGAACGTGAAGTGTTGGTCAAGTGGTTTGGATACCCAGAATCGTTCAACTCTTGGATACCACAGCGCCACCTTCAACAGTATAAAGGGTGATGGAAGACAGTACGCCCCGTTATCGAGAAGCGGAAGAGGTGCGAGACAGACCTTCTACTGGTATCTGGCATGTGCTAGGACGCCGCGTCCCTCGTAGTGAGATCGTGTTTGGGTGTCAGATGTTGTTGATCTACGTTGTGGTCATCACAGCGATTTACAATTTGTCTACAGGCCACGGAGATTCAAACTTGTGGACAGCCCTCTTGGGATCCTGTTTAGGGTACGTGCTACCTAACCCATCCATCAAAGTACAGAAACTTTAAAACTTTACAGCAAGATGAGTGGGAGTTTTACATCACCTTATCCAGCAACGCCAGCGCAAATTTTTTTCCAGGAAACACACTCACTCACTTTTTTAACACACTGCCCGAAACGCTCGATCTGGGCACGGGAGACTGGGAGGTAGGCTTGGCGGAATGTCAGTACCCCTACAACTGGTACAACCTTCAGCCTGGAGATGGGGATATGGTCTTAATTCGAGAAGAACAGCTCGAGTTTTCGACCACATTTACTTACGACCTTAGTCTACCGCCAGGGCGTTACACGACCACAAAAGGGTTGGTGAACAAACTCAATAGTTTGATAGCAGCAGCACCCAGTGGTTTTACTGGTAAAGTTTGGTTTACAAATCAATCCCCGCAGAAAAAGGTCACTTTGTCAGTGAAGTCAGACTCTGCCGTGGGTATATCCCCAAAGCTGGCGCGTATGCTGGGTTTAGAGGGACAGGTGACAGACGAAGGCAGAGTGATCTTTGATGGGTTGGTGCGTAAAGAATACATAAGCAAACATGTGGTGGATCTCACAGATGGACTGGACAACCTGTGGGTGTACAGCGATGTGGTAGCCCACCGTATCGTGGGTGATTCGAAGGTACCCCTGTTGCGTGTTTTGCCGGTTCCAAAGAACAGCAGCGACCAGCTACATCACGCCTTTGAGAATATTCATTACTTTCCTGTGGGTCGCCGCGTGTTCAATGCTGTGGAAATAGATATAAGAGACACAACGGGTCGGCCCGTGCCATTTGAGAGAGGACAGGTGATTGTTACACTTCACTTTCGCCTGCGCCAACGGTAACCATGAAGAGTGTGTATGAAGATTATTACCTCAATCAAGCAGGGAGTGGCCTTCCTGTGTTTGCTGGTGTCAGACACCAGCGTGGACATGGACTGGGCAACATTTTAGGTGGTCTAGCGCGCATGGTGGTTCCCATGTTAAAACGAGGAGGACAAACGTTGTTAAAACAAGGTATGAAGACAGGCGTTAACATTTTGGGAGATGTGCTCTCTGGAGAAAACATCAAGACAGCCGCTAAGCGAAGAGCTCAGGAGAGCGGACGCCAGCTCTTCGCTTAGCGGCTGTCTTGATGTTTTCTCCAGAGAGCACATCTCCCAAAATGTTAACGCCTGTCTTCATACCTTGTTTTAACAACGTTTGTCCTCCTCGTTTTAACATGGGAACCACCATGCGCGCTAGACCACCTAAAATGTTGCCCAGTCCATGTCCACGCTGGTGTCTGACACCAGCAAACACAGGAAGGCCACTCCCTGCTTGATTGAGGTAATAATCTTCATACACACTCTTCATGGTTACCGTTGGCGCAGGCGAAAGTGAAGTGTAACAATCACCTGTCCTCTCTCAAATGGCACGGGCCGACCCGTTGTGTCTCTTATATCTATTTCCACAGCATTGAACACGCGGCGACCCACAGGAAAGTAATGAATATTCTCAAAGGCGTGATGTAGCTGGTCGCTGCTGTTCTTTGGAACCGGCAAAACACGCAACAGGGGTACCTTCGAATCACCCACGATACGGTGGGCTACCACATCGCTGTACACCCACAGGTTGTCCAGTCCATCTGTGAGATCCACCACATGTTTGCTTATGTATTCTTTACGCACCAACCCATCAAAGATCACTCTGCCTTCGTCTGTCACCTGTCCCTCTAAACCCAGCATACGCGCCAGCTTTGGGGATATACCCACGGCAGAGTCTGACTTCACTGACAAAGTGACCTTTTTCTGCGGGGATTGATTTGTAAACCAAACTTTACCAGTAAAACCACTGGGTGCTGCTGCTATCAAACTATTGAGTTTGTTCACCAACCCTTTTGTGGTCGTGTAACGCCCTGGCGGTAGACTAAGGTCGTAAGTAAATGTGGTCGAAAACTCGAGCTGTTCTTCTCGAATTAAGACCATATCCCCATCTCCAGGCTGAAGGTTGTACCAGTTGTAGGGGTACTGACATTCCGCCAAGCCTACCTCCCAGTCTCCCGTGCCCAGATCGAGCGTTTCGGGCAGTGTGTTAAAAAAGTGAGTGAGTGTGTTTCCTGGAAAAAAATTTGCGCTGGCGTTGCTGGATAAGGTGATGTAAAACTCCTCACTCATCTTGCTGTAAAGTTTTAAAGTTTCTGTACTTTGATGGATGGGTTAGGTAGCACGTACCCTAAACAGGATCCCAAGAGGGCTGTCCACAAGTTTGAATCTCCGTGGCCTGTAGACAAATTGTAAATCGCTGTGATGACCACAACGTAGATCAACAACATCTGACACCCAAACACGATCTCACTACGAGGGACGCGGCGTCCTAGCACATGCCAGATACCAGTAGAAGGTCTGTCTCGCACCTCTTCCGCTTCTCGATAACGGGGCGTACTGTCTTCCATCACCCTTTATACTGTTGAAGGTGGCGCTGTGGTATCCAAGAGTTGAACGATTCTGGGTATCCAAACCACTTGACCAACACTTCACGTTCTCCGTTGGGTGCTGCCCGACGATCTAAAACACTTTCGATGCGAAACACCGTTTTATCTCCAACGCGTTGCAGCTCGGGTCCGTAAAAAGTCCCCTTCAGTTCTTCTCCGTGATCATCTTTGATGATGTACGTCACCGGTCGTGTCTTTAACACCTGACTTATGGTAAAAAGCTCCTCAGTCCACGAAGGTAAGTACCCTTTTTAAACGTCCGCCTCGTCTTGCTGATCCGCACACGATCGCCGACATTGTAGTAGTTGGGTTGTTTTTTTAAACGCACTGGCCGACGTCCATACAGTGTCTGCCACACTTGCTCCTGACTGTCTACGTTCACGTCCACCGGTGCTCTTTTGATACTGCGATGATACGACCGGTTATACGCTCGTACGATGTGTGGCAAAACGTCTATGTACCTGAGTGTGTTTTTCCGCGTAAGTAACGCCAGATTCTTTCTTTGAGCGTGCGGTTAAAACGTTCCACGATGGCTGCCTTGGTCTCTTGGTTATGTGTGACAAAAAACTCGACACCTTTCTCTTTCAGAAACTGCTGAAACACTCTGTTGGTAAATTCTGTCCCTTTATCCGTTTGCAGTTTCAGGGGTTTGCGACCTTGGGCAAAAATCGTCTCAAAGGCAGACACTAGAGAAGCGCCACTCTTGTCTTTCAAAGGAACCACCCAGGCAAACTTACTCAACACGTCTATACACGTTAACAAAAATGTAAACCCGTCGTTGTCTTTTTTCAGATTTTTCACATCCACTAGGTCGGCTTGCCACTGATGATCAATACCGCCCACAATCGTCTGACGTCTTTCAAATGTATGCCGCACGGGTTTTGTGTAACGTATACGTATCTTGATGACTCAGCCACTCTCGCACATTACGATGGTTTTATGTTGGTGGGCTCTCCTCAAAGCCTCTGCACCACCAAACTTCCAACCAGTCGAGGGTCATAGTTAACCCCGTCTCAACTTTTCATCCTTCTTTTTCGTCTTTTTTTTGTAGTGTTTTCGCGTTGCTCGTCCCATGGTGCTGTCTCTTCTTCTTCTTGTTGTTGTTGTTTACCAAGACATCCATGACGCTTGCAGGTGACGGCTGTGATGGTGATTCTCCGCGCGCGCCCTCCGTCTACGCTTGGACCTCGTTTCGAGACCTGGGGTTGAGACTGCCGCTGCAATCCAACGTAAGCGATCTTCGTGGCCGACCCACTCTCTTGGCACGTTGCTGTCTTTCAACGCCGTAGCAAACACCTCCCAACCCACCGGTCCCGGTACCTTCTTTCGCTTGCGTAAAACATCATTGACGAGGTCCGTGATATGACTCCCGTGAATCACATCATTGCGATACACGAGCTCTCCTTCTTTGTCCACGTCAACTCGGGTACGTCCTTATATGCGCCAAGAGCAGCTTGGCTTTTTTCTGCATTTTGTCGGGGACACTCTGCACAACACGCTTTTCTAACATGGACAGGGGTGAGGTACTAGGGGCGAGTGTTGGGTCCACGTCTGCTTCTGTTGGGTACTCAGCCAACAGAGAAGGAGCGGAGGAGGTAAGTCATCCTCAGCCGCTGGGAGAGGGGGGAGGTAAGGCGAGTTCCACTTTTCCTAGAGGTCGCTGTCGAAACTGATCTGCCAGCGAAAGGTAACGCTGTAAGGCCTGTTTGATATTGTAGGACCTTTTGAGACACTGGCACGTGCGACTCTCTAAAATCGTTTGGATGTCGTGATCTAGAGATGTTAACTTATCGCTGACAGGATCTGGTACAGGTGGGCGGTTGCGCTACACGACTGTTCATGTTTTCAATCATCTTAGGGTCTACAAGTATCATCTTCTTGGCCATCCTTACTGGAACAATAAATGTCCTAAGACACCTAGCACTGGACCAAGAATAGCACCGAGGAAACCACCTTTCTGGGAGCAAGGCTTTCTTCTTTTGCTGTGACGTTCCCTTTTTCACCAGTGCTCTCAACGGCCGATTTATACCTGACCAATTTCTTCTTTTGCGTCGGAGACAACGGTACGTTTCCCCTTCAGCACGTTGAGACCACACTCGCACATGTGTCCACGAGATCCTTGTCTGCCGTTTTTATGAGAGCCTTGATCGTCTTGGTTTGGCCTTGTTCATCCATTGAAGCAAAGAAGCGTTTCTCTTGATCCGCTTAGACATGATCGTTACTTTTGGACGTAGACTGTATGCCGATCACCAGGAAAAATACCTGTCCTCAGACGCAAGTGGTCGGGTGTGTCTTGCTTCAGGTCCACTAGCAAATAACCATGCGCCGCCGACGTCGCGTCTTTAAATGCTTCCTGCAAGTACCGAGTCTGACCAGGATACATCTGTTTGGCCAAATGTGTAATCTGAGAGGCGTCCCGGGGATTCTTAAACACCACCAGATAATGACTATTCAAACTGATGGTCCTGTGCTCCTTGTTCTTCCCAAACAGGTTTTGCACGATATACATCACACTCATGTCGCGGTGATGACTCCCCTTAGTAAACAGCTTGGTCACACGATCATCCGTCTCACTCATCAAATCATCAATAATCACCAGACGTCGTTTAGGCTGACTACCCCATGCCTCGACATCAGGTAATCCCTCCACAAATGTCACACCCTTCAGACGATCATACACAGGCTGCCACTCGCCGTAACACCAGATCACTTCGTGAGGAACCGGCACCATCATGTTTGGTAACTCACGCAAAAACCGTTCTACAAAATAGGTTTTCCCACTACCAGTAGGTCCTGCAATCACACAGGTAAACGGATGCTTCCATCTCGGATCCATTGTCGCCACTGACTAACACTTGTACCAGTGATCATTTATCTTTTATACAACTCCCCTTTTCTTCAGCACCCGCGATAGCTCAGCAGGTAGAGCGGAGGACTGTAGTTCCTCAGGTCGGTGGTTCGAACCCACCTTGCGGGAATTTTTTTTTTCTCATCATCCTGTAAAATTCACCACACAACAACACATACCACATATCCAAAAAAAAAAAAAAAAAAAAAAAACAATACAAAGCCTCTTTCAAATATAAGGTAAGACAGACTTTTTCATTTTTTTTTTTTTACTCATTCATTAACTCCTCTCCTCATCACCACGCACCACGACCCAAGTGAAAAAAAAAAAAAAAAAAAAAAAAAAGTTCAGAGTTACTTCCTTCTGACAGGCACACGCATTCCAGGGCCGGCTGGTAGCACGCGTTGCCCACGACGCGGCGCGCGCGCGCCGGCTCGCGCGCCGCGAGACCTCATCACCGCTGAGCGGGAGTGAGGGTAAAGAAAAAAAAAAATTAAAACAAATCAACGGATTATCGACCCTTGACTCATTTTTAACATAGACCTACATTAAAACCCCTTCTACATTTTCCTATAGACACCATATACCGATCTGTGATGATACAAAGATTGTCTCCCCCTTTTCCCCTGCGCGGCACACCTCATGCCTATATTTAGCTCACCGGCGGGTGCCCCACTCCATGGGGGCAAATTTGGTACATACTATACTACTTACGAAGGTGTACGACCTCCGTACGATAACTGCGAGGACAACGTACGATCCGTACGGCCGTCGTACGATTTTTGACCAACTGAAATCGCAAGACGTTACCCGTGCGAGACTTGCGGGGAACGTACGCCATCGCACGTATATCGTACGCACGATTTGCAACCTTAATTTTTTTTTCAGATCGTAGAAGCCGCAGGCCGCAGACATTTCGTGGAGATCGCAAGCATAAAAAAATCGTGCGGCCGGTTGTGACCGAGGCCATAGCCTCCGCCCGTGTTGTGTTTCACTCCTGCTGTGTCGCTCTCTTCGTGCACTCGCAGAGAAGACGCGGGATAATAATAATAATAATAATGCGCCCGTCTCTGAAGGAAAGACTCAGAGCGCACCCCCCCCCCCCACACACACACACACCCACCCACACCACACACACACGCACGCACACACCACACACACACACACACACACCCACACATGAACATGGACAGAGGGTCCCAGTTATCAATGGAAAGCCTGACGGAACAGGTATGCTTTGAGTTGTGATTTAAAGGCTGACAGTGTGGGGACATCACGGAGGGCAGAAGGCAGCGAGTTCCAGATTGTCGGGGCGAGGTAGCTGAACGCGCGTTCACCGGTAGTTTTCATATTACGCAGAGGAACTTTGAGAAGATTTTCATCAGAGGATCGTAGTCTGCGGATACAACAGAATACAACTCAGTCCAATACTTTATCAACAGAAGATGCGCGGAGAACAAAATCCTGAAAGAAGGAGAACCCACAACGCTGTTCAGGGCTGCATGTTCCCCCTAACAGCATCTTTAGCTTCTTGAAAGAGTCAGATCAGAACAGAAGCTAAAGATGCTCTCAGGGGGAACATCCCGGAACAACACCTTCAAAGAATCTGCACAGTAATGTTTTGCGCGAATCTTCAGGCTGTTCAGAGGGGACACCATGTCAGAATTAAAAAGGAAGAGAAAATATCAACTTGCCTGGCACCTCAAGCTCGGACCTAGGCAGGGCGTCCTTCTAATCAAGATGTGACTTCCCCGATCACTCATGGGTTACCCGCACTAGCTCGGACCCAACCAGCGAAAGTGAATGACATGTGATGCTTACCACACCTACTCCTCCTCCCACCGTCCGAAGCACCACCTCCCACCCACTACGTAGTTCTTCCTAGGACTGTACACGGCAGCCACCATCTCAGCTACCGCCGTATGTCAAGTGGCGACAGTCCTCGTAGTGAGAACACTTGCCAGCCAAAAATCGATGACTTTCGTTGGTCGATCGACCAGTTCGGTTGGCGGTGTTCTGGGGCCTGATGCACGGACTGGGACGGAAGTCCGAGACTAGCTTGACTAAGCTGAGAGCGAAAGTTCAGCCACGAGATGCATAAACGGAGACTAAGGGAAGTTTACGACTATTTCGGGTGTTACAGGTTACACTATTACACTACAGTAATGACTTCCGGGGTATGTAGTAACAACTCCGCTTAATGTAATACATAATTTTTACTCCTTTTTAAATTTGTGTGCAGAGTAAATAAAAAAAGGCAATCTGCGGCTGTTTGTTGGCTGTAAAAAAAAAATGTTTCATGCCAGGTAGGAGTAAAAACAGTGAAAAATGAGCCTGGCATGAGGATTATATGTATTCATGCGCGGAAATCGGTCTCTGTGCAGTGTAGCCAAACGGTAACGCACATGTAATGCATAATTTTTACTCCTTTTTAAATTTGTGTGCACAATAAAAAAAGGCAACCTGGGGCTGCTTGTTGGCTTTGTAAATATGTTTCATGCAAGGTAGCAGTGAAAACAGTGAAAAATGAGCCTGGCATGTGGACTATATGTATTCATTCATGCGCGGAAATCGGTCTCTGTGCAGTGTAGCCAAACGGTAACGCACGTTGATGATAGTCCGGACGTAGTAAGCCTGAGACTAAAGCTAAGTCTCGGAGGACTTGGCTAGCCCCTTTTCATGCAGCAGACCCCTGGTGTCCGAAGGACGGGCGTGGCGTTGTGGGGGGCTTGTGACAAATCCTGACAAATCTGGCTTCAGTGTGTTATTGTTGGCAGGAAGCTGAGAAGCTGGGTGACGGTCAAATGCAGGATATGAGCATCCGGCCTAGGGAGGTATGTACCGGAAAACTAATTTATACGGGAGTGAGAGTTTTATTGTTCAAAGAGAAAAAAGGGAGGGGGGGGGGAGGGAGGGGTGGCGGTTATCGCAGTTTGCAGTGTTTATTGCCCTTCCATGTTGGCGATATAAATTAAAACTGAACGTTTACCAGAGGCCTCACCGTTGATTTGTGGTGTGCTGGTTTGTTTCTATCACTGCTTTTTATAGCTGTTCATACCATTGTTACACGGGACAAAATAAATGTATAGTCTTGACTTATTGTTAGTTTGTTTCTGTTGTTGCTTTTGTATAATAATTATAGTTAATATTATGAAATATATCTTAAAATGTAACAGGCCAATACAACTGCAAAATGATCGGACAAGAAGATAAAACATAAAGTGCTAGACAAACAGAAAACAAAGTTATTTTTCCGTCCACAGGCGTGTGTATTTAAACGCTTTCTGAGCATCGCTCACAAACACCAATGCATGACGAATCTGACTTCGAGAACAAGGATGAATGATACACGTATCGCGTGAGAACCAAACCGTTCTGACGCCTGAAGTGATACGTACGTGTGTGTGTGTGTGTGTGTGTGTGTGTGTGTGTGTGTGTGTGTGTGTGCTGGCGTGCAACGCGCGTGTGCGCCTTGGAAATTCAAAAGCAGTGCACACTTCATCAAAAAGTCTGGAGAACCACTTGTTCTCCGTTCCCTTTGCTGTCGTGGGTCGGCCTCGCGTCCCAGACCGCGCTTTGTGTATTGGCCAGCGCAGGGACTTACATAGAATCCTATGTAAGTCCCTGGCCAGCGCCAGCGCCAGGCCGGCAGCGCAGTCCGCCCAGTGCACGCCTGTAGCGTGTGCACAGAAAATCCACTCGGCGAGAGTGCGAGCTCGCTGCAGGCTCTCACCGTGTGCAAAGGCCATAAGTCACTGAGATATAAATCAGGCAATAAAGTCCAACCACACAAAGTCCTTACCATTTTCTACCCCCGGCATTAATGTACGTATCGCTTCCCCACCCCGGGTAGATTCACCGGGCAATACATTATAACCACTAGCGATGAATAATTATTCACCGTGGGACCTTGGCAAACATTTCCAAGTGTGGTGACTGGAGGTGTAGCGTAAGTATTGAGACTACCATCACGTGAAGTGTTACTGAGTTAATAATACGTATTATTGTAAGACGCTTTAATCAGCTGCTTGGCTCAAAACGGCGCTAAATAAACGCATTCACGCACGTCAAAGGCGTTGTCTGGTTAAACTTAAATAAACGACCCTTTTTGCACTTTCACGCCGACAGACCGCGAAGTTCGCTGTAAACACTCGGTGCCACTCATAGTCTTTAGTTTTAGTTACATGATACTTCTTAACAGAGTTTGGCACAGCCCAGTGGAGAGTCCCCCCTCCCCCCCTCCAACCCCAGCCGCGAATTAGTCTTTGTGGCTTGCGCGGTTTTAAGCTCTAAAAACTCACTCACTCCCCCCCACCCCCCTCCAAGGTTTTGAGTACACATAGAACCCCCCCCCCCCACACACACACACACACCCCTCTCTCTCTCCCCTCCTTAGTGTTAATTTATCAGTCAGACTTTAGGATTAATTTTGTCTGCCATCGCAGTTGTGTCACACTGTATTTTGTTCCGCCGTGATCATTATTATAAGCTTTGCTTGTTTATGCTCATTACTTGTTCAGTTATAAAATCCATACTGCAATAAAATTGTATGTATGTAAACTTGTTTAAACCAAGTTGAAATTGGAAACACTCAGTGCCACCGTTTGGACACACACTGTCCTGGTGGTTCTACTTTTGAAGCGGAGTTGCACCAGGAACACTCGAGTCAATTTCCACTACACCCCGTGCTGGTCCCGGTTTGAGAGCACTGAACCAGTCTTTTATCTCCGTGTCAACCCTGTTCCGGGACCATCACTTCTCAATGCCCCTCCGACGACGTCCAAATCGGGCTAACCGAGACCGAGCCGAGCTAAGTAATACCTAAGAAGGAAAAAAAAAAAACTCAATGACAAGGAAAGTGGACAGTTGCGAACAACTCTGAGGTCCCAGTGTTATTTCATAGTGTGCACAGATGCGGTGGAAACAGTCGCATTCACCAGCACAATATATTTTCAGTCTGTTTCGAGATTATCTTCTGAAAATGTTCTGAGGTGGTGAATGCGACAGTTTTCATCGCTTCCGTGCACACAGTGACATAACACCGGGACCTCAAAGTTGTTCGCAACTGTCCACTTTCCTTGTCACCGAGTATTTTTGTGTGTTTTTGTTTTTGTTTTTTTCCTTCTTAAGTATCACTTAGCTCGGCTCGGTCTCGGTTAGCCCGATTTGGACGTCGTCGCAGGGGTCTAGAGAAGCGACGGTCCCGGAACAGAGTTGTCTCCATGTGTGTGTGCGTGTTCTGCATACTAGAAACCTACACTATGCTATCACAACAGGCTCTGCGCAGGTAGAAAGCAGAAATAAAAGTATTGAACAGCCATTGTCTCATGCGCCAACAGCGTCATGTGGAAGCAGAATGCGAAACGCTATTGTATTGTTTCGACACGGATTTCGCTGCAGCTGTACCGATATCAGGCTAAAGGGAGCTAAGTGCTTTACAAAAATGTGGCGTTTATGCCTTTTTTTCCCATAGAGGTGTGTTAGTGCCATGTAACCTCAAAGGTATTGTTGTTTATCGATTGACTCTAGATCAACTTCGACTGCCAGGAAAGAAAAAAGAAAGAGTAACCTTATATGAGCAAAGTGTGTGTGTGTGTGTGTGTGTGTGTGTGTGTGTGTGTGTGTGTGTGTGTGTGTGTGTGTGTGTTCGCTGTTACTTAAATGCTTTATAACACGCTGTCATTGCAAGCTGACGTCGCGTCAGTGTCGAGGAGCCGTGGTAACCAGATCATTTTCATGTTAAAACGGCATTGCGTTTACAATAACAGAAAAAAAGTCCCGTTGATGTGTGTGTGCGTGCGCGCGCGCGCGCGCGCACGCGTGTGTGTGTGTGTGTGTGTGTGTGTGTGTGTGTGTGTGTGTGTGTGTGTGTGGTTTTCATGTTCTCCTTAGTTTTCTAACCGCCAGTTAGTCTTTGTGGCTTGGGCGGCGTTAAGCCCTAAAACTGAGCTCACTCACTCTCACTCACTCTCGTTAGTTTTCGCTGAGCTATTTTGTACGAGTTGTAGCAACGGCAGCTTAGAAAACTGACCGGCTGATGTGTTCAAACTCTAACCCTCAAAGAATCATAGACCGTGTTGCAAGTGTCCACCCGTTATACTACCAGTTATCAAGAAGAAAGTTGACAATATCAAGATTTGTGACAGAATCGAGACATCGCTGTTGAAGGAAACGACACTCCAGCCTTCCCGACGCAAAGCATCACGTGAGGATTTATTTTTTTTTAAACGTGTGTGGCTATAGCTAATCAAGTGCTGAGATTTCCCTGGGAAAAAAATTGTGACAGCGAACTCAGTCCTTACCTTCAGAACTAGCAACAGCGCTGGGTAGAGAAAACTCCACACTTTTTTCCCGACGAAGCGAACCTGTCCTGCAAGCACACATGATAACCGACTGAGGGTGTTGCGGAATTCGACCACTGATCACACGCACGGACAGTTTGCTTTGTACCCCGCGAGACAACATACATACCAGGCAGAATAGATTCTCACCTAATCCGTGCATGTAATCGCAATGTATGCACCCACCTCCCTGGGTGCAAGAACGACAACGGTTGGTGTCAGAAATAGGACTATCGCGGTACACTGGAATGACCTTACTTTGCATGAAGCGACCTTGTCGTCGTCTGTCTGTAAAGAGAGTGGATGATCAGAAAGTAGGCCAGATTCTTAAATTCGATATTTGTTTTGAATGTAGACGACCTTCATGGCCTGATCGATTGATTGACTGACTGACTGACTGACTGACTAACCAATCAACGGACTGATTGATTGATCGATTGCGCGTGAGTGTGCGAGGTGGAAACGAAGGTGTGTGTGTGTGTGTGTGTGTGTGTGTGTGTGTGTGTGTGTGTGTGTGTGTGTGTGTGTGTGTGTGTGTGTGTGCCTGCGCTATTCAAGTCTGCTTCACGGTAAGGTCATTGACTTTTTGATTTGGACATATTAAAATATGCTCGCCTGCATTGAAAAAGCCACAGCCAAAATCATCTCCGAGCCAATGCGCTATAGCGAACCTTGTCGAACCGTCGTGTGCAGTAGTCCGCAAATATATACGTCAACACGTGTGGTTTGAGATCACAGGGACTGCCCTCCGCAAAGGGTAAACTTCCCACAGCGCCAGTAAATCATTGTACACATGAAGACAGAAACACTCAGGGACGAGCAAAGCCATTTGATATTACTCTCCCACGGATACATAAAAGCCTGGTTCATCATACCACCCCACCCCCTCACCTGGCCCCCTTTTCTCCCACCCATACCCTCCACCACCCCTCTAGTCCTATAACTAGCAAGCCATTGTACGCATGCACCAAGGGAGTGAGATTGAGAGAAGAGCAAAGTCCTTCAATATTGTCTGTCGTAGTGTATGTAATTTAGGCCTACCCTTTCTGACTTACAATAAGAACCCCTCTGGCACCCATCCCCCCCTCTTCTCCCCCCCCCCTTCTCTCTCCCCCCCCCCCTTCTCTCCCCCCCCCCCCCTCTCTCTCTCTCTCTCTCTCTCTCTCTTATGGAACTCTTTACCACTAAGTATCCAAAACATTTCCAAATTCACTGACTTCAAACAAATTCTACACGACGCGCTCATCTGACCATGTAGGTAGAAATGTGTTATATGCATGTTTTCGAATGTTAGTGACGACTTTGAAGTTCTTACTTGGCATACAGCCAATATCATCGACAAATGCCACGTGTGTTTTGATTGTTTATCATGTCTACTTTTCTCTTCTTCATTTCTTTTAGATAGTTAATACTTTTGTTTGTCTTTTTTCTCTCTCCCCCCCCCCCCTTTTTCCCCCTTGTTTTGATGTTGTCTTTTTACCCTTTAACGTAGACTAGCAGGACAGCTTGTAAGACAGGCAGTAATGCCTAAATGCTTTATCCTGAATAAAAAACGTTTCATCATCATCATCTCTCTGTCATCGCCAGTAAATCACGATACAAACAAAGACAGTGAGAATCACTGGTCAACCAGAGGCGAGCAAAGCCGTTTATATATAGACTGCCATATGACATACAGTATATATATATACCCCACAGCGTACCATGCACCCCCCTTCCTCCCTCCCCCCCCCCCCCCCCCCGCTCTCTCTCTCCCTCTCTCTCATCGCCAGGAAATCATTGTACAAACAAAGACAGTGATAACCACTGGAGTCAACCAGAGGCGAGCAAAGGCGTCCACATATGTAGGCTGAGCACCATGCACCCCCCTCCCCACCCCTACCCGCCAACCCCGCTGAAGGTGATGTCAATGTAAAGTACAACATTTTAGCGACACTTCCGTTCAATGTAAAATCAGTTGGCCCACATGGTGCCAGCGAAGAAAGGGATAACTGGTTAGACCATGGTTCACCTTGTCCACTCCAATGCTTCTAGCCCCCCTGCTCCCCTCCCCCCCCCCCCCGACCCCTTCTCCCTGATTCATCTGCCCTTTCAATAAATCATCGAGATAATAGTGTTGACAGAGAGGTGTCTGATTTCTGGGGACACGCACACTGATCGCTTTAAGAAAAGTTAAGACAGCACTGGTTTTACAAGTGTAACTGGCGTGTCATATTTTACATCAGGCAAAGTACCTTACGCGTGAGTGACGGCCGGTATATCTCGTATACAATATGTGGCCTTGTGTTTGAGGCGTTTTCAGCTGGATATGATTACCGCTGGTAATGGTAAAATGACATAGATAGTTTAAAGGGGCACCTAAGATATTTTCATGCTGAGAGACCGTTCGTTCTGAGTTGTGTTTGTGGCGTCTAGCACCACTGTGACACTACCTGGACACCAGCACAGCCATAGTATCTCAAATTCTGGCACTGAGCCAACAGAAGTGTACTCACTCACGTGGCTAATACGCTGAGCGCGACTGCTGTGTCAACAGCCGTAGAACTTGAATGTTGGACCGCTCGCGCAAAGTGTAAACAACATTGTATCGCATGAAGAGCTGTACTAATCATCAAAAGAGAGTATTTCGAGCGTACAGACGCACTCACAGGAGAAACTGTTCCAAAACATAACCTGGCCTAGAAAACATGGAAATAGCTCGTTTATAGCTATCGCGAGAAACAGCTGTTGAATACGCACACCAGTTATCTGGCGTACAGTGCAATGTTTACCCATACTAAAACTTTAATTAAAAGAGGTTTACACGGGCTAATTTCATCTTTGCTGACCCAGCTTATGGTTTGGAACAGTTTCGTTCGCGAGTGCGCATGAACGCTCGAAACACTCTATCCTGATGATAAGATGGGTGGGTGGGTGTTTGGGGGTTTAACGTCCTTTTCCACCACATACGGGTGATATCAAAGACGGGGCAACGATGAAAAAGCCAGCACAAATATTTGGCCCCAGCCGGGATACGAACTCACGACCCGAGCATTAGAAGTCCAACGCTCTACCATTCGGCCACACCGGCTCCCCTTGATGATAAGATGATACGCTCTTAATGCGATACAATGTTGTTTACACTTTGCGCGAGCGGTCGAACATTTAAATTCTACGACTGTTGTCTTTGCTAAGACTGTCTTCATTTCATCAACCTTGTTTCCAAGGTTCTTGCTAAGTCCTTTCGTCCAAAACGTTTTCAAGGATTTGCGAAGACTGTCTTCATTTCGTCCAACTAGTTTCCAAGGACTTTACTAAATTAATACTGTTTTCATTTCATTTCACCAGTTTCCAAGGTCTGTGCTAAGATTGTCTTCATTTCGTCCAACTAGTTTCCAAAGTCCTTGCTAAGACTGTTTTCATTTCATCACAACTGTCTCCAAAGTACTTGCTAAGACTGCCTTCATTTCGCCCAACTAATTTTCAAGGACTTTACTAAAGACTTTTAAATATGCTCCTTCACCTGGTCTGCAATACATGGACAGGTTAAATTGTCCGTCTACACACTGTGGTCTACAGAAAGAGCGAAACGCATCTGAAATGATTTGATGATTTCCGCGATGTACTGAAAGAGCTTTCACACGGGGCAGAGACCTCTGGTTTACGGCTTGTTAAAGTACCTTCCTCGGTAGTATAATCGGTGAGGCGACATTACGGCGTGGACTGTCAGATAATACTGAAGAGCACTTCACTACTACCCCCTCTGGCAGAGAGTGGTATGCAGACCTGACAATTGCCTATCTTAAGTGGCAGGTGAAAATACCGTTTCATATTTTGCAGGTGTGCAGTGTCGGGTTTCCGAGGTTCAACCTGAAAGGTGGCTTTGACATTTGTAATATGTTAAATGTGTGTCTGTCACACACACACACACACACACACACACACACACACACACACACACACTGCTCGAGGGGAGCCGCGGTGGTCGAATGGTAGAGCGTTGGACTTCCAATGCTCGGGTCGTGAGTTCGAACCCCGGCTGGGCCCAAATATTGTGCTGGCTTTTTCATCGTTGCCCCGTCTTTGATATCACCCTTATGTGGTGGAAAAGGACGTTAAACTTCCAAACACCCACCCACCCCACACAATGCTCGAACATCCCCCCCCCCTCCCTCCCATCCCCACTCCTCGAGGTGGGTGAACCGGTTGACGCGTCGAATTGGAAATCGGGAAGTCTTGGGTTCCAATCCCGACACGGGGAAAATAATGTTTCTGTACATGTTGTGTGCGTGCGTGCGTGCGTGCGTGTGTGTGTGTGTGTGTGTGTGTGTGTGTGTGTGTGTGTGTGTGTGTGTGTGTGTGTGTGTGTGTGTGTGTGCACCTGTCTTCATTATCACCCCGGTGGTGGACAAAAAACGTTAACCCCCTCCCATCCCCCCTCCCACACACACACGCACACATACACACACACAATGCTCAACCCCCCCCCCCCATCCCCTCCCCTACTGTCTGGAGTAGGAAAAAATACTAATAAAGAAACGATTGGAAATCATACGAACCATACGCTGCAGGCTCCTCACTCTTCCACAGAAACACAGAAGCGACAATGTTTAGTCAGTGACTTGGAAATAAAAAAAAACCCAAACTACCCATCTTCAGAACACAGAACACACAGCCCCCGCCGCCTGCAAGCCCATAAAACCTTCAGTCACCCATTTTAACGTGGAAGAGCAGAAGGCATTGCTGCCAACACTGTGCGGGTCGTACAGCTAAGGAAGACTATTTAGCAGCGCGAATGTCTCCCACGTTGTCGTGGGCCTTTTTGACTGCGGACAAACTCAGGGGGTTGTGCGGAAAGGAAAACTTGTGTCGTGAAATGACAACAGACATTGTATCCATGCAGAGACTAGCGGGGAGGGGAGTGTATTCAGCGGGCGCACAGATTGACACGTGTATCTGTTAATGAAAAATCGTGCACTGGGGTACGTGTCTAAATTTTTTTTTTTTCGGAAAAAGGTGGACCACACGCTGTGAAACGCGTCGACACTCCCTTGCTTCGACACATTCGTGTGGCTCTTTTGAAAGCGAACCATGCCACGAAAATAACACCAGATGGGAGACCAGCTTGGATGTTAGAGTGTGTGAAAATAATGTGTGTGTGTGTGTGTGTGTGTGTGTGTGTGTGCGTGTGTGTGTGTGTGTGTGTGTGTGTGTGTGTGTGTGTGTGTGTGTGCCTTAAGAGCAGCGAGTCCTCTGCACTTGGAGAGCATCGCGCTATTGGAGATATGTAGTAGTAGTAGTAATAGTAGTAGTAGTAGTACAAAAAGACGATCTTTCTGTCCAGCAAAACTGTATTAATGTCAGGCGAAAGGTTGGGTCATGAGAAGCGGTGGAAAATGCGGCATAATCTGTCTGAAAGACGTTATGGATCGCTCTGTGACGCTCAGGCTCTGTCGTTACACCACTTAAGACACCTGCACAGTGACAGCTACAATGCTGGCACAGAGCCAACAGAATTAGCTTACTTGATGACGCGGCGACCACAGCGAGCGCTCCAGCAATGTAACAACAGTAACAGTAACGGCAGTAACAGCTGAACCACTCACTCACTCACTCACTCACTCACTCACTCACTCACTCACTCACTCAATCAATCAATCAATCAATCAATCAATCTGTATTTTTAGAAGGAAATTGGGCATTGAAAGTTTTTCACTTCTCGAAGTGTGAGCACTCACCTTTCAGGTTCACTTTTGGGCAGTTTTTTTGTTTTCATAGTGGCCGTTTAGGACAAGCTCCAGTGTACAAAACAAATCACTGTACCGCCACAAGAACGAAACAGTGATCATGATTTCTGTAGCACGCGGGACGGGCAAATGTTTAACCAAGTTCTCTTTTCATGCCACGACCTATCAAACACAGACGGCCCTCAAGGTAAGCCTGGCTGTATGCAAACTACAACGGTGCCCATGCGTACAGCCATGGTACCTTCCGTTGGCAAAATAATATGGTCAACAAAGAAAGCACCAAACTCCTTCACTGCTTCAGTCAAAAGCACTACCACGGGATGCAGTCAAAATGGACCAGAGTGTTTCAGAGTGCTTCAAGTTCATTAGAAACAGTAAAATCGTATAATTTGTCCGTTAACAGTCACATGATGTACACAATGTAATGTGATGTTGTTACGTGTCTATGTATCTTGGTGTGTATCTTGAAAGCGATGTGCGTGTTTGGTTTTGTTGTGATTTCATTTGCTGTCTTTTGTTATCATGTCCATTGTATTAAGATATTTTTTGCGCACCAGTAAAATGGTATAATTTCCGTTTAAAGTCATAATATGATGTACATAATGAAAGTGATGAGAGTTTAGTTTTGTTGCGATTTCTTTTGCTGTCTTTTGTTATCACGTCCATTGTATTAGGATATTTTTGCGCACCAGTAAAATCGTATAATTTGTCCGTCAAAGTCATCATTATGACGTACATGATGTTGCTATGTGTATATGTATCTGTTTGTGTATCATGTGTGATATCATGTTCGTTGTATTAGGATATTCCTCCATGCCCCAGACGGGAAGAAAGGGATAAATCTTGGAATCTTTCAAAACCAAAGCCCCTCAGAGACTGTCCAACACTGTCGTCTTTTAAATCTAATCTTAATTAAGACACACTTGTTTTTAAAGTATCTGGACTGATCTGCGCGATCATACCAATGAGCTGCGACCTCAAAATGCGCAAGGTCCCATCTTTAATGTCTTACATTTAGCTCCTCACCACTGCTATATTTTTAGGTTTTATTTGGCTCAGTCCAATCTATCCTTTTGCTTTGGGTTGCTTTCACTGGTACTTGCTCTTGGTTTTTAATTGTCTCTGTCTAACCTTTATCACTTCTACTCAGTCGAGGGGTGTGTGTGTGTGTGTGTGTGTGTGTGTGTGTGTGTGTGTGTGTGTGTGTGTGTGTGTGTGTGTGTGTGTGTGTGTGCTCTTTTACGTTTTAGTTGTTCTTACGTAGTGCACACCGAGCGATTGTTTTGTTGTTGTTGTAAACTTCGGTTTTAGAATGTGAGGCGCCTAGAGCTCGCTCCCCGGGGATAGGCGCCCTATTATTATTATTATTAGTGTTATTAAAACTTTCGACGGTGATTGCTCACGGGCAAGACCATGTGTCTGGAAATGTACAGACCGCAAAAATCGAAAAAAAGCCAAAAATTGCTAAAACCTAAATTACTGAGCTGGCCCTTCGCAGTAAGTGGCTGTTCCGTGTTCATATTCAGAGAGAATGAGAATGTGATTCACGTGAGCGTGCGTGTTGGGTTTAGCTGGAGGCGCTTTGAGCCAAATCTCTGGGATAACGCGCCAATATTCATGCGATTGTTATTATTGAATATGAACATGCACTCGTCTTTGTACATTCCATATGGTACAGCGTTAGTCAAAGTCGTTGACTGGTGATAAAAGGCCCCTTTCCCAGTTTCAGGCCCGCAGTCCGTTGATGACACTCAGTGACACCAAATTTAAAAATGGAAACACTCGGTGCCACTGTTTGGAAAAACTCTGTCCTGGCGGTGCAACTTTCGAAGCGGAGTAACACCGGAAACACCCTTCGCCATTTTTTTTTTTTTTAATCTCAGTTGCATGCGGATCGCATCAGGCCAAAAAACAAAACCTACTTGAACTTTTTTTTTTTTTTTTTTTTGCTATGGCTGAGCGCTCCTCTTCATTCACCCTTCGCCATTTTGATTACAGCCCTGTGTAGACGCGTACCACCTTCCGTTGGCAAATACAGACAACAAAGAAAACACCCAAACACTTTCTTTTCCTCGAGAGCAATGGTTATACGGTGAGTTGGCCTCTTGAAACCTGGAGAATGATTGCTGTTGTAGTTAGGGACCAGTGCCGGAATGCAGGCGGGGAAGGCTGAAAGAAACGGGAGGTGTTTGGAAGGTGACTAGTCATGCGAAACTGAGAACTTGCCTGATTTTATTGTGAGAAGAGAGAAAGTGTGATCCGTGTATGAGATTCTCTGTCTGACTAGTGTTAGGGCATGGGCGAGAGAGCCGAATTCTATTCTGTGTGTGTGTGTGTGTGTGTGTGTGTGTGTGTGTGTAGTTTAATGATCAATCCAATAAGGCTACCAATTCAGGTTTGAACGTCGCCTCTGTGGATGAGCAATATATTTAAATGATCTTTAAATTCTCCTTTAAAATTGACAAAACATATGACGTAAATAATCCACAAACGGCAAACTTTTCCAGCCGAGATGAACCCTGGTCTCTTTACTGGCATAGGTGTTGGGGGGGGGGGGAGGTTCTGGGAGTCTGGGAGTGGAAAAGGACGTTAACCCCCCCCCCCCCATCACCTACGCCAGTAAAGAGACCAGGGTTCATCTCGGCTGGAAATCTCTCTCTCTCTCACACACACACACACACACACACACACACACACACACACACTCTCTCTCTCTCTCTCACTTTCTCCCCCCCCCCTCTCTCTCTCTCTGGCTCGTTTGTTACTGGGTATTTCTTGTCACATAATTATTATGTTTATTCAAACTCTGTTGTGTTGGCGCACATGTAACCCTTGATATGGGCCTTTGGCCTGATCAATAAAAGTCGAGTCGAGTCGACTGACTCTCTCTCTCTCTTTCTCTCTCTCTCTCTCACACACACACACACACACACACACACACACACACACACACACACACACACACACACACACACTTATCATAATAAGAACCAAGTCCTTACAACACAATATTTCTCTATCGATATTGTTGCAAATTCTTTTTTTTTTTTTCGTTTCCAATCTTATTTGCAAAACAAATCTGATGATGAAACCCATCCACACTGGCTATAAAACTCCACAAACCCATCAGCATACAATACTTCAAAATCGTCATACAGTCTTCACAAAAAGGTAAGGACCAGTCAGCATAATGGGTGACAGTTTCAATAAATCAGAAAAAAATAAACGAATAAGATTTTCCCCGTAAAATTCGGTAGCAAACATAAGGGATAATTAGTGAACATGGCGACCACTGTGTGGATGGCACGTGCGCGTCACACAGCATGCTTGGCGCGTGTGAAAATCTGCAATTTCGGCAAAACTAGACCGAGTTTCGGTGGTCAGTGAGCGATACCTGGGGCTTTCTGCACGGCAAAAATGAGATGCAGGTCAAAGAATGCATCCCTGGTTATGAACTGTGCTCATTTGTTTGCCTACATAAGCCGCCGTTTCAGCGATGTTCAGCACTACACCAGCATGCCACCACAACAAAAGTTGAATGATATTTGCAAGTGGTCCTTAACTTTTTGTGAAGGCTGTAGGATACCGAAGTACAGCTTTTCAACAATGGACAACTCAAGGTTCATCATGCTCATGATTTCGTTCCACTGTTGCGCGGATCCTTCGTTATGTTGTGTTTGCCCCCACGCCCCCCACTTTGACAGTTATGAGTGTCGTTATTGGTTTGACCGATATTATCTCGCCAGCTCACTTGAGGACTATCGCGGTGGAAGGCAACACTGTAGACCGTTGAGCTGTCGAGCTAAACGGAATGAACGTGACGGGCTCAGTTGCTCGGGCGTCCTTAGCGCGCCGAGATTGCTTTGCGTTACGTTCGGATTGACTGATAACGTAGCTTTCCCAAAACCTCGCGTTGCATGGCTAAACACACACACACACACACACACACACACACACACACACACACACACACACACACACACACACATAGAGATATGGAGGGTTTTAGTCTGGGTTTAACAGGAAACTCCCCACCAGGCCTGTTTGGTAGCTGTTCATGCCCAGTTCCTTAACTTGACGTAGTAGTCTCGGCGATTCCTCTTTGCCAGACATGCCTGGCTCCATACAGACTCTTGCAGACTACGTGCGCTCTTTCTGAACTAGATTCCTGTTGAGACAGAAGTGAATCAGCTCCTCCAGCGCCTTCAGCTCTGTGTCCTTCACCTCCTGGCCTCTCTCCAGCAGGGCGTAGATAAGCTGCTCGACTTGACACTGACGCAGATCCTCGACGGTGGGAGACGCTTGGGGAATCGGTGTATCCTCTTGGTCATAAGTGTTGGCTCTGGACTTCTGTAACACGCGTTTCCTCTGTACTAGATTCGTGCTCAGACAGAACTGAACCAGCTCCTCTACTTTGTCAGAAGGCCAGGAACGTAGCTCCGCGCGAAGCCTCCTCATCGTCTTCTCCATGCGCTTCTGTTCCATCTTCTTCCTGCGTCGCTCCAGCAAAGCGTTGATGGTGTACAGGAACGGGTTGAGCGCCGAGTTGATGGGCATCACGAACACTGTGGCCAACACGTTGACCACGCCAGGGATGGAAGTCCCACTGGTGGCCAGCAGTCCCATCAGCCCGATGGGGAACCAGCAGCCGAAGTCCGTGCAGACGATGAGGAACAGGCGCCGAGCGATAACCGTGTCTTGCTTGCGGTGATCTTTTGTCGTCGCCATCGCAGAGCTGTGAATGTTGTGGAAGATGAGGGCCTGACCAGTTCCTATGACGAGGAAAAGGACGAAATTGAGGACGATGAACACATTGAAGGCGTAGCTGCGTCCCTTGAAAGACTGCTGTGTGATGGGCAGGGGCAGACAAATGCTGGTTTGTCCGTAAAACTCCCAGTCCGTCTGGAACAAAGGAAACGCTGCCAAGGTCAGCCCAGCAACCCATGTAGCGCTACAAGCGACAAAAACAGAAAGCTTGGTGAGGCGGACACCGGTGCTGAAAGGAAACCTGATGACCAAGAACCGGTCCAGGGTGATCAGACAGAGAGTAAACGCAGACACTTCACTCGATACGAAAGCCAAGAAGCCCGCCGCTTTGCAAGCCTTGCTTTCTCTCCAGTCGGTTTCTTTGGAAACGTACATGTTTCGGAACAGTGCATCAGCTGAACCGACGTTCGCTAAATAGACGCCCATGAGGAAATCGGACATACTCAAGTTGACGACCAGCGCGCGATAGGCGAGAGACGTGCCCTCTTTGTCTAGACACAGCCTGAAGATCAGCACCCCGGCGTTACCAGTGACAGATAGAACCGAGAAGATCCACAGGAATATCCTGAAGAAGTCTGATTTGAGCAGATCGTCACAGGAGGAGAGTTCATCGCTCGGGGCATCACATTCTTCTAGCATAGTGTCCTGGTGGAACAGATCACAGCATAAACGGGAAACGTCACTTCGTAGGACAGAGAGTCTTCCCAAGCCTTCGAACACGTCTTCAGACAAATACCGCAACGGGTTTTTTCGCAGGTCCAGTGATGTCAATTCCACCATGTGCGCAAAGACTCCAGAAGCGATCAGCTCGATGCCTGTGTCAACCATTGCCAGAGTTTTGAGATTGGCCAGGCCGGCTTGCTTGGTAAACAGCAGAAAGCCAGAATCCAGCCGCGGGGTCAACTGGTTCCCGGACAAGTTTAAATGCGTCAGGCCAATTAGATTCTCCAGTTTCAGCGCGTCTAAGTCGTGGATCTGGTTGAAGCTGAGATCGAGAACGTTCAATAGCGGCATGTTATTATCAATGTTGAAAGTGTGGGCCATGTCGGACAGGTTGACAGTGGTGCTGGACAGGTTCAGGAAGCGTAGGTACGGAAGAGCTGTAAGGTAATAGCGTAGTGTAGTCGGCGGAGGAATTCCACTCACGTCCAGGTATCGCCCAAGATAGTGCCTGTAATCTCTTTTAGGAACGGTATGGCAGGTAAAGGCGTAACCCTCGCAGGCACAGTTGTCCGGACAATGCATATTACAGTACCTTTCGTCGTCGTGATTGGGACAGTGATGAATGCCGTCACAAACATGCTTAGGGTGCACGCAGCTTCCAGATTCCAAACAGCGGTAAAACCCTGGGCACGTGAAGTTGTCTCTTGGGATGTTCTCATCTTCACCACCGATGCAGTCCTGCTCACCATTGTAGAGCAAGTAAGTAGGGATGCAGTATCCGTCTGGACACTGAAAGTGAGTCTCGTTGCATCCTGTGTCATTAGGCGAGAGTTTAGAGATATAAGCTGCCCCCTTACCGTCTAACTCCACAACAGCTGGTGGCGCGGGAACGTCGTCTACCTCCCAATGCCAAGCATTCTTTCCATACTCGAGACAGGTAGTCTTAGTTCTAGTACACGGCAGTTCGTCACTGCCATCAAAACAATCTGAAATTCCATTGCACATACTGCCCATTGGTAAAATGTATCCATTCCAGCAAGCCTCGTGATATGGATTAGGTAACTCCGGGTCTCTGCAATTTTCCTCATCACTGCCGTCGACACAGTCTGGAATCTGGTCACACACAACCGTGTAGTGGACGGGCGGTCCGATCGCACAGTGAAATAGCGGCAAGTTCTTTTCTGACCACTCCTTCACATCATGTCGGTTTTTCTGTGGACACGGGTGAAACGTGTGCACGAGAGAGCCGTCGAAACAGACTTTGGTCGCAATGTTTTTTGGTGTTGATGTTGCTGGCGGCAGGTTGACGCCCACTGGCAGTGACTTGAACAGTTTGTTCGGCGTCATGCACGTGGATGATAAGTTTTGTGGTGCGTCGCAGTTAGCGGGAAGAAGTTCATATCCTTCCTCAGATACAGATAGAATCGCACAATCTTGGGAAGGGTGCCGTAATCCAAAAATGAGCTCTTGGTAGGCGATTGGACTGCCCTGTTCCCCCCATTGCCACAGACACCGATAGAGGTGAACCAGTCCAGTCTTTACTGGCTGGACTCTCTTCAACGCCATGGCCATGCCGTTAGAACGAGGGATATCCCCGGTATGGCGGAGAGCACGGGCTATAGTAGCTCTTAGTTTGTGGCTAACTAGTGGCATCGGTTTATTGCCGTAAAGCATAATGCAACTAGCGAAATGCTGGGAAATTGTCATTCCTTGCCTGAATTTAGTTAGTTCGAAACACTTGTCTTCGTAAGCGAACTGGTAAATGGTATTGCAGCTCGGAGAAAAGAACTCACAGCCCACTTGTTCATCCTCACTATTCCAGCACTGCCTTACCAAGTCACATCGCCATGCCTCAGGGACTGTGACGGTGTGATTAGGCGACTTGCATCCGAAATACCCTTGTCTCCGAAACACGGGCATCTCAGCAGCTGGATGTGAAGTATAACGTACACGGATTCTGGCCACTTTCTGTCGAGTGTCGTCACGCGTGACACGTATCCTCAGCGTGTTGACGTCAGAATAGTAGGGATCGGGAATACCGAACAAACGTACATCAGTCCACGAGGAGTTGTCATTGTCCCAAATTTTGACCTCGTCTCCTTGGTGCACGTTCACGAAATTAACCTCCAGAATTATTAAATACGTTTCAGCCGTTGTGATGCGCCACGCCATCAACCTGTTGCATCCATCATCCGGGTCCTTCCACTCGGTCTCTCCCGCCATGCCGTTCATTCGACAGTGCTGCTCTATCGTTTGTCCAGGTTTGGTGCACGTTGTATTTCCGGCTTCGCAAATCAGTGTAGACGTTTCTGGAATAAGGGGTTTTTGTTTGAACACGAACTCATTTTCATCAGCAAAGGGTGAGGCAACAAACGACGCTGATGCACTCTGAGACCCTAGTGGGTATGATCTTTCTGTGGATGCCAGAGTCAGCGAACCTTTGGTGGATGGGGCGTTTAGGGATGTCGGTGACAATAAACTCATGCCAGGCGTTGTCTGTGTATGGACCAGTGCTGCTGAACCCGTTGCCAAAGTTACGTGAGGTGGGTCTGCTGACAATGAACTGACGCGATGCGGTGTCGTCAGCCGTGACGATTTCTCTGACTTCAGTGGCGCCGCGAAAACAGTTGGTCTTTCTAGAAACATTGCTTGTAGAGATGTAGGCGACACTGCGCTGTCTACAGGCGTTTTCTGTGGGGCTGTTTGAGAAGTTGAGTTGAAGGAAAGTTGAGTGATGTCGTGCGTATGTCAATTCGATTCAGTTTTGCCGGCTCATCATACACAGTAAAAAACAAACAAACAAACAAACAAACAAACAAACACAGCTGTAAAGCACGCGCAGCAGTAAACGCAATGATAGAGAAAGAGACGAAGTTCGAGTGAAGACACAAACAAACCTGGTAACACTTAGAAGCAAACAGAAATTTGCAAAATCAGTGCGACACCGAAACATGCACAGCTCTGTTTACGTTATGAGAGCATAATAATAATAATAATACATCATATTTATAAGGCGCCCGTCTCTGAAAAGCAGACTCAGAGCGCACACACCCACACACACACCACACCACACACACACACACACACACACATGAACATGGACAGAGGGACCCAGTTATTTATGAAAAGGCCTGACGGAACAGGTACGTTTTGAGCTGTGATTTAAAGGCTGACAGTGTGGGGACATCACGGAGGGCAGAAGGCAGTGAGTTCCAGATTGTCGGGGCGAGGTAGCTGAACGCGCGTTCGCCGGTGGTTTTCATATTTCGCAGAGGAACTTTAAGAAGTTTTTCATCGGAGGATCGCAGTCTGCGGGAGGGCTGATAAGTAGAGAGTGCAGCTGACAGATACTGAGGTAAGGATCCGGTGAAATGACGGTAAGCAAGGACGGCAAGTTTGTATTGGCAGCGGAACTTAACCGGCAACCAGTGGAGGTATTTCAGCAGGGGTGTCACATGCTCACCCTTACGCTTTTTAAGGATGAGACGAGCTGCATTGTTCTGGACTCTCTGCAGACGGGAAAGTTGCTCGGCGGATAGTCCGGCAAGCACAGAGTTACAGTAGTCCAATTTGGATATAACAAAGGCATGGACTAATCTTGTAGCCGCACTCTCTGACAGGAATGGACGGAGCAAAGAGATTCTACGGATTTCAAGATACGCTGCGCGACAGACACTACTGATCTGGTCATTCATGGAGAGAGTCTGATCAATCTTGACTCCGAGATACCTCACACAATGTTGGAATTGAACAACAGATCCACTCACATTCATGAAGTCATGATCGATTGCACTAAGTCTACACTGGGCACCAACAGGCATGACCTCAGTTTTGTTAGTATTAAGCTTGAGTTTGTTACTAGTCATCCATGCAAGGACGTTTTCGATACAGGTTTGAACGTTATTTAGGACACCAGTGAACTGACTGGGAGCGGCACTTTGTGACAACTCGGTGTCGTCCGCGTACTTATGAAAAACACAGCTGTGGGCACGGATGACATCGGATAAAGACTGAGAGTACAGAGTAAAAAGCACCGGGCCGAGCACAGACCCCTGGGGGACTCCGTACATCAAAACACAGGGGTCAGACGACTGACCGTCAACTGACTGAGTACGGTCCTTCAAATAAGAAGAAAACCACGAAAGAACAGTGCCATGTACACCAAAAGTGATTTCCAACCTTTTCAGCAGTACAGAATGATCCAGCGTGTCGAACGCAGCACTGAGGTCGAGGAGGGCAACAAGCGAGACAAGTCTCTCATCTGCCTGCACCAGCAGACCGTCCAGGACGCTCAGTACAGCGGTCTCCGTGCCGTGATCCTTTCTGTACGCTGATTGGTGGATTTCAACAAGGTCATTGTCTGACAGATGATGTTGGAGCTGCTTGAGTACCACCTTTTCAAGAATCTTTGACACAAAAGGAAGCATGACAGCGTGTTCTAGCGGTCGGGGTTTTGCTGCAAGTCTTGCGTCTTCCCACCTCGGTTCTTCACGGAAATTCGTGAGTGTAGCTTCTAATATTATGAGTGCATGTACAACGATTAAAGTGTCCTTCCACTAACAGCTACATTTTATAATTGCCTGCATGATCCGTTTTAAAGGTGGGGACCGAAACTAAATGCCTTATGTCTATTGGAAGAGTGTTCCAAAGGATGGGTCCTTTGTGTGAAAACGACCGCTGCTCATATATCTTTTTTGTTCTAACATCTGGAACGGTTACCTGCATCAGCCAGCTTCTCCATCTGCATGTGCACAAAGGCCGCACACAGTAACAGCACGGCCATTGTCAGTCTAAGGAATTTCCCGGACAGAATGCTAACGCTCGCAAATACGATTAAGTAACCTTTGTCAAAACGGGCTGATGCCAAGTTTGCTAAGCCAACGTATGTATTGGAACAGTTTCGCTCGTGCGTGCGTGAAGGAACTGTCGATACTGGCAGAAAGAAGAGAGATGGTACGTTCTTTCAGGGATTTATTTATTGATTTATTCCTCGTTATTGAATTGGACGGGTACGACAGACAGAGAGACAAAAAAAACAAACAAACAAAACAAAACAAAAAAAACCCCAAACAAGGCAAGATAGGCGGGTTCATACAACACGACAGGGAATTGTAGGAGAAAAAAACCCCTAATAAATCAGAGTGCAATGAAAGCTATAGTACAAGCACCTAGGAAGAAATTCTGCCTACGAACATAACCATATCACATTTCACGCGCGCACGCACGCACATTTTATCTGGAAGAATTTTTTTTTCATTCCCACCGGACAACTCAATTCAGATTTGCGGGCTTATACTCAGAACCACAAAGAATTTAAAAAAAAAGTTCTAAAATAGTTCTAAACGCAATGACACAGTCAGAGAGGGAACGATTTTGTTACCTGAAGAAAGCAGTGGGGACGTTTGGTGTATTTATCAGAATTGTGTAAAAGACTCCTCATTGCTTCCCTGGGGACACACACACACACACACACACACACGCACGCACGCACTGGGAAACGCTTTTCAGGAACTGGAGAAATCAGCTGGTATAGTGGTTGAAATCTCACGGGACGATCAAGTGACACTTGGCGGGCCCGCTATATCAAATACCTTTACACGAAAGGTGAATCATTTGCAAAGTGAAGACAGTCAGTCAATCAGAAAGACTTGTACGCTCGAAGTACTGTTTCTTAAAGGGGTCAGTGCTGTCGTAGTTATGCTCACAGATCGTTCTGAGCTGTTTTCGTGGTATCTATCATCACATCACTTAGACATCTACACAGTGACGGCGTCTGTAATGCTGTAACTGCCAACAGAAGCGTACCCGATGACGCGGTGACCACACTGCGCGCCCCAGTAGTGTAACGGGTGGGTGGGTGTTGGGGGGTTTAACGTCCTTTTCCACCACATAGGGTGATATCAAAGACGGGGCAACGATGAAAAAGCCAGCACAAATATCGGCCGGGATCGAACTCACGACCCGAGCATTAGAAGTCCAACGCTCTACCATTCGACCACCCCGGCTCCCCTCCAGTAGTGTAACAACACTCGTAGAATTTAAATGCTCGATCGCTCGCTCGCAAAAATACAACATCAGTTGTATCGCATTAAGAGCTGTACTAATCATCAAGATAGAGTATTTCGAGCGTACAGGCGCACTCACGAGCGAAAGTGTTTCAAACCATAAGCTGGCCTAGCAAAGATGGAATTAGACCGTTTAAAGATTAGCAGAACTCTTAATGTGATTAAGAATGCCTACTCTCTACACAGCGGTCCAAAGTTCAAATTCTCCTCTCAGCCGTCAGCATTGTACATGTCTGTGCCTAAATTGTGAAATTGCCTAAGTAATGAGATAGACAGTGACTTTACCTAAAGTGTGAAATGATTTTCAACACCTGTTTACACCATTCGCCAGTGCACATTTTCATTGAGCCCACTACGAGAGCCAAAATAGTAAGGAAACAGAGAGCGAAAGTCAGTGTGGGTTATGACTTTTCATAACCCAATCAGTGGTTTACGAGTTCAATAATAAAAAATAAAAAACACTCGTCAGTCGGAGACACGCAGAAAGTGCGTCACATCAAACACACAGCCGGTTCATAGTTATTTTGTTCGCTTTTGAGGGTGAAATTTTACTTTCTTTGGACCATGTCAAAAAAAAAAAAAAAAAATGATCGCACAGAAAAATATCTGCGAAGCACTTGCGAGTGCACTTTTGAATGTCAGCACATGAGCGCACGCTTGGAATGATATCCTCCTTAACATCTAGCACTTTCAACTGCTCTACGTATTTTTTTCTCCCAAATCAGTGCGCAGAATTTTGAGGGGGGTAGATAAGACACTGGTCACCCTACCAGAAAAAAAAAAATGTCGTTGCAGAAAATGTATGCTACTAGAGGTAAGATTCTGAATGCTCGCGGTATAAACAGCTTACATAATTACTTCTCGTGGATTACCGCTCGAACTAATCAGGTAAGCTGTGTGTAATTCACGGATTAGGCAGCCAGTTGTAAGAAAGACAGTGACCAGAGTTTACACACTATTCTGAACACAAGACAGTGCGTTAAACACCAGGTAAACACCCCTAAACAGCAGGTACTACGGTTGCGTGAATCAATAGAATGCCAGTTGGAACAGGTAGGTTTTAAGATCTTATCTGAAGGATGCTAGAGTAGGTTACTGTCTCGTGCTAGCAGGCAGCGAGTTCCAGATTATTGGGGTGGTAAATAGGAAACAGCGTTGGCCGAAAGATTTTAGATTTTGCCTAGAAACTTTGAGGAGGTTTTCATTGGATCATGATGGGCGGAGAGCAGGTGACGGATTGTATGTGGTTAGCGAGACGGACACCCGGCATTCATGTGACGATGCGTCAGAACTGCTAGTTTGTCCTGAATACGGAAACTGACTAGCAGCTTTGAGGAGCTTTTCATTGGATCATGATGGGCGGAGAGCAGGTGACGGATTGTATGTGGTTAGCGAGACGGACACCCGGCATTCATGTGACGATGCGCCAGAACTGCTAGTTTGTCCTGAATACGGAAACTGACTAGCAGCTTTGAGGAGCTTTTCATTGGATCATGATGGGCGGAGAGCAGGTGACGGATTGTATGTGGTTAGCGAGACGGACACCCGGCATTCATGTGACGATGCGTCAGAACTGCTAGTTTGTCCTGAATACGGAAACTGACTAGCAGCTTTGAGGAGCTTTTCATTGGATCATGATGGGCGGAGAGCAGGTGACGGATTGTATGTGGTTAGCGAGACGGACACCCGGCATTCATGTGACGATGCGCCAGAACTGCTAGTTTGTCCTGAATACGGAAACTGACTAGCAGCTTTGAGGAGCTTTTCACTGGATGAGGGTACGTGACGGATTGTATATGGTTAGTGAGGCGGACATATGATATAGTCGTAAAGTACCATCGAAGTGACGATACGCCAGAACTTCCACTGAATTTGTGCTGAATACGGAAACTGACTGGCAGCCAGTGCTGTTCTTTCCAGAGCGGTGTAATGTGGTCTCGCTTTTCTTTCCTAGGCACTAGACGCGCTGCACTATTCTGCACTCTCTGGAGACGCGCGATCTGTTCTGCTGGAAGACCAGCGAGAACAGAGTTACAGTATGGTATCCTTTGAAGGGTTATGTCCAAATTTCTGCCCAAATTCAAAGTCTCCGAAAGTGGAAAACAGGTATGTATTTTCACTGTCATGTGTCTGTATTTCTTGCGGGGAGCCGGGGTGGCCGAATGGTAGAGCGCTGGACTGTCAATGCTCGGGTCGTGAGTTCGAATCCCGCCGGCTGGGGCCAAATATTTGTGCTGGCCTTTTTTCTCGTTGCCCCGTCTTTGATATCACCCGTATGTGGTGGAAAAGGACGTTAAACTCCCAAACACCCACCCACCCATCCTGTATTTCTTGCGACAGTTTTTTTGTTTTGTTTTTGTTTTTGTTGTTTCTATCACACACGAACTCTGAGCTTTTTGTGGCGTCACACTAAGCCCAGTAACTAGAATCTGTGGTCCAGGTTATTGATCCGGAACACGGTTACATTCCAGATCGCAACTCCTCAGAAACTCGAGAACCAGAGACTGTGTTCAAGGACATAATCCTCAACACAGCGCTACAGGAATTTAGGAACCAAGGACTGTGTTGGCGATTATAGTCCGTAATACACAAACTGTCCATGGACTGCGAACGAGAAACTGTGATGGCAGCTACTATCTAGAACATTGGTCACTGTCCAGCATACCTATCTCATGCAGGCTGGTGAATGCTCGGGTCGTGAGTTCGATCCCGGCTGGGGCCAAATATTTGTGCAGGTTTTTTCATCGTTGCCCCGTCTTTGATATCACCCTATCTGGAAAAGGACGTTAAACCCCCAAACACCCACTATGCACCCCAGGCTGGTGAATGTGGCATTGTGATTATGGCAGCCGGTGCGGTTACCTCAAGGGGAACAGGTTCGAATCCCTGGTTGGCAGGTTGAATGTAGATTGTAAGGGATATCTTCAATCATATTGAAGTCATACAGTGTTGTACAATTTTGAGGGAAAAACAATCCCATTTTCTTGTATTGTGTCGATGCCATTAACACATTTCGTGCCGGGCACGAATATCCCACTTTTATTATACAGTACTTTGTTTTGGTTTTGGCCCTGTATGCGAAAATCAGGCGAGATGAACGGTTCCTTGGCGGCTCTTAAGCCCCGGTTACACCGGAACCGAATACTCCCGAATAAGTTCGGGCCGATTCTGTCCGAATATGGGTTGAATCGGATGGATTCGGTGGATTCGGGACCTGTTCGTCTCTGATTCGGGGAGCTCCCCGAATCGAGCCGAATAGGTCCCGAATCAGAGCAGAATCGCCAAGAATCGACGCGAATTAATTTTTGGAATCCCGAATACAGCCGAATGCCAACCCGAATAGTGACCAGAATCGAGCCACATTCAACCAGAATAGCGCCGAATGTGGCCCGAATGCCCCGATTACGGCCGAATAGAGCCGAATGTCGACCCGAATCGGGACGAATATGGTCGAATGCGCCATACTCTCCGAATGATACGTATACGCCCGAATCTGCTAAGAATGTCCCGTATGCCTCCCCGAATGCATCCGATTTCCAGCCGATTACCTCCCGAATGTGGCCCGAATGAAATTTGTCGGGGCCACATTCGGGAGTATTCAGGAGGGTATTCGGCTGGTTTTGAACATTTCAAAACGAGCCGAATCCCTCCACGAATGTTCCAGAATCCCTCCCGAATTTTTGCTCATTCGGGGAGGGAGAACAGAATACTCCAGAATGCACCCGAATAGGTGCATTCGGGTGGATTCGCAGCTGATTCGGGTCCGGTGTAACCGGGGCTTTACTGCAGCAAACACGAGTAGAATCAATGTACAACACTCCCACTGAGCCAGATTTCAATCCATGCAGACATCAATTATTGTGATTCCTTTTTAGGCCTCTGGTGCAGAACCCCAAACTTACTTGGCTGGAATTGAGTTAAGCATGTGAGTGAATGCTTATGGTCCATTTGAGCGTGTTTCTTGGGTGAAACTCGCCGAGTTCTTAGTTTTAGAAACCAGGGAAATCGACTACGCTAAATTAATGTGTTCTGATATATCACGGGAGGCGTTGATACATCTAATTTGTCCCTCAGGTCAATCCGATGAAACTTGCGGAAGCAACCTCACACGAAAATTACTGAAATCACGCAGTTAGTTTTTCAGTCAGAATGTGGAAGTCAGCGTTCTTGTGACGCCACTAGTTTTGTACGTCACGGCGGCTCCGTATGACGTCAAACGATGCAGCGTGGAACAAGAGAACGCAGGAGTGTGGCACCAGTTTAACTATCAGCAGTTCTTTCCCTTGAATTTCGATCACCGGTGATCAATGCCTACAAAAGCTGACTGTGAAAAAAATAGTTAACTGTAAAGGTGTTTTCTCGCCTGTAAAATAATGATGTTTATGACGTACATGCGAAAAAAATGCAGGTTTGTGACGTAGATAATTATTTAGAAGCACACTGCGACGCTCCCTTCATCCGTCATCTTGGAAATTTGTCAGTTTGTTTTTTCTTCACCGACACCCGTTTTGCGCCCACTATGAGTTCGTCCGAGGACTCTGATAGTGAGATGTGAAACATACTTATGTTTTCAGGAAAATAGGAACTGTCTCCTGGATTTCTATTCTAGTGCCTGATTTGAACGCACCTGTTCATACCTGTTCTCACCTGTTCATAAACATTTGTCAGTGACAGCTGAGCCTGAAGTAAACAGTACTAAACACAGGTCAAATGCCTAAAAAAAAATCATTACATACGTATGGCGAAAAATTGTTTTATTAGGGTTTTAGTATGAATTCATTCAAGTGATCCTGCTTTGGGCATTGATGACCGGTGTGAATTACTCTATTGTAACACCTGTGAATGTTGTATAAATGGGCTTAGATTTGGATATGTGCTGCAAAACAGGTTGCACGTTAAGGAAAATGACAGTTTAGCACGAATAACTTAATATCGTGGAATTTTTGTTCTCTGAGTTTTTGCATTTTTTTGTTTTGTCTGGAAAAATCTATTTTTAGCAACAAAGTCAAAGGTCGCCATGCTTACCTGAATCATAAGTATGCCAAACCTTAAGTATCATATGAAAGAGCGATCATTTCTGAGCTGATTGTTATACAGCATGACCGGATTGATAAATGATACAATGCATATTGGGGACATCAAGAAAAATATCCGAAAAACAATCAAAAGTACCGTGGAAGGCAAGAACTGTTGAGAGTTAACGAGACTGTCGCCCACACTGTTCACTCCATGACGGTACAGGGACTAAGACTGTTCAACCCACGGGCAACTGTCCATAATCAGGTAGGATGTAGTTTCTGTTGAAAAGGGAAGATCCCCCATGGTGTGTCCCGTGTGCAGGTGCGTAGGAAGATGCTGAGAGGAAGGGGGGCCCACTAAGTCGGGTGAGCCATACGGCCGGGGTGAAGAAGGGTGTGTGTGTGTGTGTGTGTGTGTGTGTGTGTGTGTGTGTATGTGTGTGTGTTGACTGCCAAGGATTGTGTCCTGCGACAGCAGAGCAGGGAGGCCCCACCACTAGTGGGCCCCCTCTCCTCTTATCAAAAGCAAGGGGGGGGCCCCAAAGATATTGGGGCCCCCCTTCTAAAATTCGAACGGGGGCCCGGGACCCCAGGGTTCCTACGCCCCTGGTGTGATGAGCCGTTCACTGTTCATCACTTCTTGATCTCGTGTGTGAGTCTCACTTAGATTCGAGAAAAGTACTTAATTACTGTTGACTCATTGAAGGTGTTGTTCAGGAATGTCCCCCCTGACAACATCTTCAGTTTCTTAAAGGAGGTCAACCTGTTTTATAAAATATAGTTCAAATATATAGTCTTTCATTGACCTCCGTCCGTTCAGTTTTTCAGTCTTGAAAGAAACTTCTCATTTAAACCCAGTGGATTTTTTAATATGTATCTACATCCTGTTTTATTGCAAGCCCTTTTCTTTTTAATGACCCGACAGAAAGGAACCTCGCTTAGCCGCGACTGAAATAGTCTTTGTAGCTTGCGCGGCGTAAAACCCTAAATAACTATCATCCATAGCGGCCTCGACCTCTTTTTCTTTGACCTCTCCTGTGGAATAAGTGACCGTATTGTACTAGTACTGGATAAATCATGTGACACAGAGCACGACATCACATGACAATCAGCTGATCAGGCATGGTTCCCTGCCAGAGGGTTCTTTCTTTCAGACAGAAAGAACAGAGATACAGCCATTTTGGGAAAAAGAAAAAGCTATCGTCATGGATGAGCAAGTACATGTATTACTACTGTTCGGGGAGAACTCGTTCCCTATGTCAACACCATCGACGACGAAACATTTTGACTCGGCATATCGGTGTTTCCGACTTCATAAACTCGTTGTTCAACAGTAGCCTGTACCTAGCAAGCACTTCTTCCTCAAATTTCGGACAGTTTTAACCAGCACTTTTCAAAAGCCGTTCTCAAAAAGTTCAGTCGAAGCTGGTGTCTCACTGACATGTATGCTGTTTACTGATTTGGCTGACCGTGGCAAGGCGGACGCAAATACCGCTGCTCAAGTTCGAGACGGCAGCAGACTTGACCTAACAAATATTGCGCTCTCAAATCAAAACCATTTCAACGCTAGGCAACCCCAAACCTGTGATATAACGCTGAACAGAATCGACTGAGTTGCTCAGTCGTCTGCTATCGGCGCAGAGAATGGCAGCGGATTCGTAGCCTAGATGGATCTCCGATTGAACAGAAGCTTCTTGAATCGTTTGAATCATGCATGCATGCAACTACAGTTGGCTTTTTGGCGTTTAAAGGAGTAATATTTATCTAAATCACTCCATTTTTGGGAAATAGCATGAATACGGACTCTAAACAGAGTAAATTTTGAAGGTAGTCGCTTTTATACTTTTGAGGTAAACCGCACCTCATGAAAGTGCTGGCATTTTAGATTTCGAAATCGCTCCTACTATATAGTGTCTGGGGTGCCATAAGAAATATACCCCCCCCCCAAAAAAAAAAAAAAAAAAAAAAATCACTGCAGCCGTTATCGTCAGTTGACTCGAAAATTTGTACTCAAAGCACATTTCCTGCACAAGCCACACGCCTCACAAACATCGAAGAAGAGACGCACGCGCACTGACGCAACGTATGAGCGTCATGTTTGATTGACGTCATGCTGGTTTTTCTTGGGGATGTCTCGCCACATTTTTCCGAATTTCTCTGTTTACAGACGTGGTGTTGTATTTTACTTCTGATATGTCGCTCTCTACGTGCACTCACAGAGAAGACACGGGATACAACAGAATACAACTCCAATACTTTATTAACAGAAGATGCGCGAAGAACGAATTCATGAAAGAAGAACCCAGAACGCAGGGCTGCTTACATACTAAACAGGTCAGATCTAGAACATTCCTCAACTTACTGGCAAGTTCGAAATCTTTCCAAGGTGACATAATCTACTGACGTTACTGCACCAGCATGTTCTGGGATGGTCTAGAAATTTCCATCGAAATGCAGTGGCTTCCACAGACCTAAAAAAAAGATAGACCCACCGCCGCACGCTGCCACAGCTGCTTGAGAGTGTCGCTATCGCGGCCATCTTGTGAATACCAGAACTCAGATGCTCTGTGTACAGGACGCCTCGTTCGAAATACAAAGTTCTTTAGAAAGACGTCATCAGAAATGTGACGTACGATAAAGCGGACCAATGCTATGCGCGCTATGTAAACAGCTGATAGCGTCTGGCCAATGCTATGCGCGCTATGTAAGCAGCTGATAGCGTCCAGGTACTCGCAACATGGCGCGCGGCGGCGTCACACTTCCAGCACCGCAGGGGGTCTATCTTTTTTTAGGTCTGTGGTGGCTTCTCGCGATCTCTACAACACGTGGAAAGCGGGAATTTCTGTACTGGGTTTCGTTTTTGCCACTGGCTCACAGAGGTCTCAATGGAGCACATGCTTGCAGGCACGCATAGAGAGAGAGAGAGAGAGAGAGAGACTGTCAACTCACAGTCTACAACTGTAGACAGAACACAGGTAAGTCAGGGGAGTGAGTGAGTTACAAAGCCACAAAGACTAATTCGCGGCTGACAGGTAAGTCAGGGGTTACAGTCCTTTCACAGTCTACCGCTGTAGACGGAACACAGACAAGTCTGGAGGTACAGTCCTATAGTAGAAGATAAACCACAGACCACACAGATCATGCTGTTGACTAGTAACTTTGACTTGCAGAAACACAGTCCATACACAGTCTAAAGCCGATTTCACATGGGAATGGCAAAGACTACGTGTCTGTTGGACTAAACACGATCTCTTATGTCTATGCAGTCTGCTGGTTACAACCTTCGTTACACAAAACGCGAAAACAGCCGATAATTGTATCAAGTGAGACAATAAACTAAGATCAGAGATTTCTTGTCAATACGACCCAACACAAATGTTTCAGAAAAGCGAATTTCAAATGCCACAACACCGTATAGTTTCCACACAAAACAAAGTTAAAGTTATTGAATAAAGGACCGCATTAGCTGCGCAATCATGCGCATGGCTTGTATAGGATCTGTCGCAGGTGGACCGGACAGTCCTGGTTGCTCCCATCCTTGAGTGGGATTAGCGTTACCAGTAGACGGGACAGCAAGAGGGTGTCCTGACACTGGTACATTTCCGCGGGCTGTTTGTGGCATGTTGAGGTACTCCATTTCAGACAGCTCAGGAGGCACAGGATAACCGCGTTCCGGACAGGCGGCGTTGAGGTGACTGGACTGGTGATGGTGTGACGCGGGTCTGTAGAGGGGCTGTCTGTGCTGCACGTGCTCCTGTTGGTACGTCTTAGGAGGAGGGAGTTGATGATGCGCTCCGCTACGACGCTCTCCCGACTCATGGTTTATGGCGTCACTGGGGACATGTCGAGTCATTCTGCCCTCATTCGCCATCACGAAGTCACGTAGTACACCAGCAAAGCGAATGTTCAGTGCCAGCTTCCCAGTACCGTCACGACCCGGGTGGATTGAGTTTGTCAGCATACAGCGCCTGCCGCGGTGCACCGTTAGCTGTAAGGAAAGTTGGAGTGTGGCCAATCATTCGTATCTTTCTCTGACCGCAGGCCGCCTACAGAGTATGGTTTGAGGTGAATGCGGCTTTGGGCCGGTGATGTTGACCTCGTGGGGGCACGATGGTTTGAGGCCTGCAGTGTTGCCTTAGGGAAAGAGTCGGTGAGTAGGTTGTTCAGCTGCACCCAGGTCTGCTTGTTGAACGGACCTTCTTCACAGCTGTTGATCTCCACTTGAGAGAGAGAGAGAGAGAGAGAGTTTGTGTGTGTGTGTGTGTGTGTGTGTGTGTGTGTGTGTGTATAATGGAGGGAGAGAGAGTGGGTGTTTCTCTTGTCCGATACCAGTAAGCAATCGTGTGTCAGTCAGGCCTGCGGGAAGTAACTCTGTCAAAGGGAGACGTAGACGCCAGAGTGCAGTCCCTTTTCGGCGGGGCGTGAAAATGTGACTGCTTACAGCCAGCGCCATTTTCAAAAATGGCGAATTTTTTTTTTTTTTTTTTTTTTTTAGAAAAGCGAAGACTTGTGTGTCATATGAATCGATTTGAAACGAAGTCTTGAATATCCGACCACTTTTGGTTTGGGCAAAATCTTTGCCAGCGGACAATTATTGTTGCGCTTTGATGGCACTGTTTACGTGGTACACTGATCCAACAGGATATGAGTAAACGGCAAGGGGGTTGCACTCTGACAGGCGTTGCACTCGACAGGCAAGTATTATTGCACGGTGCAGACGATCACGTACCTGCCTTGTGGCGGAATAAGAGACGATTACAAAAGCATACACACCCGTGCTCTAGGACTGAATGTAATATAGATCTGTCCATTCAGACAGAGACATGTTATGAATGTGTCTGATTCAGAAACACGCCTACTTTCCACTCTGAAGACAACCTGCTATCACTTGCGCCATTGAGGATCCCTCTGGGTTCAAAGCTGGTCAAGGATGACATAGTGCGCGACCTTGTGTTTGAGAGCACCGAGACACTTTAGGCCCGTCACGGTAGCGCAGTGAGCGCCATTTCCCCACCGTGCACAGAGGTACTTTCCACTGAAAGACTCTGTGCCCCAGAGAGTGAGGGAAACGACTATGTCACAAGAATCCATTCACCCATCTAGAACCTCGCATATGTCAAAAAGTTAGTGACGTCAACCAGCTAGGCGAGCTAACACGGCCTCATGTGTCTGGGGTTTTGCGAGCGCAAAGAGGCACTGAAAGGGTTTCCAGTACTTTCTTTATATCAGCATGCTTGATGTCAGAGAGCTTGCGTAGGTGTGCGCGCGGGCTGTATACATGACACAACGACCACGACTGTGACGACAGCAGGTCACTGAATGCAAACAACATATTGGGCTGGTGACCATCTTGTTACTAGGAGAAACGTTCAAAATACATGTATACCATAAATTAGCCCCCAGAAAGGACGATAAAGCATTTACACCCCATCAAGCTCTGGTATACCGACTCTTATTTTGATCCAAGACGCAATCAACCCTGGGCTTTTGCGTCTTGGATCAAAATACTCGGGTGGCCAAATGGTAGCGCGTTGGACTTCCAATGCTCGGGTCGTGAGTTCGAACCCCGGCTGGGGCCAATTATTGTGCTGGCTCTTTCATCGTTGCCCCGTCTTTGATATCACCCGTATACGGTGGAAAAGGACGTTAAACTCCCACAGCGATGGCCGTGTATGATGCTGCACATTATGTGTTTGTGTGAGTGAGTGTGTGTTGACTGTAAGGCGCCCTGAGCTCCTGCGGGAGGGACGGCGTCCCTTAAATACTCAGTAGTAGTAGTGGTAGTAGTAGTAGTAGTAGTAGTAGTAATAGTGTATTCAGTGATAATAATAATTTTAAAAAAACTGCTGTATTTTCGTCCCGCTCCGTTTTGCCTCACTTTTGTAACAGTCTCTGGGGAGCCTGGGTGGTTGAATGGCAGAGCGCTGGACTTTCACTGCTCGGGTCGTAAGTTCGAATCCCGGCTGGGGCCAAATATTTGTGCTGGCCTTTTTCTCGTTGCCAGGTCTTTGATATCACCCTTATGTGGTGGAAAAGGACGTTAAACTCCCAAACACCCACCCACCCATACATATGGCCGAAGGCTACAACTTTCTTCTCTGTCACCTCCCGAAAACTACACATACGGCCCTACCTCCGAAAACCAGCCTATAATAGTTTTGCTTTCATTTCCATCTCTGAAAACTGAAGTTTAAAACCAATATTTCGGAAACACCCATCCCCGTGTAACGATCCGAGTCTATGTATTAAACCTCCCTCGTCTGTCTGTGCGTCCCCCAAAACTTTAGCATTGTCATTTTCTCACAATCTACAAACAGCAGAGGCACCAAACGTGGCATGCTGATAGACAGCAACAAGACCTTATAAAACCAAGCGTTTTGAATGACCTTGACTCAAGGCTTTGCTTGTGTACGCCCATTAATTGTTCAGACATACAGCCCGTATTGCAATACTATAGTAATACTACATGTATTATAGGGTGGGTTTCGGGGATAGGGCCGTAGGTGTAGTTTGAGGGAGGTGACAAAGAAGAAAGTTGTAGCCCAAGGCCGAAGGCTACAACTTTCTTCTCTGTCACCTCCCGAAAACTACACATACGGCCCTACCTCCGAAAACCAGCCTATAATAGTTTTGCTTTCATTTCCATCTCTGAAAACTGAAGTTTAAAACCAATATTTCGGAAACAGTTAATATATAGCTTCTCCCTGCAAGCTTTGTTTGCAGGCGTAAATCTATGAGGCGCCATTTGCACGAAGCAGACCTGAGGCAGAAGCTCCTTGTTGAACAGTACATGTATCGACGCATTATTTGTGCGTTTGGCACCTACGAAACTGTTCGAAAGGTGTCATCTCAGTTTATTAAACTTACCTTAGTGATTAACCTTAGTTCTTAAAGCCGAGTCTTTGCGTAAAGCTGAGTTGTAAAACCAAGCTTCAGCTTTGGTGCACAGCTACAAAACGGTTTGGTGCAAACGTCGCTCCGTGTGAAATCGGTGATGGCCGCTTCCCGCTTGAAATTTTCCCTTGGCTTCTTTGGTATAGATATGTACGTGAAATGTTTGTTTCGTTGTCTGGGCAGCTTGTCGTGTTCATCTGCGAAACGTTTGCGCCATTTCTATGCGTACTATCTTATCATTTGCTTGCTCCAGAGTTCTAAACAGTATCGCTATGCTGACACAGCTACCTGCCACTGCAGAAATGATCACAGTAGCAGACGACTTCCCGTTTGGCGAATCTTTTGTTGGATTTGCGAGGTCCGTGTCCACAAATCGGCAAAACATCGGTCTGCATAGGCGCATGTTGATATTTAGTGATAGTCGTAAAATGATTTCAGATCAGTTACGTACCGTTTGCACGTAATCTTCGGCTGAGCTATATCCGAAACGATTTCACGGATATAAATAAGATTTCATCATTATAAATAAGGTGATAGAGAGTTTTCCCAACTGGGTGCCCCGAATTACGGAAACTACACCACACTCGTTTGTTGATTTCGACCGAAAAACTCCTCGTTAAAACTCGCAGTTTTTCGGTCGAAATCAACAAACTCGTCTGGTGTATTTTCCGTAAGCGGGGGCACCTCATTGTGAAAACTCTCTATCACCTTTTGTTTACCAAAAGATCAACAACCTTTCCCTTGGAGGTACATCAAGGGCTACCCCACGGCTCTCCGCTAATCGCTGTAGGAGAACGAAAATGAAATGAAAACATCAGTTGTATCGCATGAAGAGCTGTACTAATCATTAAGATAAGAGTATTTCGAGCGTACAGGCGCACTCACGAGCGAAAGTGGCGGCTTCAAGCCATAAGCTGGCCTGGCAAAGACTGATGGACTTAGACCGTTTAATGATTAGCAGAACTATGATTGATAATAGGCCGAATGTACACGAGCCTCAGCGTCATGGTGCTGAAGCATGCAGCAAAGGGCCCGGTGTCTCGCATCATACGGTGCCGGCCGAATATCAGTACGGGTAGGGGCGGCGTTGGCCCGGACTTCCAATCCGCGGGTCGCGAGTTCGCCGGTATCCCGGCTGGAGCCAAATATTTGGGCTGGCTTTTTTTTTTTTATTATCTTTGCCCCGTCTTTGACCACCCGTATATGGTGGATAAATACGTTAAACTCCAAAACACCCACCCACTCACCCTCATCATACGCCTCGCGTGAGCGCGCGGTGTGCGCCGGGGTTACAGACCACAGATGCAAATTTCTAGGAAAACGTTATATATTCCTCTTACACATAACGTTGCAGAACAACAACAAAATCACAAAAATCCGGCAATTGCAGATGACCCCCTAGAAATGCTTTAAAATTCACACACAAAAAAAATCACAAAAATCCGGCAATTTCAACAAATTCCGTCCAATATTCCGTTTTTGGGGGGCAGTGTTGGCAGCGATCACATAACCCCTCATTCCTCGGTCGTCTGCTGACTCCTGTGCCAGCCGCGCATGAATACAAATAGTCCACAAGCCAGCCTCATTTTCCCATAATTTTACTGTTACCTGGCATGAAACTTATTTACAAAGCCAACAAAAAGCACCAGATTGCCATTTTTTTTTCTCTGCACACAAATTTTAGAAGGGGCACAAATTTTTTACTATGTTTAGCGTACTTCTTACTACATGAAACGAAAGCTACGTACAAGCTGTGGCTGGCTTGGTGGTGTGTTGGTACGTGTCAGCCTCAAGATTTGTCTGTCACATGTTGATGGATCAGAATAGCAGTTGTCATCTAGATCCACAAGTTGGCTGTATTCAAAGTGATCTGTGACTCCATCCTCAACTTCCAATGTCTGGCTTGGTTGGGCCAGTGAGTCCTGTGTCTGGCTTGGTTGGGTCAGTGAGTCCTGTGTCTGGCTTGGTTGGGTCAGTGAGTCCTGTGTCTGGCTTGGTTGGGTCAGTGAGTCCTGTGTCTGGCTTGGTTGGGCCAGTGAGTCCTGTGTCTGGCTTGGTTGGGTCAGTGAGTCCTGTGTCTGGCTTGGTTGGGTCAGTGAGTCCTGTGTCTGGCTTGGTTGGGCCAGTGAGTCCTGTGTCTGGCTTGGTTGGGTCAGTGAGTCCTGTGTCTGGCTTGGATGGGCCAGTGAGTCCTGTGTCTGGCTTGATTGGGTCAGTGAGTCCTGTGTCTGGCTTGGCTGGGCCAGTGAGTCCTGTGTCTGGCTTGATTGGGTCAGTGAGTCCTGTGTCTGGTTTGGTTGGGTCAGTGAGTCCTGTGTCTGGCTTGGCTGGGCCAGTGAGTCCTGTGTCTGGCTTGATTGGGTCAGTGAGTCCTGTGTCTGGTTTGGTTGGGTCAGTGAGTCCTGTGTCTGGCTTGGTTGGGCCAGTGAGTCCTGTGTCTGGCTTGGTTGGGCCGGTGAGTCCTGTGTCTGGCTTGGTTGGGTCAGTGAGTCCTGTGTCTGGCTTGGTTGGGTCAGTGAGTCCTGTGTCTGGCTTGGTTGGGCCAGTGAGTCCTGTGTCTGGCTTGGTTGGGTCAGTGAGTCTTGTGTCTGGCTTGGTTGGGTCAGTGAGTCCTGTGTCTGGCTTGGTTGGGCCAGTGAGTCCTGTGTCTGGCTTGGTTGGGTCAGTGAGTCCTGTGTCTGGCTTGGTTGGGTCAGTGAGTCCTGTGTCTGGCTTGGTTGGGCCAGTGAGTCCTGTGTCTGGCTTGGTTGGGTCAGTGAGTCCTGTGTCTGGCTTGGATGGGCCAGTGAGTCCTGTGTCTGGCTTGATTGGGTCAGTGAGTCCTGTGTCTGGCTTGGCTGGGCCAGTGAGTCCTGTGTCTGGCTTGATTGGGTCAGTGAGTCCTGTGTCTGGTTTGGTTGGGTCAGTGAGTCCTGTGTCTGGCTTGGCTGGGCCAGTGAGTCCTGTGTCTGGCTTGATTGGGTCAGTGAGTCCTGTGTCTGGTTTGGTTGGGTCAGTGAGTCCTGTGTCTGGCTTGGTTGGGCCAGTGAGTCCTGTGTCTGGCTTGGTTGGGCCGGTGAGTCCTGTGTCTGGCTTGGTTGGGTCAGTGAGTCCTGTGTCTGGCTTGGTTGGGTCAGTGAGTCCTGTGTCTGGCTTGGTTGGGCCAGTGAGTCCTGTGTCTGGCTTGGTTGGGTCAGTGAGTCTTGTGTCTGGCTTGGTTGGGTCAGTGAGTCCTGTGTCTGGCTTGGTTGGGTCAGTGAGTCTTGTGACTGGCTTGGTTGGGCCAGTGAGTCCTGTGTCTGGCTTGGTTGGGTCAGTGAGTCCAGTGTCTGGCTTGGTTGGGTCAGTGAGTCCTGTGTCTGGCTTGGTTGGGCCAGTGAGTCCTGTGTCTGGCTTGGTTGGGCCAGTGAGTCCTGTGTCTGGCTTGGTTGAAGATGGCATCTCCTCGGTCGGTATAACCCATCTGCGCTCCACCCTCAATAGGCATGTACAGTAAAACTTCGTAAGCAGGACTTCGCTGAGCAGCGTAACTCATTTACATGTAATTTAGGCAATTTAGGGGTACCATTACTATTAGCTAATCGCAGCGATTTAGCCGGTCGCGGCCTCTGCCGTGTGAGCCTAATTTGCATGTAAACGGGTTACGCCGCTCGGCGAAGTCCTCCTTACGAAGTCCTACTAAACATGCCTAATATCTCAGAAGTCTCAGTAATGTGAAACTGTCCTAGTGTTGGTCTGGTTTGTAGTCCGTTCGCCGAAATAAAATTGCAAGATCAGATCAGAGTGTTCTTAAAATGGCTTCTAAAACTTCAGATGATCCCACTCAGGTATTGACAACAGAATATGAGAGGTTGCCTTCTGGACGTTGGTACAGGTTTCCAGCGTGCAAGTGAAACAGATTCAGAAATTCCTTTCTTCGTCTGCCAGTCAAGCTTTTCAACCGTGAAAAACTCTGCTATGACTGTCATGGCTGTTATTGTTTGCTAACATTTGTCTTTCTGTTTTTCAGTGTTTTTGTACATGACGATCACAAGAAATACGCAGATAATAACGTCTTACTTGAGTCCAGGAGTCACTGTCCTTTTAACAGGGATTGCCCACGCCATAAACAACATACTTAGAGTCATTTCACCATTTCTATAGGCTAAGCGTATAATTCTGAACCGCAGGATCCTATCCACGCTGGATCAAGTCAACGACAGCCTGGGTCCGAACTGGTCGGCCATTGAACGCGTGGTCCATCAGTTCCACATGCGTGACGTATGGTCACGTGTCCTGCAGGACTTCCCGTACGTGCAGAAAGCCCCACCCAGCGAGTCGGCCTGCGCATGTCTCTTGGACACTTCCGCCAACGGAATAAGGTTTGTGAAATGGGTACGCTTGAGAAAAAGAAAGTTATGATGGCGAATGCTCTTGCTGTTATTTCTTTTCCTGGTTGGTTTGTTTGTTTTCTTTCTTTTTTTTTCGGTCGAAATCAACAAACGAGTGTGGTGTATTTTACGTAATAGGGGGCACCGAATTTGGAAAAAAAATATTTATACCACGTCCGTAACTGCATTTCTTTGATTTGAAAGCTGACGTCGGCAATTCAAATTACATGTGCACTTTTTTTTAGGTACACCTATGATTCTCAAGTTAACCCCAGTCACGTGGCTAAAAGTCGAGGTGGTACCATTATCATTAGCTTGCTTCCCGAGTTCTTCTCACGTTTGATTGTTATAGGTACAATGTTAAACCACGCGTAGTGAAATACGGATTCTTAAACCACGAGCTGTAATAGTGGTAGAATGGTATAAGTATCAATCAATGCAATTTACATTTGTTTTGTTTTCAGGGCTGCTGTGCAATGGGTGGCTGACCACTATAGTCATGGCACCCCCATCACCCTGCTCAACAGACCCATCCCCAAACTAACGGACGCCAACTCCTGGGCGGTGTGGCGTCAGCGTCTTCTGCATTACTATGACGCAGCGTCGGTGCGTGACGCAGCCACATACATCTACTGCGTCACCAAGGACATGTGATCTATGTATGACGAAGTCACACGTCGTATCGACTACGTTAACATGGACATAATATTATGACCTGTACATGACGCAGTCACTTTAAAGGTACCAACTAACCAGCCTCGATTGCATCGCCAAGGTCACGTGACCTGTGTATGACGCAGCCACATGCACAAGACGGCGTCAAGAAGGAAGGAACCAATCAAAGCCACCAATCGCTAAATGCATACACCCTGTCACATTGTGAACGCAGACCACCAAAAACCATCAGTACAATACACACCCTGTGTTTTCTCAGTCCTGTTTTAACTTTTAGAATACGCAGAATAAAATGAAACCAATAAAAGGAGTATGCGTTATGTGAGCTTCTTTCTTATTGCCTGTAACTGGGAAATTTTCGGGGGAAGAGGGGTTGGGCGTTGTAATGCTATTTTTCCTGGTATGTAAAGTTGACCTCAATTACTACCAACTCAGTATAGGGTTGTGCACCCGGCAGTAACCTCAATAATATATATTTTTTAATCATTTAAATTTGGCTTAGTGGGAGTGTTGCACTTTCATTATAGAGATCCTTTTCCTCTCAGGCTGCAGCTCTTTGGAACCAACTTCCTATATCACTTAGACACACAGAGTCCAGTGCCAGCTTCAAACGCTGCCTCAAAACCCACCTATTTAAAACCGATTACTGATTTACTCTGCCCTTCCACACCGTGTCAGCCTACTTGTTGTGAAATATTGTTTAACTTTGAATGTTCCCTGTGAGTCTGTGTGTATGAAAGTGGTGTATGTAGTTATGATGTACGGCGCTTAGAGCCTGTTTTATTTCGTGTATAGGCGCCATATAAATCGTCATTATTATTATTATTATTATCATAATCGCGTTTGCTGCAGTAAGAGCCGTCAAGGAACCATTACTCTTGCCTGATTTTCCCATACAGGGCCCGAAACCGAACAAGATGGCCACCAGCCCAATATGTTGTTTCCATTTAATCACCTGCTGTCGTCACGGTCGTTCTTTTGTAATGCCATGTATTCGGGAGGACACACACACACACACACACACACACACACACACACACACACACACACACACTACACACTCTCTCTCTCTCTAAATGGAAACAACTGACCGGGCTTGTCAGACCAAGCTTGGTTTTGGAAGAGAGACGTCAAGTTGTTTTCTTTGAAATCTATGACGTTTTCCTCATTGGGATGACGCATAATACATTTGACGTAATAACTTTGACTCGGATACAATTCTTGCAATGAAAGCAGCCCCATGAAAATTGAAGTGTTGCTGCTGCGCAGTGTAAAGATCGAATTTATACCGGCTCAATGTGTTTAACAGACAAGTCTGCGCGGCGAACGTTTTTTCACTATCTGTTATGTCTGCTGCGCGCGCGCGCACACAGACACACACAGACATACGCGCGCGCGCACGCACGCACGCACTCACACAGACTTGCGCGAGCCGCGTTTGTGCATGTGCTCCATTGAGACCTATGTGGTGTTCTCTCACTCTACTATGCTATTGAGTGAGAGTCAGTGGGAAAAACAAAGCTCACTACATCAATGAAACTCCCGCTTTCCCCGTCTATAAATAGAGAACTTCCGAAAAGTGACGACACACCCCCAAGAAATGCCAGCATCACGTCAATCAAACATGACGTCCGCAAACTGACGCTGATACAGTTTTGCGTCAGTGCGCGTGTGCCTTTTCTGCGATGTTTGTGAGGCGTGTGGCTTGTGTAGAGGAAATGTGCTTCGAGTACAAATTTTCGAGTAAACTGACGATAACGGCTGCAGTGAATTTTTCTAATTTTTTTGTATATTTTTTAATGGCACCCCATGTATAGTAGGAGCGATTTTGAGATCTAAAGTGTGTTCACCAGCACTTTCATCAGGTACGGCTTACGCCAAAAGTATAAAAGCGACAACCTCCAAAATTCACTTAGTTGAGAGTCCGTATTCATGCTATCTATGTCCAAAAAATGGAGTGGTTTAGGTAAATATTACGCCTTTAAACGCCAGAAAGCCACTTTTTTCTGAAAAGGGCGATAACTCGCAAATCATGTGTGCAATCGTACCTGGATCGGGCCTTCTATTCAACAATCTTGATTCATTTAGAAACCCCAAATTTGAAATCGATCGGTTCAGTATTTTCGGAGAAATAGGCATCTGAACTGGGTTCACATGCAATGTCAACTCAGGCTCGGTTTACATGAAAACTATAAGAGCGACCATTTTCTAGTAGTGATTCTGTTCAGAGTCCGTATACAAGCTATCTACTGCCAAACAATTGAGTGATTTAAATAAATATTACGCCTGTGAACGAAAGACAACCAACTTGTCTCAAAAGGGCGATAACTCCCAAATCACTTAAGCAATCATCACACGCTTGGTTCCTCTAAAGTAACATTTTGATATATTTGGATACCCCAAATTTGAAGCCATTCGGTTAAGTATTTTCGAAGAAACGGGCCCGGACACAATTCACACACACACATACACACAGACGGCACTCACTGAGGAGGAGAAGCGCGTTCGGTGCACCATACATGTCAGCATCGATGACGCATGTTTTCTTACGTCATTGTCGGAGTTACACTTGCAAAATCGTCTCTGCGGGAGATCGGCAGTGACGTGCGTTTGTACCACAGATGCTTGCCTATGAACGTGGAAATTTTAGCCCGTCCTATGATGGAAACAACATAAAAACTGAAAGTGCAAAACGTGGGATAGTCGTGCGCGGTACGAAATGTGCTCAGATGGTGGTTTGTTAGTTGGTTGCTAGATAGGCTGGCCAATAGGCAGGTTGCTTGCTTGCCACGTTCCCAGCGTCGACGGTTGACACACACACGCGCTGTGCGGATCCTTCGTAATGTTGTGTTTGACGTGGTAGTCTCGGCGATTCCTCTTTGCGAAACATGCTGGCTCCATACAGACTCTTGCAGACTACGTGCGCTCTTTCTGAACTAGATTCCTGTTGAGACAGAAGTGAATCAGCTCCTCCAGCGCCTTCAGCTCTGTGTCCTTCACCTCCTGGCCTCTCTCCAGCAGGGCGTAGATAAGCTGCTCGACTTGACACTGACGCAGATCCTCGACGGTGGGAGACGCTTGGGGAATCGGTGTGTCCTCTTGGTCATAAGTGTTGGCTCTGGACTTCTGTAACACGCGTTTCCTCTGTACTAGATTCGTGCTCAGACAGAACTGAACCAGCTCCTCTACTTTGTCAGAAGGCCAGGAACGTAGCTCCGCGCGAAGTCTCCTCATCGTCTTCTCCATGCGCTTCTGTTCCATCTTCTTCCTGCGTCGCTCCAGCAAAGCGTTGATGGTGTACAGGAACGGGTTGAGCGCCGAGTTGATGGGCATCACGAACACTGCGGCCAACACGTTGACCACGCCAGGGATGGAAGTCCCACTGGTGGCCAGCAGTCCCATCAGCCCGATGGGGAACCAGCAGCCGAAGTCCGTGCAGACGATGAGGAACAGGCGCCGAGCGATAACCGTGTCTTGCTTGCGGTGATCTTTTGTCGTCGCCATCGCTGAGCTGTGAATGTTGTGGAAGATGAGGGCCTGACCAGTTCCTATGACGAGGAAAAGGACGAAATTGAGGACGATGAACACATTGAAGGCGTAGCTGCGTCCCTTGAAAGACCGCTGTGTGATGGGCAGGGGCAGACAAATGCCGGTTTGTCCGTAAAACTCCCAGTCCGTCTGGAACAAAGGAAACGCTGCCAAGGTCAGCCCGGCAACCCATGTAGCGCTACAAGCGACAAAAACAGAAAGCTTGGTGAGGCGGACACCGGTGCTGAAAGGAAACCTGATGACCAAGAACCGGTCCAGGGTGATCAGACAGAGAGTAAACGCAGACACTTCACTCGATACGAAAGCCAAGAAGCCCGCCGCTTTGCAAGCCTTGCTTTCTCTCCAGTCGGTTTCTTTGGAAACGTACATGTTTCGGAACAGTGCATCAGCTGAACCGACGTTCGCTAAATAGACGCCCATGAGGAAATCGGACATACTCAAGTTGACGACCAGCGCGCGATAGGCGAGAGACGTGCCCTCTTTGTCTAGACACAGCCTGAAGATTAGCACCCCGGCGTTACCAGTGACAGATAGAACCGAGAAGACCCACAGGAATATCCTGAAGAAGTCTGATTTGAGCAGATCGTCACAGGAGGAGAGTTCATCGCTCGGGGGATCACATTCTTCTAGCATAGTGTCCTGGTGGAACAGATCACAGCATAAACGGGAAACGTCACTTCGTAGGACAGCGAGTCTTCCCAAGCCTTCGAACACGTCTTGAGACAAATACCGCAACGGGTTTTTTCGCAAATCCAGTGATGTCAATTCCACCATGTGCGCAAAGACTCCAGAAGCGATCAGCTCGATGCCTGTGTCAACCATTGCCAGAGTTTTGAGATTGGCCAGGCCGGCTTGCTTGGTAAACATCAGAAAGCCAGAATCCAGCCGTGGGGTCAACTGGTTCCCGGACAGGTTTAAGTGCGTCAGGCCAATTAGATTCTCCAGTTTCAGCGCGTCCAAGTCGTGGATCTGGTTGAAGCTGAGATCGAGAACGTTCAACAGCGGCATGTTATTATCAATGTTGAAAGTGTGGGCCATGTCGGACAGGTTGACAGTGGTGCTGGACAGGTTCAGAAAGCGTAGGTACGGAAGAGGTGTAAGGAAATAGTGTAGTGTAGTCGGCGGAGGAATTCCACTCACGTCCAGGTATCGCACCAGAATGTGCCCGTAATCTATTTCAGGAAAGGTATGGCAGGTAAAGGCGTGACCCTCGCAGGCACAGTTGTCCGGACAATGCATATTACAGTACCTTTCGTCGTCGTGATTGGGACAGTGATGAATGCCGTCACAAACATGCTTAGGGTGCACGCAGCTTCCAGATTCCAAACAGCGGTAAAACCCGGGGCACGTGAAGTTGTCTCTTGGGATGTTCTCATCTTCACCACGCATGCAGTCCTGCTCGCCATTGTAGAGCAAGTAAGTAGGGATGCAGTATCCGCCTGGACATTGAAAGTGAGTCTCGTTGCATCCTGTTTCATTAGGCGAGAGTTTAGAGATATAAGCTGCCCCCTTACCGTCTAACTCCACAACAGCTGGTGGCGCGGGAACGTCGTCTACCTCCCAATGCCAAGCATTCTTTCCATGTTCGAGACAGGTAGTCTTAGTTCTAGTACACGGCAGTTCGTCACTGCCATCAAAACAATCTGCAATTCCATTGCACATACTGCCCGCTGGTAAAATGTATCCATTCTTGCAGACCTCGCGATATGGATTAGGTAAGTCCGGGTCTCTGCAATTTTCCTCATCACTGCCGTCGACACAGTCTGGAATCTGGTCACACACAACCGTGTAGTGGACGGGCGGTCCGATCGCACAGTGAAATAGCGGCAAGTTCTTTTCTGACCACTCCTTCACACCATGTCGGTTTTTCTGTGGACACGGGTGAAACGTGTGCACGAGAGAGCCGTCGAAACAGACTTTGGTCGCAATGTTTTTTGGTGTTGATGTTGCTGGCGGCAGGTTGACGCCCACTGGCAGTGACTTGAACAGTTTGTTCGGCGTCATGCACGTGGATGATAAGTTTTGTGGTTCGTCGCAGTTAGCGGGAAGAAGTTCATATCCTTCCTCAGATACAGATAGAATCGCACAATCTTGGGAAGGGTGCCGTAATCCAAAAATGAGCTCTTGGTAGGCGATTGGACTGCCCTGTACCCCCCATTGCCACAGACACCGATAGAGGTGAACCAGTCCAGTCTTTACTGGCTGGACTCTCTTCAACGCCATGGCCATGCCGTTAGAACGAGGGATATCCCCGGTATGGCGGAGAGCACGGGCTATAGTAGCTCTTAGTTTGTGGCTAACTAGTGGCATCGGTTTATTGCCGTAAAGCATAATGCAACTAGCGAAATGCTGGGAAATTGCCACTCCTTGCCTGAATTCAGTTAGTCTGAAACACTTGTCTTCGTAAGCGAACCGGTAAGTGGTATTGCAGCTCGGAGAAAAGAACTCACAGCCCACTTGTTCATCCTCACTATTCCAGCACTGCCTTACCAAGTCACATCGCCATGCCTCAGGGACTGTGACTGTGTGATTAGGCGACTTGCATCCGAAATACCCTTGTCTCCGAAAATCAGTATACAACACGGGCATCTCAGCAGCTGGATGTGAAGTATAACGTACACGGATTCTGGCCACTTTCTGTCGAGTGTCGTCACGCGTGACACGTATCCTCAGCGTATTGACGTCAGAATAGTAGGGATCGGGAATACCGAACAAACGTACATCAGTCCACGAGGAGTTGCCATCGTCCCAAATTTTGACCTCGTCTCCTTGGTGCATGTTCACGAAATTAACCTCCAGAATTATCAAATACGTTTCAGCCGTTGTGATGCGCCACGCCATCAACCTGTTGCATCCATCATCCGGGTCCTTCCACTCGGTCTCTCCCGCCATGCCGTTCATCCGACAGTGCTGCTCTATCGTTTGTCCAGGTTTGGTGCACGTTGTATTTCCGGCTTCGCAAATCAGTGTAGACGTTTCTGGAATAAGGGGTTTTTGTTTGAACACGAACTCATTTTCATCAGCAAAGGGTGAGGCAACAAACGACGCTGATGCACTCTGAGGCCCTAGTGGGTATGATCTTTCTGTGGATGCCAGAGTCAGCGAACCTTTGGTGGATGAGGCGTTTAAGGATGTCGGTGACAATAAACTCATGCCAGGCGTTGTCTGTGTATGTACCAGTGCTGCTGAACCCGTTGCCAAAGTTACGTGAGGTGGGTTTGCTGACGATGAACTAACACGATGCGGTGTCGTCAGCCGTGACGATTTCTCTGACGTCGGTGGCGCCGCGAAAACAGTTGGTCTTTCTAAAAATATTGCTTGTAGAGATGTAGGCGACACTGTGCTGTCTACAGGCAGTGTCTGTGGGGCTGTTTGAGGACTTCCTTGCTGGTTTGAAGGAAACTCGAGTGATGTCGCTGACGTCAAATCTACGTCATCGTGTTGTCCAGTTATTTCCTCCGATGTCCGATAGTGTCCACGCTCTTTTTTCTGCAGGACACGCATATTATCTGAAAGGGAGAATTAAACCGGACTGAGAGAGAGAGAGAGAGAGAGAGTTCTGTCAATTCTTCATTACTGCTGCTGGGCCGAGAACAAGTATGTTTTCACTGCAGTGTTAAAGGTGGAGACCGAAACTAAATGTCTTTTGGAAGAGTGTTCCAAAGGGTGGGCCCTTCGTGTGAAAACGACCAACGCACATATATCTGTTTGCTCTAACATTTGGAACGGTTACCTGCATCAGCCAGCCTCACCATCTGCACGTGCACAAAGGCCGCACACAGTAACAGCACTACCACCGCCAGTCTTAGGCAATTCCCGGACAGCATGCTGTTGCTTCTTAAAGACCTAAGCTCCCAACAAAAAGCTTTCCGAAGTGTGAAAACAAAATTACAGAGTCGACCGTGCAAGCACAGTCAACTCTGTCACAGTTGCAGAGTTTTCAGCGTCCCTGAAACCCCAGTAAAACCAAAGAGCAGCCTGATTCACAGCTCAGTTTGCGTTTTGACACTGAGCGAGAAAGATCGTGTAGCACTCAACATCCCGGCGCTGGACACTGTAGCGATGTGTCTCGCTCACTGACCAAAAGCCAAATAATGTCACGGCAAACTCGTGCTCTGGTTAATAAGGATCCCCGGAGCGCTGAAAATTCTGCAACTGTGACAGAGTTGACTGTGCTTGCACGGTCGACTCTGAAAATTTTTTTCACACTTCGGAGGGGTGGGTGGGTGTTTGGGAGTTTAACGTCCTTTTCCACCACATAAGGGTGATATCAAAGACGGGGCAACGAGAAAAAAGGCCAGCACAAATATTTGGCCCCAGCCGGCGGGATTCGAACTCACGACCCGAGCATTGAGAGTCCAACGCTCTACCATTCGGCCACCCCGGCTCCCCTCACACTTCGGAAAGCTTTTTGTTGGGAGCTTAGATCTTTAAAGTCTCAATACGACATGCTTACAACAGTGTGTGGAAAACTTCTCATGAAATGCGTTGAATCTGTGCATCAGAATCAGTCACGTGGGGGCAACCAATTCCCACGACACGCTGTGCAGACCTCAAACCTAGTTCGGCGTACCTTTCGAACCAGGGTTTGCGAAGAAGTGTTCGGTCGGTTAAGAAACAACGTGCGCGAATCTAGTTCGCCGTAACTCTTCGAACCTAGTTCGCGAACCAAAAGTTCGCCCGGTTAAGAGCGGCCTTTAGGCTTCGAAAGCGGCAGTTGTCCATCTCAGCGGCGTTACGAACATGATTAAGTTACTTCTGTTACTTCTGTTAATTCTGTTACGGGCTGATTCTATCTTTGCTAAGCCAACTTATGTTTTGGTACAGTTTCGCTCGTGCGTGCGCCTGCACGCGTAGAAAGGTTCTATCGATACAGACAGAAAAAAGAGAGATGGTACATACTTTCAGGGATTTATTTATAGATTTATTCCTCGCTGTTGAATTGGACGGGTGTGAGAGACAGAGAGACAAAAGAACCAAGACAGCGAACCCGGGAAGATGGGCAGGTTCATACAACACGATAGGGAATTGTAGGAGAATTTTTTTTTTTTTTAACCTAATGAATAAAAGTGCAATGAAAGGTAAGTACAAGCAACTAGGGAGAAATTCTGCCTACGAAGGTAACCATATCACATTTCACACACACACACACACACACACACACACACACACACACACACACACACACACACACACACACAAGCACGCACCCCGCACGCACGCACGCACACACATTTTATCTGAGAGAATTTATTTTCAATTCCCACCGGACATCTCAATTCAGTTTTGCGGGCTTATACCCAGAACCACAAACAATAACAAAAAAAAAAACCGCTTCTAAAATAGATGCAGCAATAAACGCAATGATAGAGAGAGGGAACGCTTTTATTACGTGAAGAAATCAGCGGGGACGTTTGGTGTATTTCTGAGACTGGTGTAAAAGATTCTTTATTGCTTCCCCGGGGACACACACACACACACACACACACACACACACACACACACAGGCTCGCTCGCATGGGACAGCTTTTAGTAGCTAAAGAAAGCTGATACATTTGCTGTATCAAGTTTTTCAATATTGTGCAGAAGATTCTTCACTGATTCTTCTGGGGACACACACACACACACACTGGGAAACGCTTTTTTAGGAACTGAAGAAATCAGCTGGTATGTTGTTTAGACTCTCACGGGACGATCAAGTTACGTTGGACGGGCCCGTACAATACCTTTACATGAAAAGTGAGTTGCAAAGTGAAGACAGCCAGTCCATGAGAAAAACTTGTGAGTGCTCCTGTTCGCTCCAAATACTCTATCTACCCTTCTTATGCTCACAGATCGGTCTGAGCTGTTTCCGTCGTATTTATAATCACACCACTTATACACCTGGACAGTGACAGCGTCTGTAAAGCTATGGTCACAACCGGCCGTACGGGCTCCTACGGCGGGTCTACGGCCAAAAATCGTGGCAAATCTTGCGAACGGCGCACGGGCGTCCTGCGAAATTTCCAGGCCGCAAGGAGGCCGCAGAGCGCTGCGGCCGGTTTTCGACATGATCAACAAACGCTACGATCACCTGCGATTTTTTACACACTTGCGTTGGCCGCATGGCCACTGTACGGCCAACACACGATTGCCGCAAGTGCATCGTACGACTTTGACCTCTCCGGGCGAGAAGAATAGGTCACGATGGCCGCACGGCGGCCGCACGATGAACGCACAAGTGACGCACGGTTGTCTTGCGTGCTTCCCACGAGGACCGCACGATGGCCGCACGTGATCACAGGCCGCAAGTCGGTAGTACGATGTTCCCACGATGCACGCACGTGCTCCGTGAGTGCTCCGCAAGGCTGACGCAAGACCAGGTGCGGGCCCGGGGGATGCTGGTGTGCAATGTAGAAGTGTTGCAGTGCTGTGTCAGTGTCTGTTGTATACGTGTCCATAGATTTGTCAAACTCTCTGTTAATAATATCCAAATCCTCTGATGTCTTCTTTCCATAAACAAACTACATGTATATATGTAGGCTGGTCCCTACATGCATGAACAAGGAGGAACGGCCCCGTCCTACAAAGTTGTTTCTCCAAACTTCATTTTATTTTGTCTGTTTTGTTGTTACTGTTGCCGTTTCTCCCCTCTCCAAGTTCTACCGATGACACTAGATCCTCTACGACCTCGACCGATTAGCCACGTGACTGGGGGTGGGGCCGGGTGTGGGAAGAAGGGAGAGAGAGAGGCAGAGGGAGAGGGTGGGTAGGTGGGTGTTTAGGAGTTTAACGTCCTTTTCCACCATATAAGGGTGATATCAAAGGGGGTCGGCCCGCTATTGCGCGGGTCCGTTAGTGCGCGGGTCCGTTAGTGCGCGGGGCCGCTAGTGCGCGGGTCCGGGTCCGCTAGTGCGCGGGTCCGCTATTGCGCGGGGCCGCTATTGCGCGGGGCCGCTATTGCGCGGCCATATCATCTATAAGAAGCAATACTTGCCAAGGTGACGGGGCCTGCCGTGCACCCCCCCCCCCCCCCCACCCCGGGAATGTACTACGATGGTGCCAGATGTCTTCCTAGGATGTCCTGATTGTATTTCAAAAATGTTCCCAAGAATCCATAGGGATGCACCAGAGTTACAGCCCTTAACTTAAAGGCGCGCTTTCACACTTCGACGACTTACGTGATATTCACAAACAGCTGGTCTAAATCATAAACAGATTCTTGTACTACTTAAATCAATTATTATGCCACTTGCCAATGGTTTATTATCATTTAAACAAACAGAAATGAAGTATATATCAAAATGCTTATATACGGTGATGGTCAATGTACGCGTAGTATTATGGACGACTTGCCGGTATTGGTAAAAATCTGACAAATGAGTGTTTTCATTGGTTGTACTTCTTTATAATAAAATACATCATAAACTCTTTATTAAATGGCCAAAGTAACATTTATACATGTATATAAATTTGAAATTTGTTTTGTATCACTTTGGTGCTCGTGAGTCACAGCACATGATCTGAGATATTTTCCTCGAGCTACAAAAGTATATGACATACATGATGACAGATGAAAATAAGAGCAATGTTTTGATCTTCGAAAATGTCAGGTTCATATCACCTGAAAAATCTGCAGGAGTCCGTAAATGTGACATGTCAAACACAGTGTGTATAGTGCCTAATCACGAGCCAGAATATAGCATGTCTGAATTTGTCAACATACATTCATCAAGTGAATCACCCAGCCCATCCTACACAAATATGAGTGATTTAATGCTTTAAAACTTCCACATTAGAAAAGCATGATCACAGGGCTTTCCTGTGCCCCCCCCCCCCCATCAACCCATTGATCCAACACACACACACACACACACACACACACACACACACACACACACACACACACACACACACACGTCCCTATATATACGAGAAATTTCCATTTGAAAAAATGGGTTTCACAAAAACAGTGGGTTCCTTGGAAAATCGTCAATATTTTCCATATAATTATACTACTTCACATTTGCTTTGCATCACTACAAAGACAAAGACTGTTGAATAGACAATCTGCTTTTATTTCATTAAGGTAATTACATTGCAATCCTCGCGCATAAGGCAACAAAACAGAACAATCATAACCGAACATTTCATTCCCGCGCACTAGCGGCCCCGCGCACTAGCGGCCCCGCGCACTAACGGCCCCGCGCACTAACGGCCCCGCGCACTAGCGGACCCGCGCACTAACGGACCCGCGCACTAGCGGACCCGCGCACTAGCGGACCCGCGCAATAGCGGCCCAGCCCCATATCAAAGACGGGGCAACGAGAAAAAGGCCAGCACAAATATTTGGCCCCAGCGGCCGGGATTCGAACTCTCGGCCCAAGTATTGAAAGTCCAACGCGCTACCATTCGGCCACCCTGGCTCCCCAGAGGGAGAGAGAGAGACGTCAGTTCCGTGAACTAAACATTTGACGTCAGCCTCAGGCAGGTCGTCATACAGAGAGAGAGAGAGAGAGAGAGAGAGAGAGAGAGAGATGACGTCAATTCCGTGAACTAAACTTTTGGCGTCAGCCTCTAGCACTGAGATCGTCTGAGGATGCTTGTTTATGTCCTGTGATTTCCCTATTGGCTTTGTGACTTCTCCGACTGAATTATTTTTCACATGAAATCTGGAAGATGTAGAGGGCTGATGAAATGTCGGAAGCAGTAACGATACTTTCAGATTTTGTCTGTGAACCAAACATTTGCCGTCAGCCTCACGCTGCTCGTCTGACAGATGATACTTCTTCATATCTTGTGATTTCCTTGTTGCTTTTGTGACTTCCGTGACTGAATTAATTTTGACATAAAATCTGGAAGATCTAGAGAGCTGATGAAACGTGGACTTAAAGTGCCTTGGATTGTACTTACGAAATTGCAAAATTGGAACTTTTTTGACCGGCGCTTCTCGCAGAAACGTGAAAAAAATGTGTTTATCTAAAAGCTCTGTTATTCTTAATACTAAAGCTATAATAGTGCAATAGTTCATGTCATATGTGCAGTTGTCACAAGTGACAAAAATACCGGAATGATGAGTAATTTGAAGGAGTCTTTTCATAGATATTTGGCCTTACATGCAAACCACCCCTACCTCGGAAATATTTTTCTTACACAAAACCTGTCAGAGCTACAGAGCTGTGCTACGAAAACAGGCAGTATAATTGGATGATCTTCCCAATTTGAGAAAATGAAGCCATTTGAAAAATTTTTTCGAAAAAATTCGTAACATGACCGATTTTTTAAAATCGGCGATGACTGTTCTCAAAATGCGGCAGGATAAAAATCGTGAAAGGTAGCTCTGGAGAATATGACTGCCCATTTTATCTCAAAGTAAAAAGCCATCCGGCGAGGTGGTTTAGCAGATAGCCATCATTACATCCGTCCACACACACAGACACACACACGTCATTCCCGCCAAAAAGAACGCAGCAGCATAGTGTGCACGTAAGGTGTCTATGACGCAGATTTCGTTACGTCACTGTGTGCGTGAAAGTAAGTATTGTGTGGAGAAACGTCACAGTCTTGTTTTGTATCACTGAAACTTGCTGCTGCGCGTAGCAAAATCTGCCCCGTCTCATAAAGTTGTTTCTCTATAGAGAAACAACTTAAAAACGCGCGTCGGCCATGGCCGTCGAACGACCGACGCACACCACGCGTACAGAGCACGCACGGCACCCGTATAGCCCGTGCAAACATCGCAAACATCGCACGAACGTCGTACGAAGGCGTACGGTCTCCGTACGATAACTGTGCGGACAACATACGATCCGTACGGCCGTCGTACGATTTTTGACCAACTGAAATCGCAAGACGTTACCCGTGTGAGACTTGCGGGGAACGTACGCCATCGCACGTATATCGCACGCACGATTTGCAACCTTTTTTTTCAGATCGTAGAAGCCGTAGGCCGCAGACATTTCGTGGAGATCGCAAGCATAAAAAAATCGTGCGGCCGGTTGTGACCGTGGCATAATGTTGTAAATGCCAACAGAAGTGTACTCGATGACGCTGTGACCACACTGAGCGCTCCAGTAGTGTAGCAACAGTCGTAAGAATTTGACTGTTTGGCCGCTCGCATAAACACAACATTGTATCGCATTAAGAGCTGTACTGATCATTAAGATAGAGTATTTCGAGCGTACAGGCGCACTCACGAGCGAAAGTGTTTCAATCCATAAGCTGGCCTGGCAAAAGATGGAATTAGACCGTTTGAAGATTAGCAGAACTGTTAATGCGCAGAAACTCAAGAACCAAAGACTGTGTTCGCGGATATAATCCTCAACACAACTCTACAGGAACTTAAGAACCAGAGACTGTGTTGACGATTATAACCCTTAACACACAAACTGTCCATGAACTACAAACGAGAAACTGTGATCACAGTTACCATCTAGAACACTGGTCGCTAGCCAACATACCTATCCCGATCAGGCTGGTGACTGTGGCCTTGTGATTATGGCAGCCGGTACGGTTACCTCAATGGTTGGCAGGTAATCTCATTGCTGAATGTAGTCAGTCAGGTGCAGACTCGTTCACAAAGTCTGTATCGCCTTCTTGTACGCATTCAGGCACTAATGACGAGTGTACGTGTACGCTAAAAAAAAAAAATAATAATAATAAAAAATCCCACGTTCATATTTCGAAAAAGAGTACGCTCTGGCCGGTGGTGTGGAAAACAGAAATATTGTTAACAGAGTTAATAGCAGCCTGGGGGGGTTGTACATAAAGTAGTGCTTAGGAGCAGCAGGCTTTCACTGCGTCCTCCAGCCCTGCGCCGCCCTCGGCTTCTCAGATGGGATGGTTGTGTTCGCCGCGGAGTGAAATGTACCCTGCCATAACATACCATATCCGGAACACAGCTCCTTGAGGAACTTGAAGTTGTGGTCATGGTTACTGTCCATGCTGAACACTGTCCGTCACGACCTCAAGAATTCTCTTTCATACTCCCACAGCGATCGGTCAAATCGCGGACTACAAATCCCGGTGAAGTGCCCAAGGGCAATGATGTTTTCACTCACCTCGATTCTGCCACAGCGATTGGTCAAAAATCGCGGACTACAAAATCCCGGTGAAGTGTCCAAGGGCAAAGACGTTGTTTTCACTCACCTCAATTCTCCCACAATTCTCTCACATTGCTCGGACTTTAAAATCTAACCCACCATCTAAAATCGGCCTATCCTAGTATAATAGAGACTCTGTGTGTGTGTGTGTGTGGGGGGGGGGGGGGGGTGCGCGCGCGCGCGCGTGCGTGTGAGCGCACATTACCTGTAAAACGCGAGCTTGAGCACAAATGACATCATTAAGACGCGGGTGTGTGTATGCGCGCGCGCGCACGAGCGCAATCAAAAAAACACAATTACTTGATCGGCATTTGGTCAGTGAAAGTTTCATTTCATTTAGGCCTTAATTTGTGCCGGCCTTTTCCTCGTTGCCGCGTCTTTGATATCGCCCACACGTGGTGGAAACGCACGTTAAACTCCCAAACACCCCTTCCCCCGCGCCCCCTCCCCCCTTCCTCATTTAGGCCTACATTTCAGGTGAAGCACACATTCACAGTACGTTTGTGTCTCACAGCCAGGCAACCTTGAAAGCTCGCTATGACACCGCAGAAACTTGAGCGCGTTAAGTAACTTCCAGTATGTAAATCGATGTGTACTTAGACAAATGATCCGAGCGACGCGTGATGTCGGTTGTGAATAATTATGGGTCTTAGCACAACACTGACACCCTTCATAAGAGGGTGTGTGTTGCTCGGTTTTTCCATTGCAGGATTCAGTCCACTACAGACAGTTGGGAACGCCAAGGTACCTTGTGAGTATATGTGCATTGTGTACAAGTGTGCGCTTTTTGTTTGTTTGTTTGTTTGTTGTTGTTGTTGTTGTTGTTTTTTTGGGGGTGTTGTTGTTGTTGTTTGTTTTTGTCTGTTTGTTTGTTTTTCTGTTATTGTTATTGTTTTTTTTGTTTTTCTTTTTTTTACGTAGGCCATCTGACAATTATTTACACAGTTTTGTAAAGGATTGTAAGGGGTCTCTCTCTCAATCATATTGAAATCATACACTCATACAGCCAGTGTTACAAAAGTTTGAGAGGGAAAAAATCCCATTTTCTTGTATCGTGTCGATGCCATTAAGCATGTGAGTAAATGCTCATGGTCCATTTGAGCGTGTTTCTTGGGTGAAAACCGCCGAGGTCTTAGTTTTAGAAACCAGGGAAATCGACTAGACTAAAATAATGTGTTATGATATAGTCTATCACGGGAGGCGTTGATACATCTAATTTTTCTCTAAGGTCAATCCGATGAAACGCGGTGAAGCAACCTCACACGAAAATTACTGAAGTCACGCAGTTGGTTTTTCAGTCAGAATGTGGAAGTCAGCCACCGTTCTTGTGACGTCATTGGTTTTGTACGTCACGGCGGCTCCGTATGACGTCAAACGATGCAGCGTGGAACTAGAGAAAGCAGGAGTGTCGCACCAGTTTAACGAGACTGTCGCCCACACTGTTCACTCCATGACGGTACAGGGACTGAGACTGTTCAACCCACGGGCAACTGTTCATAATCAGGTAGGATGCAGTTTCTTTTTCACATTCTTCTTTCCTTCCCTATTGATCAGAGAGTTTCTCTTTTCCCATTCTTCTTTCCTTCCCTACTGATCAGAGAGTTTCTCTTTCCCATTCTTCTTTCCTTCCCTATTGATCAGAGAGTTTCTCTTTTCCCATTCTTCTTTCCTTCCCTACTGATCAGAGAGTTTCTCTTTCCCATTCTTCTTTCCTTCCCTATTGATCAGAGATTTTCTCTTTTCCCATTCTTCTTTCCTTCCCTACTGATCAGAGATTTTCAACATACTAGGCATGTTTAGTAGGTCTTCGTAAGGGGACTTCGCTGAGTAGCGTAACCCATTTACAAGTCAAGTCGAGTCAATTTGTTTTTTTTAAACCCAGTGGGTACATGAAACACGACAATTGATCAAGCACAACACACACACACACATACACACACGCACGCACGCACGCACGCACACACACACACACACACACACACACACACACACACACACACACACACACACACACACACACACACACACACGTATAAATACAAATACATGCATACATACATAGCGTGTTTATATCCTCTATGTTCGCAGCGCCCCTGAGATAGGAAGCTGACCTATATATTAATGTTCACTAGCGTATATTTGTCCAAAACTTTTACCGATTTCATTTATGAGTTTTACAAGCTTTTTCAGTAGTGATATCTTTTTAATACACATTAAACCTTTAAATTAAAAAAAAAAAATTGGGCGTTTCCAAAATGTAAATTAGGCTCACACGACGTCCATGTTGTGTGTCTACCGTAGAAACTGGGGTGAAAAAGGGCTCACACAGTTTAAAAAAAAAAAAATGCAAACTTAACGCTAGTTTTAGTGGTGGCTCGAACGGCGGAAAACTTGGGAAAACCCACCTGCGGATTAACTGTAAATGCTCTTCTGTATCAATCAGATATGCTGACACAAAACCATCCTTCAAACTTAATCTGAAAACCCACCTCTTCACTGCCCGTAACCAATAGCTGTTGCCACATCATCATCTTGCAGGTCGTGTGTGTGTGTGTGTGTGTGTGTGTGTGTGTGTGTGTGTGTGTGTGTGTGTGTGTGTGTGTGTGTGTTGCCCAGGTACCCACCGTGAACCACAATCTCCAGTCTCCACACAAAGTGTTGCCTTACGCACCAGAGGATCCTACTGGTTCCGACTTCGCCACAGCCTCCATGAACATGCTGGACGAGTAACTACCTGCTTCTGTTTCTGCTTTATAATTTGCGAGTAGGCTAACTTCACAATAGACAACAGTAGGCCAAAGCCGCGCCTCTTTACTCTTCCAAAACCCAGTACGTCCATGACTTCATTGTATGGGAAAAGGGGTGATTTCAAGATGAAAAAGATTGAGGTAATGGCTTTTTTCCCCTCAAATGACGTCAGTGGACTTACTGCTTTCTGTCCATGTTTCGGTCATTTGTCTTTCTGTTGTTGTTGTTGTTGTTGTTTTCAGCGTTTTGTGCATGACGGTCACTGACAAGAAATTTCTGCTGCGCAGATAATAAAGTTTGACTTGAGTCCAGTCGACCCTTTCCTTTATCGGGGATTGCCCAAACCGTAGACAACATGAAGTCAGCTCACCAATCTCATAGGCTAAATGTACAATTCTGAACCGCAGGATCCTGTCCACGCTGGGTCAAGCCAACGACGGCCTGGGTCCGAACTGGTCGGCCATTGAACGCGTGGTCCACCAGTTCCACATGCGTGACGTATGGTCACGTGTCCTGCAGGACTTCCCGTACGTGCAGAAAGCCCCACCCAGCGAGTCGGCCTGCGCATGTCTCCTGGACACTTCCGTCAACGGAATAAGGTTTGTGAACTGGGTACGCTTGAGAAAAAGAAAGTTATGATGGCGAATGCTCTTGCTGTTTTCCTTGTTTATTTGTTTGTTTGTTTGTTGTTGTTTTTTCTGTCGAAATCAACAAACGACTGTGGTGTATGCTACGTAAACGGGGGCACAGAATTGGGAAACTTGTTTACACCACGTCCGTAACTGCATTTCTTTGATTTGAAAGCTGACGTCGGCAATTCAGATTGCATGTGCACTTTTTAGGTGCACCCATAATTCTCAAGTTAACCCCAGTCACGTGGCTAAAAGTCGAAGTGGTACCATTATCATTGGCTTGCTTCCCGAGTTCTTCTCACGTGTGATTGTTATGGCTACAATGTACCACGCATGGGCTCTTTGGGCCCCTGTCTCATTGGGCCCCTGTCTCATTGGGCCCCTGTCTCATTGGGCCCCCCCCCCCCCATGTCATTGGGCCCCTACAAAATAATTAAGAAAACGCGTCATTGGGCCGCCGTCTCTTTGGGCCCCCGTCTCATTGGGCCCCCCGTCTCATTGGGCCCCCCGTCTCATTGGGCATCTCATTGGGCCCCCATCTAATTTAACGTGACAGGATGCTAGTTAGATCTGGTTAGACCGTTTCAAGAAGGCAGTCTGGGCGCCGGTACTCGTGCGCGATCGGGGATCTAGCCTATGCCGCTCTAAGACTAGATTTACTGATTTACTTCGGACTTTGGGACGTGATCGTGCCTGAAGTTCAAACGCCGGTCAGTTCGACTCCCGCTATTTTCTTCCTGTTTTGCATTAATAATGGATCATGCACTCAAAATTCATCCTTCTGGAGCTGGCACTTTTCATACCCGCCAGGTTAATAATAATAATAATAATGAGTATTGTATAGGCGCTTTACCCAATTTAATGAATCGGCTCAAAGCGCCGCGAACTGAACCCAACACGCACGCTCACGTGAAGCACACGCATTCCCTCACACTCTAAACACATTACAATCACGTGGTGCGAAGGGTCAGCTCAGCTATTTAAGTTTCGGAATTTAGAATTGCATTTGTTTTTCAAAGTTCGTGGGCTGGACATTTCCAAAGCAGAGGGGGAGGAAGCCGGAGTACCCGGAGAAAACCACCGACGATCGGCCCGAATGATCGGTGCCACATACGAGAAGGAAAAATTCTTTGCCCCGAGTGGGACTCGAACCCCTGACCTCTCGCATTGGTGACAAGTCTCTTAACTGCTAGACCACCGACTGCCCTAAGACCACCGACCTCCCCAGGTTCACAAAAGTTTCTTAGCTTGAGAAACGTCTCTACATGGTACCTGAAAAATGGGGGCCCAAAGAGACGGGGGCCCAATGAGACGGGGGCCCAATAACACGGGGGCCCAATGAGACAGGGGCTCAAAGACATCATCCCCACGCATGGTGAATTTACGGATTTTTAAACCATGGCCTGTAATAGAGGTAGAATGGTACATAAGTGTTATCAATCAATGCAGTTTACATTTTTCTTGCTTCCAGAGCTGCTGTGCAATGGGTGGCCGACCACTACAGTCATGGCACCCCCATCACCCTGCTCAACAGACCCATCCCCAAACTAACGGACGCCAACTCCTGGGCGGTGTGGCGTCAGCGTCTTCTGCATTACTATGACGCAGCGTCGGTGCGTGACGCAGCCACATACATCTACTGCGTCACCAAGGACATGTGATCTATGTATGATGAAATCACACGTCGTATCGACTACATTATCAAGGACATAATATTATGACCTGTACATGACGCAGTCACTTTAAAGGTGCTTACTAACGTCGAATCTATGTATGATGAAGGCGCACATCTTATCGACTGCGGGGTGGGTGGGTGTTTGGGAGTTTAACGTCCTATTCCATTATCGGCTGCCTTAACAAGGACATAATATTATGACCTGTGCATGAGGCAGTCACTTTAAAGGTACCAACTAACCAGCCTCGATTGCATCTCCAGGGACACGTGACCTGTGTATGACGCAGCCACATGAAGGACTTTGTGAACCAATCAAAAACCACCAGTCTCAAAACTTATACACCTTGCCACATTGTGAACGCAGACCACCGAAAACGGCCATCAGTACAATACACACCCTGTGTTTTCTCGGTCCTGTTTTAACTTTTAGAATACGCAGGGGGGGGGGGGGGGGGGGAATGAAAAATGAAACCAATAAAAGGAGTATGCGTTAATGTGAACTTCTTTTTGCTTTTCTGTAACTGGGAAATTGTCGGGGGGAAGAGGGGCTGGGCGTTGTAATGCTATTTTTCCTGGTATGTAAAGTTTACTTGAATTACTACCAAGTAAGTTTAGCGGGTTGTACATCCGGCAGTGGCCTCAATAATAATAATAATAATAATAATAATAATAAAGCAAATCATTTAAATTTTGCTCAGTGGGAGTGTTGCACTTTGATTATACTCGAGTTTGCTGCAGTAAGAGCCGACAAGGAACCTTCATCTTGCCTCATTTTCGCATTGCCCCCCCCCAGCAGGCATGCATTTTTCGTGGAAGCTTTTTCTGTGCTCTGCCACGAAAAATGCGTGCTTGTTGCGGCAAGGGAGACAACTCATGCAGGCAATACTCTCTAAACAGGATGAAAATGTACTGTGCTGCTGAATGCGACAGTTTTCATCGCTTCTGTGCACACTGTGAAATAACACCGGGACCTCAAAGTTGTTCGCAGCTGTCCACTTTCCTTGTCACCGAGTATTTTTGGGTTTGGTTTTTTTTTTGGTTTTTTTTTTTTTTTTTCCTTCTTAGGTATCACTTAGCTCGGGTCGGTCTCGGTTAGCCCGATTTGGACGTCGTCGGAGGGGCCTAGAGAAGCGACGGTCCCGGAACAGGGTTGACAGGCCGAAAACGAAAACTTCGGATACTCGTGCGCGAACTGAACTGATGTGCTAAGATGGTGGCTAGTTAGCTGGTTGCTAGATAGGCTCGCCAGTCGGTAGGTTGCTTGCTTGCCACGTTCCCAGCGACGAAGGTTGACACAGACACCACGCACAAACGCAGCTTTACATCAGGCGGAGTTGACACCCAGCGAGAGTTACGCGGGGGCGGATACGACAAGGGAAGCAATTCTTTCGTGCTGGCCTGTTTTCTTTTTCTATACTGTCGTTGTAGCTTCCCTTACTTCCTCTCGTGAAGCGCCTCATCGGGGATGAGCGAGTCGAAAACAAATCGGAGCGTCCCGGGTTCGTATCCCGACGGAGTCAGCATTTGCACTGTTGTTGTTGTTGTTGTTGTTGTTGTTGAGTAATCTGTCTGAATTGTGGCCTTCGTGGTGGACAGAAAGAGCCCCGGGCTGGCTGACTCACTGAGTTTTGTCTGATCAGTGTTCCAACAAGGGTCAGTCCTTTATGCTGCTGTTTATAATGACACAGATGATCGTAACAATACAGATGATGACGACGTCGTATGTCGCAAGTAATCTGTGACTGTTGGAAGAGAGCGCACGCTCGACGGGGAGAGAGAGACAGACAGTCTCGGACGGACAAACAGACAGACAAATAACAATGACAATGATTCTTTCTTTAATAACGGTGAAAACTTTAACACAGAGGCCAGTTTTGGAACTTGCCGTTGCTACAGTTCCTACATAACAACAACAAAGAACAACTAGACTACATAACTATTACAACGAAATTGAAAAACAAACCAAAATGCGCACGCACACACACACACACACGCGCGCGCGCACACGCACACGCACACACAGTGAACTACCAGAGAGAGAGAGACAGACAGAGCAGTCAATCCACGACAATGTATCTGCTGAAAACCCAAACTGTGATATCCAGCACAGCAGTTGGTCGGATGTCATCGGGAATGAGCATATTTTCCAATCTCGTTATTAGAGTGAAATTGTAGACGGACAAAAAAAAAAAGCAGCCAAAGTTTGGACTCCCTGCCGGGGTTCGAACTTACAACTCGAGCATTGACAGTCTCAATGCCCCATCAACTCGGCTAGCTGTCGCGCCTCCCCCTGCAACACAGCAGCGAAAGTAGCACGCTACATTGAATTTGTTTCTGCTCCCGCCCCTGATCCCCAAGCAGGACTGAGGGCCCCTCCCATATCCCCCCCCCCCCCTTTCGCTTTTGTGATGTGTGTCGGGCAAATGGAAAATTGCTGTAACGTCTCAGATCAAAGGCAGAGTCAACGGCGTCGGCTTAACTATATAATTATAGCTCCCGCAGACACTTGCCAGTTATGAGAGCTGGGATGAGATAAGGGCTGTCAAGTTTTACTGTTGCTGTTGTTGTAGTTGTTGTTGTTGATGTTTTTGGTGGTGGTGGTGGTGATAACGGTCGTGGTGGTGGACATAAGGGTTGTCAAGGTTTACTGTTGCTGTTGTTGTTGTGGTTGTTGATGGTGGTGGTGGTGATTGTGGTGATAATGATCGTGATGGTGGTCATAAGGATTGTCAAGATTTACCGTCTGTTGCTGTTGTTGTTGTTGTGGTTGTTGGTGGTGGTGGTGGTGATAATGATCGTGATGGTGGTCATAAGGATTGTCAAGATTTACCGTCTGTTGCTGTTGTTGTTGTGGGTGTTGGTGATGGTGGTGGTGATAATGATCGTGGTGGTGGTGGTCATATGGTTGTCAAGATTTACTGTTGCTGTTGTTGTGGTTGTTGTTGGTGGTGGTGGTGGTTGTGGTGATAATGATCGTGATGGTGGTCATAAGGGTTGTCAAGATTTACTGTTGCTGTTGTTGTTGTGGTTGTTGTTGGTGGTGGTGGTGATGGTGGTGGTGAGAATGGAGTCTGTTACCTACGACAACTACGTATGTTGACCGGCACCGCTCAAACTTCAAGCCCAGCTGTGACAAAAAGAGTCAAAACACATTTAAAAAAAACAAAAAAACGAAAAAAAACCAACTATTTCATCGATTTCAACGGTGCTTCAGCTTCCAGAAAAGACCTAAGTTAGAATAGTTAGATAGAGCTTACATGATTAGTTCGAGTGGTTTACGGCGAAAGACTAACCCCGAGATGGTTTGATTGTTTGTGTAGCTACCGAGCCTCCTCAGACTCTTACCTCTATACTACTGCCCTAGTCGCATACATTTCTGCGACATTTTATTTTTCTGGTAGGGTGACTAGTGACTTTCTTACCCCCTCGAAATTCTGCGCACTGACTTGTGAGGAAATGATGCGTAGGGCAGTTGACAAATTGCTTGATGTTAAGAAGAATATCATTCAAAGCATGTGCTCATGTACTGACATTCAAAAGTGCACTCGCAAATACTTCGCAGAGAATTTTCTGTGCTATCATATTTTTATTTTTTTTTATTTTTACGTGATCCAAGGAAAATAAGATTTCACCCCAAAAAGTGAGCAAAATAACTGTGCACAGGCCGTGACGTATGAGTTCCAAATGTTTGAAATGACGCACTTTCTAATTGATGACGTAACTGGAGTGATTTTTTCTGAACTCCTAAACCACTGAGTGGGTTATGGAAAGTCATAACCCACTTTCGCTCTCTGTTTCATTACTATTTTCGGACGTAAAGCACTCGTAGTTAACTCACTGAAAGTTTGCACTGGCGAGTGGCGTAAAGCTCCTTGTAACTTAACCACACTGCCTGAAAACTGGTTGAAACTAGACGCAAAAGATTTTGTGATGGTTGGTTGGTTGGTTGGTTGGTTGGTTGGTTGGTTGGTTGGTTGGTTGGTTGGTTGGTTGGTTGGTCGGTCGGTCGGTCGGTTGGTTGGTCGGTTGGTCGGTCGGTTGGTTGGTTGGTGGCACGTTTGCTCGGTTGATCGTTGGTTAAGTGGTTGGCTGGTTGATTGCGTTTGTTCCTTTGCTTTCTTTTTCTTTGGTCTTTGCGGGGAGCCGGGGTGGCCGAATGGTAGAGCTTTGGACTTCCACTGCCCAGGTCGTGAGTTCGAATCCCGGCCGGGGCCAAATATTTGTGCTGGCCTTTTCAGCGTGGACCCGTCTTTGATATCACCCGCACGTAGTGGAAAAGGACGTTAACCCCCTACCACCACCACCCCCCACCCCACACACACACACCACTACCACCACCACCACCACCATCTTTGCTTTTTTTTCTTTTTTTTTTAATACTTGAACACACATAGTCTGCATCGTGCAGTGAATGATGCGTTGTTGCTCTGACGATCATCTCCAGTGGTCTTGACAACGACGACAGCAGAGATGCTAGTGGTTCTCGTGCAGATGCTGGGTAACAAATAGGTGAACGCGTTTATCAGAAACGTATTACTGTGAAGTAATCATTTTGTTTTCTTTGCAGCGCACACCTATCACAGTATCAGTTCTTGCAATCAATGACTGTCATGAATACGGGCCCCTACAATCAATTCGGCGTGCGCCGAGGCGGAAGGAAAAACAAGTGCTTTCTCGCCGGTTCTTTACAGTAAGATCACGTCTGATTGCAGCTTGAGAAGAAAACAGGTGGTCTTGGTTTGTTTTCCTAGCTTCTGCTTCTGCCGTAATCGTAACATGCAATCGTGTACATATGCGATGTTTGTTCATGAGAAACTGAGTCAGTGAGGAAGCCAGCGGTCGGTGGCGGCGAGAGCTAGAGCTGAAATTTGAGTTAAGAGGCAAAAGAGTTAGACACGCCCAAACTTTACGTCGGTGCAGAGGGGGTAAAAATGCAGGAGGGCGTAGTTTCTGCCAGAAACTGCATGCGCGCATCTGTTTTATGGATATTCATTCAGTGCAGGGCATGTCGCGTGAGTTTCGTGAGCGCTGCGCACGCTGGCGGAAGGGGACGATTGGTTGGTTCCGTGTCACGTGATGTACGTGCGTCACATGATCCGGTGACTGCAGAAAAGCCAGTCTGGCAGTTGTCTGTTCATATGGTCACTCGTCCACCGAGACAGTAAAGGACAGAAATCAGTTAAGCTTTGAAGTAACGGGCCACTAATGTCGTAGTGAGTTCTGAGAGGAAAAAAAAACTGCCTGTTACAAAGCTCTAAGGCTCAGTGTTTGCCAAATGAATACATTTGAACATAAATGTTCCTTTTGGCCATTGCGGTCATTTTTGTGACTTTGCAGATTCTCATAGCAGAGAAATATGACATTCTTTGGCCTAACACTTCCATACCTATACTACACGCCGACCGACAAAGTCGCAAAAAAAAAAACCCAAAAAAACAAAAAAAAAATTAGCCACCAATCAGCTCTTTCTAACTGGTTTTTAGTCCGCACCAAATAACGCCGTCTGCTCAGTACTCGGTACGCGTCTCTGCACGTAGAACAGCATACACGCCAAGCAGAGTCACCCCAATGGATTCAGATGCTGTATTGTGTCCCAAGTGACTGATTCTGATGTACGGGTTAAGCGCGTTCGATGAAATGTTTTCCACAGCGTTGTTGTATGCCTGACAGACGTATTGAGATCCTATAAGCTTTGAAGTAGCAGGCCACTAAGGTCACTTAAGAAGTAACGCAACCAACCAAGCATACAAGCAAGTGAGAAAGCATTACTCAATCAATCGCTCACTCATTTGTTCAATCAGTAAATCAATCCATCACTCACTCACTCACTCACTCACTCAATCAATCAATCAATCAATCAATCAATCGATCGATCGATCGATCAAATCAAAGCAAAGCAAAGCAAAGCAAAGCAAATCAAAGCAAATCAGCCGGTCAGTCAAATGGTCTGCAGAAAACCAAGAGTCACTTTTCTGACAAACTTTGACAGAAAATTCCATGTCCTTCGCGTGAGGCAAAATTTAAAAAAAAAAAAAAACCCACTTTCACCTTCCATAACACCTGGATTTCGTATCTTTCCATGTCTAGGAAGCAAAATAAAAATGTAAGCTAATTTATCGGGGCAGAAAGCCAGACCGCCGTTTTCCAACCTTTGCCTCACGTTCAGTGGCAGACGTCGTCAAAGGCTCGTTGAGGCGAGCAGCTAATCAAAGGCAGGTATTACGGGGAGTTACGAGGGCATACAGGCAGAGTGGGTGCGGGAGGAGACGCGTAATTCGGTGTCTTCAGGGTTCATTCTCCGCACGGCAGACATGCTGAACACTTACATGGCAAGTAACTGAACGCGGTGGCATGTGCAGCAAACGTTGTGTGTGTGTGTGTGTGTGTGTGTGTGTGTGTGTGTGTGTGTGTGTGTGTGTGCTTGCAAGTGTGTGTGGGCTTGCATGCGTGTGTGTGTGTGTGTGTGTGTGTGTGTGTGTGTGTGTGTGTGTGTGTGTGGCCGCGCGCTTGCAAGTGTGTGTGTGTGTGTGTGTGTGTGTGTGTGTGTGTGTGTGTGTGTGTGTGTGTGTGTGTGTGTGTGTGTGTGTGTGTGAACGCACGCGCTACCGCTGATTGTGGCACAAGAGTGTTAATCATCAATTAACGTGCTTCAATTTGCTGTTAATTAAACTCAAACTTTTAATTAAAATTCTTTAAATTTGAATTCCGGTGGCTGGGAGTGAGAACTAAACAGTGAACAGCAAACAAAATGAAAATGGAAATAAGCATCAAGAATACAACAACAATAATAACGGTCCTTCAAAAATGCGGCGCCAAAATTGTGGAACTCACTCCCTGAGACAGTGAAGGAGGCAGTCAGCATTACGGCATTCCGGAAGCGCCTGAAGACTTATCTCTTCAGTGCCGCGCGCCAGTAATCATCTGCAGTTTTTTTGTGTTTTTTTTTTTACTATCTTTCCTTTCAAAACCTCTCCCTAAGCGCCGTGAGCACTCAGTTAGGGTGGAGCCGTGCGCTATATCAAGCCTCCGTCATCATCATCATCATCATCATCATAATAATAATGATAATAAATGCTATTTGTAGGGAGCATTTCTTTCGAATAAACTCAATGCGCCAATCACTCACCGACACTCACGCACATTTTACAAACGATGGACAGACATACACTGGTGAAACTGACTAGTTACTGACACAGGAAATTACTGGAAGGCTTTGCAAAAGCGGAACGTTTTAAGATTGCTCTTAAAAGAAAAAAACAGACAGTGTTGGCGCATTTCTTGTCAATAAACAAACTTGTCCACCTCTTCCAAATTGAAAAACTGACGGTTTTTTTTTTTCTCGTCAGTCCCTGGCGCCGACAGATGTCAAGCGGTGGAGTTTTCACATTTTCCTGATGAAAAAAAAATACCACTATATTCTGGCAACCTTTCAGTTAAAAACAATTAGATAAAAGCAACAGCAAGAAGAAAAAAAACCGCCAAACTTGTTCTCTCTCTCTCTCTCTCTCTCTCTCTCTCTCTCCCCCCCCCTCTCTATCTCTCTCTCTCTCTGTGCGTTTGACTTTTCCCTACCTGCCCAACGGGCAAATGCGATCCTAACACACACACACATCAACTAAACGATACCTGGATCATGTGTGGGTCTGAGCGAATGTTTACACCTCAGCCTCCTGCAGGTAAGTTGTAACATCTGTATAATCCCTGTCTCCATCGTCTGGGCCTCAAAAGGTCAGACTACAGATCCGCGCACTTCTGCTTCTAGTACGTCTTCTGGGAGGGTCTTGCCGGTCAGCCTGCGGCATGTACACACGCACTCTCTGGGGTACAGAGTCGTTCAGGGGAAAAGTACCCATTTTCACGACCCGCCGCAAAGGGGTGGCTGGGTGGGTGGGTGTTTGGGGGTTTAACGTCCTTTTCCACCACATACGGGTGATATCAAAGACGGGGCAACGATGAAGAAGCCAGCACAAATATTTGGCCCCAGCCGGGATACGAACTCACGACCCGAGCTTAGAAGTCCAACGCTCTACCATTCGGTCACCCCTGCTCCCCCGCCGCAAAGGGACTGCACTCTGGAGTCTAGTACGCAGGTGTCCTGAGTTGTCTTTTCTTTCCTGGCTATGTAATAGGAGGCCAGAGTTCCCTACCACAAGGGGGGCGGGGTGGTTGTTTTGGGGTTTAACGTCCTTTTCCACCACTAGGCCGTGGGCCGCCCTCGGTTTTCGTGTCATAAAATATTTTTGCAATGCAAATGACATTTTCTGGTTTTTATCATCAATAATACACCATAACTAGATAGAAACTGGGAGATCTCAGCTGAAATGTTGCGCACTGGTTTTTAATCGCGGATGAAAGATAATTAGAAAGAGCTTGTAAGGGAGGTAATCGGATTTTACTGAAGAGGCGCCGATTCATTCACTTGATGAATAAATTAATTTTTCGACCAATCAGAAAGAGACTACGCTTGGAAACAAAATGGCTGCCCACGCTTTGTACGGGCGACCAACAGTAGTGAAACAGTTTTCTTTCAGCGAGAAAACGATGCAAAGAGTCTCGGAATGTCGCGAAAGGTGGTCTTTGTTCGTCTGCACTCAAGGAGACGTCGCTCGTCATTCTTTGGAAGCCTTTAGTGACCTCAACGTTGACGAGGCAGGGTTTCACAAGAAATGCTACAATCGATTACAGGCATATCATAGTTCAAGGTAAGTTTCTGCAACTTTTGTTCGTGGTGCTTCGGATTAGGTTTGATTTATTAAATTGAATGAGAAGTTCGTGAAAATAGTATGTAATCACAATGATAATATGAGCATTTTTCAGTGATCTTGATAATTACGTTGCCGGACCTCATAATATAGACAGGTCTAGACTTCTTTGTAGTCACGGTCAACTTCAACGTAGCACGATGAATAGCGTATATTTAAAAAAAAAAAAAAAAAAATCGAGAGTTCCACTACTTCCTAGATCAGTACTAATTGAGTTGTTTGGGGAGGGGATCGGGGAGTATTTCAGCTGTGCCAAGCATCCTGCCTAAGGTCACTATATGCCTGTTGCTGGTACAATATTTTTCAGATGAGGCCAACAAGAGGCAACTTTACCATGGGAGCATGTATCTGAGGGAGCAGGTCATGTCAGTGACATCACCAGCAGTATGGCCTGCTGACAGCAAGGATCTCACAACGGAGCATGCTATGGAGATGGTTCTTGTGGGCTTGTTCAATTTATTGGTGTGGATGTGTGGTACTTCTATTAATGAAGTTTGGCTGGACAAATTTGCTGATGTCAGTGGGACTGTAAAGAGAAAGATTCTTGCCACTGCACAAGACATCTTACATGTAGCTAACAGTGCAGATGAAGCTGAGAGCCAGGTGTGTGATGGTGCTTCAGATTGTGACAGTGACACATCAGAGTATGACAGTGATATCTGAGGTGACAGAAATTACTGGTAAAGCCACAGCATTGGGGGCTAAGGCAACGCCAGTGTAAATTCTGACAGTGACGTCTGAGGTATTAACAATTAAAGCCACAATATCTGAGAGTGTGACAACACCAGTTTAAATTCTCACAGACCAGTCAGATGATGAGACAGGGCATTCAGGTGCTACACCAAGAGACCGTGAAAACAGACCATGCAGTTTTCTGCCTTGTATTGTAAGTAATTATGAGCATTACTGTTTCGTTATGCTGTTCAACTTTATCGTTTTAAATACTAATGGCACTGTACTCAGTCAGGAGTTTTTTGTTTTTTTTTTCAGCTTTATTGCATACTGCTGCGTCTCAATCTCCTCATTCCCAATATAATATATTATGATGTTTGTTGCCCATCTTTACAATAAACTTTGTTGAGTGGTGTCATTTTTTACATCTCAGTATTGGTAAGACCAGAGAAATGGTAATTGATTTCAGGGAAAAAAGCCAAGTATGTTGATCCTGTAGATATTAAGGGGGAGGTATTTCAGAGGGTTGACCTATATATTATATACTTGGGGGTGATTATTGACAGCAGACTGAACTGGAATGCTAACACTGATCATGTGATAAAGAAATCTCAATCCAGACTGTACTCCTTGAGGAAATTACACTCTTTTGATGCTAGTGAGAAAACTCTGAACATGTTTTACACACATGTATGTATACATGTCCATTGTACTTTTTGTAGGCAGTGTCCTCTTCTTGGGCTGTGTCTGTTGGGGTAGTCAGATCTCAAAACAGGACAGGGGTAGAGTGGACAAAGTTGTAAAGAAAGCTGAGTCAGTGGTGGGGAAACCCCAGAAGAGGCTTGAAGTGATAATTTATTATAAGAGACTTGAGAAAAAAACATCTCTGTCATGTCCAGTGTCTGACAGTGACACCCCCTGTTCAGCCTCATCGAGGGCCAGAGAAGTACATTCAGTGGGAGAATAATTACTCCTGCAAGCCAAACTTAAAGGCATAGGAGATCTTTCTTGCCTGAAGCTACTAAAGCGTTTAATTGATGATTAGAACTTAGCTTTGATCAGATAACTGTAGGTCTTAGTCTGTTTTCAGAGCGTGCCGTCCACTACCTGTTGCTGCTGTACAGTGTGCTGCTAAAGTGAAATAACCCCTGTTGTGGTTGTGTTCTCAAAGTATTCTAACAGTTTTAGTTCTTTTTATATTATGTTTGAAATTATGAGGCAAGATGACTAGTGCATTGGAAATCCGAATGTATTTCACCAGGTGATGTATGGCGTGGAGGTGTGGAGTGTACGACTATGGCTGAGTGTGTGTGCGCATGTGATATGTGGATGAGCAGATAAGTGTGCAAAGCATGGTTGATTTTATGTGGAGATTTTGTTTTTGTGATGGACTAAATTATTTTGAATTACAGTTTTCTTCTTAATCATGAAATTCATAACAGTATTTCTGCCAGGAGTGTATTTGATGGGTGTATGAGTGAAGAGTGCGTGGATGCATGGTGTAAATTACATAGGCGTACACCAGTAGATCAGTGCCTATGATGAACTATAGTAGTATCCCCTGAATTGTAGATTTGTTTTTAATAATGTAATTATAATACGTAGCTTCACTATGTAGTATGTATTATGTGTGCAGGTTATTTCACTTTGTGGTGTGTGGCATGGCGGTATGCATGAGAAGAGTGTATGCTATGACTATGGATAAGTCACTTAAGTGTGTGGGTGCATATATATATATATATGTGATGGGTGGACGCGCGTGTGGGTGCATGGCTGATTTCTTCATGGAGATTTTGTTATTGTGTCATAATAGTTGTACTGTGTATTATGTGATCAAGAGCTGTACACGATAAATTTTCCTGAGGGGATTAATAAAGTTCTTATCTTCTTATTATCTCTCTTATATTTTTCCTACCTGCAAGTAACCTTAACTGCCAAATTTGTTTACTAATCATGTATAGTTTATATTGTCATAGGCAAAAGGGACAAGACAGATTGTTTTGAATAGAATAGTGCATCATTTGCAGCCACAAAACATCACAGTATTGATACTTCTTATGAAGGGTCATCACAGACTTGTCCCTCATTTTCTGAAGTAGTGCGCATACTTACGTTTGGGATCTCTTCAGATTTGAAATCAGCGTGAAATTTACATTTAGGGACACTTAAAATTTAGTGATTCCCACAAATTTGAAAAAAACTCAAAAACTAGGCCTTTTAGAGGCCTCTGGCCCACGGCCTACACGTATGGGTGATAACAAAGACGGGGCAACGGGAAAAAGGTCAGTACAAATATGTGGCCCCAGCCGGTATTCGAACTCACGACCCGAGCATTGGGAGTCCAACCGACGCTCTACCATTCCGCTATCCCGGCTCCCTCCCTACCACAAGAAAGAAAGAAAGAAAAAAAAAAACTTCAAATAACTCCACTTTTAGGACCTCGGTCCAAGTTTGGCTTGTATCAGTGGATAGAGCGTTCATTTCCGCATTCAGGGGCATAAACTTTGACCGGTCTTCTTTTGGCCTCGATTTTTTATGAATTTTTTTTTTCGACCTGGACCGGACCGGTTTCTTCTTTCGTTTCCAACCTTCTCCTATCATGTAGCCAGTAAAGAAAAGGCAACTCAGCTCTACCTGTGGGTGCGTACATAGCAAAGAGATTGAGCAGTGGTGGTTTTTGTCGAAAGGTCACCGATTTGGAGCAGGTTGAGTAAACGGAAGGATTGTCATAGGTGGGGTCGGAATCATAGGCAGAGGCACGTGAAATACGTACGTGGAGTGTGTGTCAGTTCTGGGCCACTGCATCGGCAAATGACGGGGAATTCCGGCCCTTCTGAAACTGCAGAGGCAGTCACTGACGAGGACAGACACAAGACAGATCACTGTGCGGACACGTGACAGACACAGAACCGACAGACACAGCACAGGTGTAGGTCAGAACAGGCGCAAAAATTACGTGTGGCAAACCAGATATAGTACAAACAGAACAAAATGGGACAGAACAGAAACAGAACCAGAACAGAGACAGAACCAGAAATGGTACAAAGCAGACAACAGAAATGGGACAGAACAGACAAGAGAAATGGAACAGAACAGGCGACAGAAATGGGAGAAAACAGAAATGGGACAAAACAAACAACAGAAATGGGACAGAACAGACAACAGAAGTCTGACAAAACAAACAACAGAAATGGGACAGAACAGACAACAGAAGTCTGACAAAACAGACAACAGAAATGGAACAGAACAGACGACATAAATGGGACAAAACAGAAATGGGACAAAACAGACAAAAGAAATGGGACAGAACAGACAACAGAAATGGGACAGAACAGACAACAGAAATGGGACGAAACAGACAACAGAAATGGGACGAAACAGACGCATGACAGACGTATGCAGGACATGGACATGAACACTGGAAGAACGATGTGTAAAAAAGGTTGATCCTACGGTGCCTTAATTCCAGCCTGTTGTCATCCAGTCTTGGACGCCCTAAACCTCCTTTTTCTTTTCTCTTCTTTCTATCTTGCGTTCGTTTTCTTTTTCTTTTCTTTTTTATTAGTCGGGTTATATATATATATATATATATATATATATATATATATATATATATATATATATATATATATATATATATATAGTGTATCACAAAACGTGACATACATACATACAAACATTCATACATAGGGATATACATAATTATCAAGTTATTTTAGTACATGCATCCATCTGTAGATACACATTAGGGTATTAAAAAAACCTGCCATCAAATCTACAAACCCAAAAAAAACCCAACAACGACAACAAACACCCCCCCCCCCCCCCCCGAATAAAAAAAAATAAAAACCGACAAAAACAGAAAGAAAAAAGAAGACACCCCCCCCCCCCCCCCCCCATTTTTTTTGTCAGATACTTTCTTCCTCGATGGCTCACTGGATTCATGCGCCTGCACCGCGCATTTCTAAACAGTGCAGGGAGTGTGCTGCGACCTACACCCTTCACCCGGATTGTAACGGGATCTCCAGATACGCGCTGGTCTTTCACTTGTCTACGTTACCGTAAACCACCCAAAAGTGTTCTCGCGGAAAGAACCTGTACCCTTTCTTTCGCGGCAATACACACTCAGAGCAGCTGC
>JACVVK020000271.1:195000-262500 GCA_018292915.2 Batillaria attramentaria
AGTTTTCTTCATAGAAAAACCCCGGGAATCCAGGTGTACCGAGCCAGATGTACTCCCCGGCTTGTTTGACTCCCGGGACACTCCAAGCCTCAAGCCGCATTGACCTCGGGCATTACCAGACTCAAGCTTCATTGACCCGGGGCACTTCCAGCCTCAAGCTGCATTGATCTGGGGCACTTCCAACTTCAAGCTTCATTGACCCGGGGCACTTCCAGCCTCAAGCGTCATTGACCCGGGGCACTTTCAGCCTCAAGCTTCATTGACCCGGGGCACTTCCAGCCTCAAGCTGCATTGACCCGGGGCACTTCTAGCCTCAAGCTGCATTGATCTGGGGCACTTCCAACTTCACGCTGCATTGACCCGGGGCACTTCAAGCCTCAAGCTGCATTGATCCGGGGCACTTCCAGCCTCAAGCTGCATTGATCCGGGGCACTTCCAGCCTCAAGCTGCATTGATCCGGGGCACTTTCTACCTCAAGCTGCATTGATCCGGGGCACTTCAAGCCTCAAGCTGCATTGATCCGGGGCACTTCTAGCCTCAAGCTGCATTGATCCGGGGCACTTCTAGCCTCAGAGTGTATCGACCCGGGGCACTTTAAGCCTCAAACTGCATTGGCCCGGGGCACTTCACGCTTGCGAGTACACCCCGCGTGTTACACCTGGATGGCCGAGCTGGCAGAGCGTTAGACTTTCAATGCGCTGGTCTGAGTTCGAATCCCTGCTGGGGCCAATATCTGTGATGGCTTTTTTTAATTTTTATTTTATTTTTTTAGTTGTTGCCCCGTCTTTGATATCACCCTTATTTGGTGGAAAAGGACGTTAAACCCGCAAACAAACCCACCGCCATACCCAACCCCACGTACACCCCATCCCATTTTATTGATTAAAAAAAAAAATATTTCAACTTATTCACACCTGTTCATCCCGCGACACCTCAGATCAGTACTAATCGACCCTGTTCTACTGGCACCATTCCCCGGCTTTCAGATCTTGGGAGTCAGTCAAGTCGAGTGAAGCATATACACACCCGTACACACACACAGTGTGGATGCAGGCGTAGAGTACATGACAATCCGGCACTCACTCATCGGCAGACCATCCACAGCACGAGTTTTTTCTTGTCAAAAAGAAAAAAAGGGGGGGGGGGGGGAAGCCCATCAATGCCTCTTCCATGCGAGTAAACGCAACCATCACATGCACAGACGCAGAACACACAGAGTAAGAAAACAAGAAGTTTTACGGCTCTGAGGGGATGGTTTGGGGAGGAGGTGGGGGAGTGGGTGGGGGTGGGGGCGTGGTATGGCAGACAAGTGTTCTGCAAGTGGGCTGCATCATGCCGATGTCTTCTGGAGAAAGGGTCTAAGCACCATGGATTTGATTAGGCGTTTCGTGCCCTTTTTTTTTCAAGAAGACGGTGAATGTGCAGTTCTCTAACCAGTCTCTCTGCCGTCCCAGAGACTGACTCACGACTTCCTCCACCCCCATCCCCACCCCGGCACCCCATTCCACCCCTATCAGAACACAGAGAGAGAGAGAGAGAGAGAGAGCCAAGACAAATCTAACAAATTCACACACACACACACACACACACACACACACACGACTTCCTCCACCTCCATGCCGACCCCCCTCCTACCCTTACCAGGCCCCCAAAATCAAAGAAACAGAGAGAGAGAGAGAGACAGAGAGAGCCAGAGAAAGACAGAGAGAGGCCCATGACAAATCCAGGACACACACAGGCCCATTCTACCCCCCCCCCCCTCCCCTCCAAACACACACACACACACACACACACACCCCGACAGACACAGGCCCGTTCCACCCCCCCCCCCCCCATCCCCCAGAGAGAGGCCCATAACAAATCCAGGACACACACACACACACACACACACACACACACCCCGACAGACACAGGCCCGTTCCACCCCCCCCCCCCCCCCCCCATCCCCCCTTCCTCCACACACACACACACACACGTCCCAACCCACCCCGGCCCCAATCCAAACTCAAGACACAGAAAAGCCTGCAAGTACATACAGCACGTGCTTGGCACCCACAACAATGGCAGACAGTACCTGGCAACCCGAGAGTACATTAAGCGGGTGGTACCCATCATAAAACCAACGGCGGATCAGCGTCACGTTCCCACGTGGTTTACAAGTGAAGTCGGGGTTTTTCACGGACCTCCAGTGAGTGGAGCTGCATTGTTGGCGACATTCGTGTGGCATGTGCCGCCCGCGCCGGGAAACACAGGGAACCGCTTTACCAAGTCAGCGGAAGAACACCTGTTGCGTTGTGCAATACACACGTCAGAAAAAGTTAAGGACCACGGACTTTGCAAGTACGGGTGGTGTTGTAATAATGGCCATAGTGTGTAAACTTGTGAACATCAAATAACCAAACTTCACAGTTGTGTTGAAGAGGTAACAGACTATGCTGTGAAAGCAAAATATATCGCTCGTGCACCGTGACTTCAGGCACACGACCGTGACACAACGTAAAAGGTTCAGCAAAAATCTCCAAAATCTCATTTCGTTTCGTTGAAAAGAGAGTTCAAGTAACCAAAGATCATCCTGTGACAAGCGCTTTCGATTCGGGGAACACCGGCAGGGAAACGCTTTCCAAAGTGTCAGAAAGGCACCTGTTGCGTTGTGCAGCACACGTCATAAAGAGGAAAGGACCACGCACTTTGTGATGGTGTTAAAAATGCTCATCGTCTGTACACTTGCTAAGATCACGTAACCAAACTTCACAGTTGCGTGGACAAGAAAGCAGAAGGCAGTGACTCTCGATCTTGCACTTCAGAAGTTCAGCCGGGACACGAGCGTGGTACAACTTGAATGTTCAGCGAAAATGTCCAGTTTAGTTTGTAAACTTGAAAACCTCAAGTAACCACACTTTCCACTTGTGTTGACAAGAGGCCAGACTATGCTGTCAAAGCAGGAAACTCTTGCCGGCTCTCAGTGTACATCAAGGACACCAAGGTACAGTGAACGTTGTTTGTGTGCGGTACTGGCGTAAACTGACAGCTACACACAGAGTTGATGGTCATATACCTCAGCCGCTGGATCAAAAGCTCGTCTTCCCTAACGCCTGCTCTTAACTGGGCACAGCGCGCGAAACATACATGTGCACATCACAGTCGTTGCGCTCGGTGTGTCTACTAACTAGGGGAGCCGGGGTGGTCGAATGGTAGAGCGTTGGACTTCTGCTTGGGTCGTGAGTTCGATCCCGGCTGGGGCCAAATATTTGTGCTGGCTTGTTCATCGTTGCCCCGTCTTTGATATCACCCTATGTGGTGGAAAAGGACGTTAAACCCCCAAACACCCACCCAGCCACCCGTGTCTACTAACTACAAAACTGACCACAAATGTGCTCGGTGACAAACCGATTGAAGATGCACTGTCCGCCATGTTTGCGCGCCGAGTGACGTAGTACAGCCAATCAGAATCTGTTGTGGAGACCACAGTCACTGTTGTGGCTATTTGAAATCCAGGTTGCTGTGATCAGTGACCCCAGAGCGGCGGAAACCCCCAAAATCACAACTGTGGACAGCACTGTGGCGCTCCGCAGTGCCCAGTTAAGAGCCGACTTAAAGATCTAAGCTCCCAACAAAAAGCTTTCCGAAGTGTGAAAATTTTTTTACAGAGTCGACCGTGCAAGCACAGTCAACTCTGTCACAGTTGCAGAGTTTTCAGCGCTTCGGGGGCCCTTATAAAACCAGTGCAGGAGTTTGCCATGACATTATTTGGCTTTTGGTCAGTGAGCGAGACACATCGCTACAGTGTCCAGCGCCGGGGCGTTGAGTACTGCACGATCTTTCTCGCTCAGTGTCAGAACGCAAACTGAACTGTGAATCAGGCTGTCCTTGGTTTTTATTGGGGTTCCAGGGACGCTGAAAACTCTGCAACTGTGACAGAGTTGACTGTGCTTGCACGGTCGACTCTGTAATTTTTTTTTTTTTCACACTTCGGAAAGCTTTTTGTTGGGAGCTTAGATCTTTAACATATACACACGGGTGAAAAGTTTGCTCACGCAAGTAACTCGTGAGGTTGTCACAAGTTTTTGCTGAGATTTGACCTGACCTGACCTGACCCGACCATTCAGACGTGACCTCGATTTCGGGGATTGTTTCAGGTGGAGTTCTTCCTGGAACCTGATTGTTTTACTGGGACCGGCCGAAATTGTGCAGACTGTTGTGTCTGCGTGAGTGCTGAGTGTGTTGACAAGAGTGGTTTCGCTCTCCATGAATAGTGGGGTTTTTTGTTGTTGTTGCTGTTGTTGTTGTTGTTTTTTCCTCACTGAGCGGACGGGATTCTGATGCAGTCTAACGTCCACAACATGTCAAGAATTCGATTCTGTTTCTACTAGCGTGAATTGTTCGATGGAAGTGTTGCAGAATTCAGGAGGTAAGTAACGAACTGGTGTGTTCAAGGCTGTGTGTGTGTGTGTGTGTGTGTGTGTGTGTGTGTGTGTGTGTGTGTGTGTGTGTGTGTGTGTGAGAGAGAGAGAGAGAGAGAGAGAGAGTGAATAAATGAATGAATGAGTGAACTTTATTTTACAAGGATATAAGTGTTAAGCACAAGTGCTTATCTTAAAACTTGTCCTTGCTACAGAAAACACCAACAACAAAATATCCAAGTAAAAACCCCTAAGAATTACTACATGATCTAAACCGGAACACTACAGAAACGAAAGAAAATCGAACAAAACAAGTAAAAAACAAACAAAAACAAAACACAACAAGAAATCCAACGGAGCATATCAAGGAAATGACGAACCAAACATAATGAATACAGGTTAAGGAAAACAGCCATTTCAAACAAACAACAAGTGTAAATCAAGAGGGGTGTGTTGGGTTGGGTGCTTGTGAGTTTAACGTCCTTTTCACAACCACGAATGGGTGATATCAAAGACGGGGCAACGAGAAAAAGGCCAGCACAAATATCTGGCCCCAGCTGGGATTCGAACTCACGACCCGAGCATTGAAAGTCTAGCGCTCTACCATTCGCTTATCCCGGCCCCCCACTAATTCAAAAGAGAGACAGACAGACAGACAGACAGACAGACAGACAGAGACAGCGGGAGAAAGAGAGAGAGAGAGAGAGAGTACATCCCCACTTCTACCCGAATATTACAGTTCAAACAAAATTCAGATTCCATTGACATTGATCACAGTGTGTCTTGCCTAAAGGCCGGGAATTCGATGTACTTTATTTTCGCCATGTTTCCCCCCCCCCCCCCCCCGGGGAGCCGGGGTGGCCGAATGGTAGAGCGTTGGACTTCTAATGCTCGGGTCGTGAGTTCGAATCCCGGCTGGGGCCAAATATTTGTTCTGGCTTTTTCATCGTTTCCCCGTCTTTGGTATCACCCGTTTGTGGTGGAAAAGGACGTTAAACTCCCAAACACCCCCCCACCCCCCCCCCCCCCACTCCCATCCCCCCTGAATTCTCCATCGCTCACCTTAACAAGCCGTTGTTGTTGTTGACCGTTCAGCAGAAGCCTGTACTGACGTCACACTGACGTCACACTGACGGATAAACCCAAGCAGCCATGTCTGTAACCACTTGCCATTTTTGATCCCCGCGATTTCATCAAATTAGTTCACCACTTGCAGTCACAAAATGACTGATGACGAAACCATTCGAGGCCCAATTGCCCCCCTAGTCCCGCTCCCGCCCACCGAACAGCAGTGATCAATGTTTTCTCTCAAAACGTCCCTCTCCTCGCAACTCTAGGCATTTCTGGTTTGTTGGGGGGCCATGCATGCCCTCGCTGCTGGGGGTAATCGAAATGGCGGGAAGTTAGTTCAATTTAAACGGGACAGTTCCCTCTTTTCAAGGGTGGGTGGATGGGTATTTGGGGGTTTAACGTCCTTTTTCGCCACATACGGGTGATATCAAAGACGGGACAACGATGTAAAAGCCAGCACAAGTATTTGGCCCCAGCCGGGGTTCGAACTCACGACCTGAGCATTGGAAGTCCAACGCTCTACCATTCGGCCACCCTGGCTCCACCCTCCCCCCCCCCCCCAACCCCTCCCCCGCCCCCCCACCACCTTTTTTTTTTTTTTTTTTTTTTCAAAGCCAAATTATGGTTTGGGACAGTTTCGGTCGTGAGTGCGCCTATGCGCTCGAAATAATCTATTTTGATCCCTCGGGTAAACCGTGACCCCCCCCCCCCCCGACTCCTCTCCCATCCCCGCCCCCATCCTCCCGTCCCCGGAAATTCCATCTTCCGTTGCCACTAGAACGTTTCTAATTACGCGTCAGCATGTGTCGTTTTAAGGTTGAACAATACCCCAGTTTTTTCACACCAACAAACCGAAATCGAAAGAGTTTGTTGCTGTTTATTTCCCACACATTAGAACCTCGGCATGGACAAAAATTGGTGCTATTCAATCTTGGCTGGATTTCTGTTTTGAAAGAAATGGGCTATTTATCCCCCCCCCCCCCCCCGAAAACAACAACAACAACAACAACAACAAAAAAACGGCTTCAAGTGTTACGTACGTCACTGTAAAGACGCATACGTGCTTAGATTTCACACAGTCACGTGACCAGCTGTCGTCAAAACTTTTGAATGGAAGTAGCACCAGAACAGCATTCCCGCCATATTGAGTGACCATCCCCCCCCCCCCCTCATCCCCCCCCCCCCCCCGCCTGCCTGCGAATCTAGACAGATTCTGTTTTATTGAGGTCATATCCTGGTTGCACGTGCAAGCCGAATTAAGCATTGCGCCCTTTACGGGTTTGACGAAGGTGAAATGATTAGCAACGCTACGTCAGCCTTATCGACGTTCCTGTCGCTTTCAGTTTCTGACAACAGAAACCGTTTCTGGAGAAGGGTAATTTGGCGTGGAACCGCCTCAGTGCTTGTCACAGTTTGTTGTGTCTGGCAGCGCGACGGGTAAAGTTTTGGGTGACGCCATAGCTGAGTTATTTTTGAGTTTCATGTCTCACTTTTTTTTTTTTTTTAGGTGGGTGTAGGCGTGACAAGTTCAGTGCTGGATGGGGATTTTTTGCTGGGAAGAAAAAAATGCTGCCTGATTTAATTTTGTGGGTGGGTCATAACAGCTGTCACTTTGATTCAATATTTCGGTTGGGCGTTTTCACAAAGTAGTTGTGTAAACATACAGATGTTCGTCTTGTTTGTCTTGTTAGTCTTGTTTGTGTGTTTGGTTGGTTGGTTTTGGGGAACAGGGATAAGTTGTACAGCGTTCGGCTGTCAATGCTTGCATCGTGAGTTCAAATCCCGGCTACTGGGCAAAACTGTGTTGACGTTTTTCTTGTTGCCCTGTGGGGAGCCGGGATGGCCGAATGGTAGAGCGATGGACTCTCAATGCTCGGGTCGTGAGTTCGCATCCCAGCTGGGGCAAAATATTTGTACTGGCCTTTTTCTCGTTCAGTTGCCCCGTCTTTGATATCACCCACACGTAGTGGAAAAGAACGTTAAACTCCGAAACACCCACCCACCCCATGTTGCCCCGTCTTTCTTGTTTTGTTGGCACCCTTATGTGGTGAGATGTGGAGGATGAACTCAAATTCGTTGATGTATCTAAACTTTACTAAGCTTTGCGGTTTTCAATGGGAAAATGTTTTGTGTGTCTACCAACGGAGTAAAGAATAGTGACTTTGATGGTACTCTTCTCACTATTACAGTTTTTTTCGTTCCGCTTGCAAAACGTGAACGAAATGAAACGAAACGAGAATGAACTCGCATTCGTCCATGATTCTTAACTTCACTGAGGTTGACAAGTACGCGAGGGGTGGAGGACTGATCTTTCTATATAGCACTTATAAATTTCACAATGCGGCAAAAATAATCAGACATTTGTCACACACTCTTAGCCTCCAATCACTTAAAGGGGCTAATGTTATCATTTTTATGCTCACATATGATATCGTTCTGAGCTGTTTTCGTGGTATCTATCATCACATCACTTAGACACCTGGACAGTGACAGCGTCTGTAATTACACTGAGCCAACAGAAGCGTACTCGATGACGCGGCGACAACACTTACCGCGTTCCAGTAGTGTAACAACAATCGTAGATTTTGACTGTTCGACCGCTCGCGCAAAGTGTAAACAGCATTGTTTCGTATTAACCCTTTCAGCCCTGAAGGAATCTCAATAGCGATAACGCTCTCTGCCTGGGAGTTTTTCAAGTGTGCTAGATCTAAAGCTGGGCTCTTGCATACAAAACCCTATTTCTCAAGAAGTATCGGATCCATCCTATAGGGGAAATCTTCCACTGTGCAGAGCGTATGAGAGTCGGTCACATGCACGCATATTATTGTTAGGGTCTGCGAGACCGTAGGTGACACGGTGGCAGGGCTGAAAGTGTTCAGAGCTGTACTAATCATCAAGATAGAGTACGCCGAGCGTACAGGCGCACTCACCAGCGAAACTGTTTCAAACTATAAGCCGGGTTAGCAAAGATGGACCTAGCCCGTTTAACAAGCTGACTGGACAGGGAAGTAAAAGAGCGCTTGAACCACTCAGCCGCACATAGTCTACATCACACAATGCTTCACCCATCTGTTGGATCCCGCCCGCTGAAAGTTCATCCGTCGTGTTTGTTTGTCTTCGCCTTTTGTTGACGAATCAGTGCGACAGATCTCAGCCAGTTCTGCTTCCGTAATTTCAGACAGTTTCGTCCGTTGCGCACCACCCTGAGGGCCCCTCCCTTTCCGGGCCTCTTTCCGCTCTGTCTGCAACATTCCCCCCACCGATCAGATCGTGGAGGGGGGTAATAGAGATGGCGGAATGCTACTTCGATTAAACGCGCTAGTTTCCGCGTTTACTACGTATGCTTCAAAGAAGCCGACTTAACTCGAAGCGCCGCGAATTGAACCCAACACGCACGCTCACGTGAATCACACGTATTCTCTCACACACCGGACATAAACACATTACAATCACGTGGTGCGAAGGGTCAGCTTAGCTATTTAAATTTCTGAATTTAGAATTGCATTTATTTTTTCAAATTTGGTGGGCTGACATTTCCAAAGCAAAATGTCCATTCAAAAGTCGCATTTTTACTTGAGACCTTCATATCAGGAGCCACTTCAAGCCACTATTACAACATTCTGCAGCAGTCTAGCGCCTAGTTCGGATAATAACCCATGAGTGACCATGGGAAAGTCATATCCTGCCTCTATTACAGGAGAGGGGCGCCATGACGATCTACTGCCTAGCGAAAAGGGCCACGCCTTGCGTAACAGTGGCTTGAAATGGCTGCTGATGGTGTGCGGGTGGGTGTTTTGGGGTTTAACGTCTTTTTCCACCACATACGGGTGATATCAAAGACGGGGCAACGATGAAAAACTGAGCCAGCACTAATATTTGGCCCCAGCCGGGATACGAACTCACGACCCGAGCATTAGAAGTCTAACGCTCTACCATTCGGCCACCCCGTCTCCCCTGCTACTAGTGTGCAGTGGCTTTGATCTTTTTAACAAGTCGTACCATATAGCGGGCAGGAGATGGTCGGGCTAGGTCTCTTGAGAGTTGTGGTTTTGGAAACAGTTTCTCTAGCCTGAACCCTCGAAACACTCTATCTTAATGATTAGTAGCGTTAGCTGTCGAAAATTCAAATTGTCCTCCTCCGCGGCTTATACTCATCGAGCGCTTACAGAACATTACTTAAGAACATCAGACAGAAAGCAACTGAAAAAATTTCTGCATGAAAAAAAAAAAAATGTGCGAGTGCATGCTCATATTTCAGACCCGTGACTTTACCTATGAGGAATCTTTTCACAGTTTTTGAACCAAAGCGGGGAGCCGGGTTGGCCGAATGGTAGAGCGTTGGACTTCTAATGCTCGGGTCGTGAGTTCGTATCCCGGTTAGGGCCAAATATTTGTGCTGGCTTTTTCATCGTTGTCCCGTCTTTGATATCACCCGTATGTGGTGGAAAAGAACGTTAACCCCCCCAAACACCCACCCACCCTTAAGCCGAAGCAACACCGGATTAAATCTCCGCCATATTCGCTGACCCCCCACCGTGCCCAAGTTGCTGATGTGGTGTGTTTACAGGCTGGATGCGTGTGCACGGAATATGATGTACGATATCTGGGGTTGCAGGTCAGAGCGGACTTCGATCTACATCTAGTCTTCTACAAGGAGTCGTCCCGCTGAGCGCGTAAGTGCTTCTTTTTCATGGCTATTTGACATTTTTTTTTTTTTTTCAATTTTTCTTTCATTTGCACTTTTTTTTATTATTTCGTTCAGAAACCAAGCCTATTTCTAGGGGCGATCAGAATGAATCAATTTTGAGAAACTCGTTTTTCGATTTTTCAAACTTTTTTTTTTTCTTTTTTGGCATGACTAATGTGCATAGTTGATCGAGGTCGCAAAATGGAATGGAAGTCAGGTGTGTGTGTGTGTGTGTGTGTGTGTGTGTGTGTGTGTGTGTGTGTGTGTGTGTTTGATGGAGGGGAGAGAGAGTGCAGGCAGAAGGAGAGACTTAAGAATTGAGACGGATCTTCGCGCGCTCGGCCAGGCGAAGAATAGAACTTTCATTCGAGGGATGCAGACTCGTCATCTCAGCGAACGTGATGTCATGTGAAAACTCTCCCAGAAAGTAAATACGTTTGCAGTGATGTAATGCTTTCATGTCTGGGTGAGCGTGGACAAACATTAATCAGAGACTATGTAGCCTAACAAGGACCCGCAACCCGTGTAATGGGTGCAAGGGTGGCATCATATGAATGGGTGGCATCATATGCAAGGGTGGCATCATATGCAAGTCATTATAGTGTCAGTCTTACTTTTAGCTCCTCACCGCTGCTATCTTTTAGGGTTTTATCTGGCTCATTTCAGTCTATCCTTTTGTTTTGGGTTTTATCACTGGTACTTGTTCTTGGTTTTCAATCTTGGTCTCTGCCTGTCCTTTATTTTTTCTACTCAGTTGTGTGTGTGTGTGTGTGTGTGTGTGTGTGTGTGTGTGCTCTTTTACTTTCAAAGTTGTTCTTACGTAGTGTACATTGAGTGAATGGTTGTTGTTGTTGTTGTTGTTGTTTTTACTTCGGTTTTAGATTGTAAGGCGCCTAGAGCTCGTTCCCCGGGGATAGGCGCCCTATAAATAATAATAATAATAATAATAATAATGAGTATTGTATAGGCGCTTTACCCAATTTCATGAATCGGCTCAAAGCGCCGCAAGCTGAACCCAAAACGCACGCTCACGTGAATCACACGCATTCTCTCACACACTGGACATAAACACATTACAATCACGTGGTGCGAAGGGTCAGATCAGCTATTTAAACTTCGGAATTTAGAATTGCATTTATTTTTCCAATTTGGTGGGCTGAGCATTTCCAAAGCAGAGGGGGAGGAAGCCGGAGTACCCGGAGAGAACCCCCGACGATCGGCCCGAATGAACGGTGCCACATACGAGAAGGAAAAATTCTTTGCCCCGAGTGGGGCTCGAACCCTCCACCTCTCGCATTGGTGACAAGTCTCTTAACCACTAGACCACCGACCGCCCCAATATTATTATTATTATTATTATTATTATTATTAATTTGCCTCGCTAACTTTGGACATGTTCGTCTTGTATTTCTGCATCTCTTTTGCAATACTCATTTTGTATAAATTTCCGGACACAGTTATAAGCCGAAAATCTACCTCAGCCGTGAGGTCGCCTGCGTATTGTCCCCAATTCGCGCTGTGCATCAGAGATGACATGATTTTTCGGCTTAGTCATAAGACTGGACAAGATTAAGCCTAACCGCTTCAGGTGTGTCAGAAGGCAAAGAATTGGCCGACGCCGTTAACATAATTAATTAATTAATCATTAAAAGGTGAATAAAAGGGTAATTTGACTGCAAAATGACCAGTAACCATGCAGGCGTTCAGCCTGCTCGTAACTGGGCACAGCGCGTGAAACACACATGTGCACATCACAGTCGTTGCGCTCGGTGTGTCTACTAACTACAAAACTGAACACAGCTGTGCTCGGTGACAAACCGATTGAAGATGCACTGTCCGCCATGTTTGCGCGCCGAGTGACGTAGTACAGCCAATCAGAATCTGTTGTGGAAACCACAGTCACAGTTGTGGCTATTTGAAATCCAGGTTGCTGTGATGACGCCACAGCGGCGGAAACCCCCCAAATCACAGCTGTGTCACAACTGTGGACAGCACTGTGGCGCTCCGCAGTGACCAGTTAAGAGCCGGCTTTAGGACACAAAGTGAGGGCCACGACGTGCAGAGTTTATTTGAAGAACCCTGCTTGGTGTCCTAATTTGTAATGCATTTTGTTGTCATGAAAAGTGTGATTTTTGTATTTTGTAGGGCAATGCGCATGCCGGGGGGGGGGGAGGGGGGGGGGGGGGGGCAAAGAGACAAGCCGCCAGTGAAGCTGAGACTTTTTGCGCACAGGTCGGGCACAAGTGACATGAGTAGTTTTGAGTGAAATGGCTTTCCGGCCGAAACAGAAAGTAGACTTGCATTTCTCCAGTGAGGCTTAAACGGAAAGGAGACATTCAAATGTTTCATAACTCCTGTGAGGTGCGTGTCCTTGTATTGTCTGTGCCTGGTAATTTGTGTTTCTAGATTGAAGCATTTTTAGGGTTGATTATGATGCCTGCGGGTAGTAGGAAATATAGAGGCATTTTGAGCACTCGTGTATTTGTGTTCTTTGACCTACAGTGACTGAACCTATAATCACACTGAAAACTATTCTTCACTGCACCAAAACAAAGCTCTTCTTTTTTTTTAAGATATGTATTGAGTGAAAACGAGGGCAGTTGAAAATGGTTGTGGGGCTTTGGGGTGTAGGAGGGCAGAAGGCCTGGGGGTGGGGGGTGCACTGGGCGTCTTCAGGCCCTAATTCCGTCTTTATTGCCGATTTAAGAGAGATTTATTGACACAAAACACTTGCACGTAAACGCGACATGCGTGTGCAGGCTATTCTTTTCACTGCCTCCCCTCCCACCGGTAAGAGCATGCGAGTTTTTATTTCAGTGTCGAATTTCCTGTCTACTGAGTTACCCTGGCTCCTACTGAGTGCCTTTCAGTTTGCGACACGCTGGGTTTTATTTGTTGTGAAATACGACCCTGTATTTTCTTTGGTGCAAGGCACGAAAGCTCTCTCTCTCTCTCTCTCTCTCTCTCTCTCTCTCTCTCTCTCTGTCTGCCTGCCTGTCTGTCTCTGTGTCTTTGTCTCTGTCTGCCTGCCCCCGTCTCTCTCTCGCTGTCTCTGTCTGTCTGTCTCTGTCTGTCTGTCGTCGTGAGTTGGAATCCCGGCTGGGGCCAAATATTGTACTGGTCTTTTTCTCGTTGCCCCGTCTTTGGTATCACCCATACGTGGTGGAAAAGGACGTTAACCTCCTAAACACCCACCCACCCACCCTGTCTGTCTGTCTGTCTGTCTGTCTGTCTGTCTGTCTGTCTGTCTGTCTGCCCCCCCCTCCCCGCCCCCCCCCCCCTCTCTCTCTCTCTCTGCCTGTCTGCCGTCTGTCTTCCTGCCTCTTCCTCTCTGGCTCTCGCTCTGTCTGTCCGTCTGTCTTTGTCTTTGTCTGTCTGTCTCTGTCTCTGTCTCTGTCTGTCTGTCTCTCTCTCTCTCTCTCTCTCTCTCTCTCATCGCCGATACGTCGTGGAAAAGGACGTTAAACTCCCAAACACCGACCGACATCTCTCTCTCTCGTTTTTCCCTTGTTGGCTGCACCAATACGGTGTGCTACCAGGTCGAGTATGACCGCAACGCTGTCAACGGACACTGCGCTTTTAGCTTTAATCAGCTAAACGTAAGCCGGTCTGTGGTTGTGTTTGTGCAGGTGTCTAAGTGGCGTGATGCTAGACAAAAAAAAAAAAAAAAAAGCTCATGACGATTTGTGAGCCCATAAATATTACAAGATTGGGTGGGAGCCGGGGTGGCCGAATGGTAGAGCGTTGGACTTTCAATGCTCGGGTCGTGAGTTCGAATCCTGGCTTGGGGCCAAATATTTGTTCTGGTCTTTTTTCTTTTTTTTTTTTCTTGTTGCCCCGTCTTTGATGTCATCCTTACGTGGTGGAAAAGGACGTTAAAAACTCCCAATCACCCACCCACGCTACAAAATTGGGACCGTTTAAGGAACGGTGCCACGTACGAGAAGGGTACAATTCTTTCCCCCGAGCGGGACTCGAACCTGACCTCTCGCATTGGTGACAAAGTCGTAGCCTCTAGACCACCGAGTCTACAAATTGTCGGTCCATGGGCCTTTCAGTGTCACACTGCTTACCCCCCCTCCTCCTCCTCCCACCCCCCCCCCCCCCTCTTCCGCCCTTCTCCACCCCCCCCCCTCCCACTCCGCTCCAACCCTTCCTCCTTCAGGGTCAGGCTGCCCTGGATGGGCTTTCCTGCGTGTCAGCTTGTGAAAGTTTTCAAACGCGCATTACTCAGTTCGGGCGAAGGAAAAAATAGTTGCTACCGTTGCGAGAGCTAATCTTTTCAAAATCCAGGGCGGCATTTGCGAGTACAGTTAGACATCAATTCTCGCTTACTGCAAAGATTAATGTGGAGTATTCGAGCAGAAACTAGAGAATGATGCGACCAGATGGTTGGTTAATTAGCTGGGTGACCATCACTTCTGGATTAATTCGAGAAAGCAATGCGGCGCTTATGGCAGAAACGGTATTGAGCAAATGAATGTGACGTGACGTGCTCAACTGGCTGATTTAAAAATTCATCCAATCAAGTTGAAATGCTCTCAGATTGAGGGGGCAGTATCAGTTACGTCGAATATATCGTGGTAGCGCCCCTTTGGCTAGACACTACAGTATAATTTATAAGCAAAATACTGACACTGGTATGTTATGCTCACGACCCTTTTTTTTTTTTTTTTTTTTAACTGATTCAGGGCGGACCTGTATTTGATGGGTCGGTTATACAGACTTCAACATAAGTCAAGGACCACTTGCAAACACAAACAAATTCCTGAAGATGTCCGTGCAGCACATGGTGGTTTTTCAGCTTCAGCAAGCTTTGCAGGATGCATTGTTAACCCTTTAACACTTTCACAGCAAAAAAAAAAAAAATGTTGAAAGATTCCTTATCTCTATTTTTTGTGAACTCTTAAAAATTAGACCTGTCTGTCAAGGTGGTCCTTGACTTATGTTGAAGTCTGTATATTGGAGTGGTCACTTTTATGTAAGGGAAGTGCAGAGGCGATGCAGCGCCACCCAGTACCTATACTATTTTTCAGTTTTGCTGGGGGAGGAAAGCCGGAGAACCCAGAGAGAAACCCCTGATAAGCAGCCCGGCATCCAGGAAAAACCGGTATCACATATCACAAGCTCGACCTGGGCTCGAACCCACGCTTCATCGCCGTGACAGTTGTGACAGCCGTTAAGTAGTAGTGCAGAGTTAAGTCCGACGCACTACCTATTAGACCACCGTTCACCCCCGAATGGCGTATGGCGTCTATGGGACGGGCACGTGCAGTTTCGGCTTCAGACACCTGCACGGGCAAGGACATCAAGTCGTCAGTGATGGCAAGATGGAAAGGTTGGCTGCTTCTGCTGGTGGAGGGGAGCCGGGGTGGCCGAATGGTAGAGCGTTGGACTTCTAATGCTCGGGTCGTGAGTTCGTATCCCGGCTGGGGCCAAATATTTGTGCTGGCTTTTTCATCGTTGCCCCGTCTTTGATATCACCCGTATGTGGTGGAAAAGGACGTTAAAACCCCCAAACACCCACCCACCCACCCTCTTGTTTCGTCCCGGTTTTGCAGACGAAAAGGAATGATACATGTACGACGAACGAGACAAATATTAAACGAGCTAATTCCATGTTTTCTAAGCCAGCTGTTTCCTCGTGAGTGCACCTGTACGCTCGAAATACTATATCTTCATGATTAGTACAGCTCTTAATGCGATACAGTCTTGTTTGCACTTTGCGCGAGCGGTCGAACATTCAAATTCTACGACTGTTGTTACACTACAAGGAGCGCTGAGTGTGGTCGCCGCTTGTCATCGAGTACGCTTCTGTTGGCTCAGTCCCAGCATTACCAACGCTGTCACTGTTCAGGTGCCCAAGGAAAACACCTCAGAACGATCTGTGAGCATAAACATGGTAGTAGCAGCCAATTTAAACGTTCTAAGAAGAGAACAAGAATGATAATTATTGTCAGAATCATTGTGGTTTCCTTCTGTTTGTAGACGTGCAAAGAAAACAAAACAAAATCCGGTCAGTGTTAGGCTAAAAGACTATAGGACGAAGCAAAACGAAATATTTGAAAATTCACCGGCGCTTTCAAATATCACTGCTGATGCGTACTACATCGAAACACAAATTTGTTAATAAAAAAAAATCACGCAGCTGGAGTGTCTGGGCGTAGAAAACTCTTCAGATGAGAGAAACCAGGTTTAGTTCTGTTTCCTGTTTACACCTCGCGGTCTTAATGGAAGTTCACAATGAGTGACGTAATATGATGAATGGCTGTGAAACGTACAGTGAAGAAGTTTTGTGTGTGTAGGCGGGTGTTCGTTTAAGTGCGTAATGTTAATGCATTTTCTGTCTTTTTCTTTTCCTTTTCTCTCTCTCTCTCTCTCTCTCTCTCTCTCTCTCTCTCTCTCTCTCTCTCTCTCTCTCTCTGCTCGTTTCTTCTTGTTTTATTCCTTTTGATTAGTTAGATAATAGTAGTCTTTAGCAACGGCAGGTATAAAAACTGACTATCTGATTTCAACTGCCTCTACCGATGTAAAATAAAGTTTCATTGATTAATTTTCTCTCTCTCTCTCTCTCTCTCTCTCTCTCTCTCTCTCTCTCTCTCTCTCTCTCTCTCTCTCTCTTGTGTTTTGTTGTTGTTGTCGGTCCTTAAGAGGGTTCTTGCTACTTTAAACAGTTCAATACAAAACATGTTTGAGACAGAGAAATAGCTACTGTTTCATGTTTAAGTTCCGTAAATGGTCATTAAGACGCACGAGAGCACTTTTTAAAACTTCTTGCCATTCTAGCTTCATATGCCACCCTGAACAATCCACATAATAGTGCAAATGATTTCCCTTGAAGTTTTCGGTTCAGTAAGAAACGTTCAGCTGTCGGTTGTAGGAAAGAATTGAAAGCTCAGAATTAATGAGGTTGAGGGTGGGTGGGTGGGTGTTGGGTGGGGGATTAACGTCCTTTTCCACCACATACGGGTGATATCAAGGACGGAGCAACGAGGAAAAAGCCAGCACAAATATATGGCCCCAGCCGGGATAAGAACTCACGACCCGAGCATTAGAAGTCCAACGCTCTACCATTTGGCCACCTCGGCTCCCCTAATGAGGTTGAAATTTAGCACAGGTCTCAATGGGACCTTGTGAAACACTGCGTGATTCGTGACTCTAAAATGTATTTTTTTTTAAGCTGAAAAAAATGTTGTTGTTGTTGTTGTTGTTGTTGTTCTAAAACTGAGGTAGAGCTTGCAAGATGCGTACGGAAACCTAATTTCTTCTCTTGGCACCAGACCGAACTCAATCATCCTTTAAAAGTGCAGTGTGTATTATTCCCTTACCGACTGATTCACCCACCAGTGCAGTTATTTATCTCCCTACCCGAAACCCTCTTTCAAGTCAGGATGAGCCAATCGCCTGCGTTTTGCGTTGTTCACCTTTGAGTTCGTGCTAAAACCTCGGTCTATCTAGATCTGGCTGCATCCCAAATGGAGTTCGCTTTATACGTTCCCTCCTCTGCTTCTTTATCGATGTGTATTTGCTTAACTGTTTCCCAGATTATGCACTCCTGCTTGATTTCGGCCTCTCGGAAAACGAGCCCCTCAAACGGATGCTGATGTCACTATCACTTCTGAACTGCTGAGGTCTTGTGTTTGATGGCTGGCTGCTAGCCGGTAGCTCCGCCGCAGAGAATAGACATTTATAGTCTGATGTCATCTGTCCTTGACCTGAAGCACGGGGGGTAAGATGGTGGATTGGCGGAATAGACAAAATGCCAGTTTTTTTGTGGGTTTTTTTTTTTTTGTTTTGTTTTGTTTTTTGCAGGAAAAAGGTAATTATTTCTCAGCATAAATGCATTTCTGCAGAAAAAAAAAAATAGCAGGGGTTTTTTGGTGGTTGGGTTTTGTTTTTGTTTTTTGTTTGTTTGTTTGTTTGTTTGTTTTCGGCAGTATTGTGTTAATTTTTAGCTGATAGAATTCTCTCTCTCTCTCTCTCTCTCTCTCTCTCTCTCTCTCTCTCATTTTAGGGGTGTCCCACTGCAGTCGCCCTAACAGCATTAGTGAACGTATTTCGAGTTCAAAAACACAGGAAGCTGTGCAACTTGTGAGTTGACTATTCATCGTGCTTTTTAGCCGGCAGAGGTTTAAAGGGGGAAAAAAAGAAGAAACAAAAATACCATGCAACATCTCCTTGTTTAAACAAAGCAGATCGTAAAAGCTATCTCTCCGTGCCTGTGATTCATGAGATGGGTGTCCTCGCTTCTTGTACAGCAATCGTTTTCAAATACCTGCCGCGGCGGAGACCCTGAGGTCTTACCTCGCTTTTATCCTGTCGTAAACATCGTTAGATCTGCCTTTGGGTATGACTTCCGGTTGCGCCGAGGTTTATTTTTTTCGTGCCAAACAACCGGCGGTGGAAAATGTGCATTAGTGTGCAGGTTGCCCCGCCAACGGTAGATATCGCTCACACAGCTACGAATATCTGGCTGATGTAGTGAGATAACAGGGGGGTACAATAAAAAATAAAAGTGACGCTTATCTGGGGGGATAATTATGTTACCGGAGCGGAAGGAGGATAGAAGGCCGGAAAGCTGAACGGGCAAGGGAGGGTTGTGTGGGATTGGCCGGGGAAGAGATGATGATGATGATGATGATGATGATGATGCCCTGATGAAAATGAAAGCGAAGTTTATCTGGGTTACCTGAGCGAGGGCTGGAAGGCTAAGCGGGGGTGGGAGGGCTTGTTGGGTGACTGGAAGAGATGATAACAATGATGACGACGACGACGACGATGATGATGATGATGATGATATGTTCATGCTTTCCTGTTGTCTTCATCAGTTTCAGACGGATAGGACTTGAAGTTTAGTGCGAAGTTTTCTTCTTTTTTTTACAAAAAGCTTTTTCGCTACATTTTTTTGTACAGCTCAGTGCATGACCATCGGGATTGTTGTTACCTTGGAAATGTGGTGGGAAAGGACGTTAAACTCCCAAACACCCACCCTGTTACCTTGAAACCCCTCTGATGGACATCAAGCGCCGCTCAAGCATGTTAAACGGTATAATTATGGGAGTTACATACTATGGAAGAAAAGGCTTAAGTAATTTGTTCACTGTATAATTCAGACCTTACGACCACGCAGTGACTAAAATCTCGATCAGATTGCGATCAGCCTCACATCTCGATGGCAGCGAGGGTCATTCCAGTACTGCTCTAGAGAAGTATTACTGTTGTACCCGGTTTCGCCACCACTGATGAAGTATCCATCCGCGCACTTATCTGAATTATTTCTTGCTGATGTCATGGCCAGGTGGGGTGGCGGGAAAAGGGGGGTGCGTGGGGTGGTGGGGTGGGCAGGTAGAGGAGAGAGTAGCTGGAGTTGAGTTTCAGTTACTGCGAAGACATCTCAGCTGAGCGTGACGATTGTGTTCTCTTGAGAAAAGCGAAGCTGTCTGGTGCACTCGGCCGGTGTGTACAGAACATGGATGTTTCTGCGACTGTGTTTATTTGTATCAATGTGTGTGTGTGTGTGTGTGTGTGTGTGTGTGTGTGTGTGTGTGTGTGTGTGTGTGTGTGTGTGTGTGTGTGTGTGTGCGCGCGCGCGCGTGTGTGCGTGTGTGTGTGTGAGACAGAGAGAGAGAGAGAGTGTGTGTGTGTGTGTGTGTGTGAGAGAGAGTGTGTGTGTGTGTGTGTGTGTGTGTGTGTGTGTGTGTGTGTGTGTGTGTGTGTGTGTGTGTGTGTGTGTGTGTGAGGGCGTATGTGTGTGTCGGGCGGGGGTAGGGGGGGGGGGAGTGCTATAATGCATGCATGGACATAAATGATGTTTTCGCGATTATCACAGCTACATTTCATCTGGACTAATTTCCCCAGAGACATCTCACGCCCCTGTCCCCACCATCCCCACTCCCAACCCCACCCCCAACCCCACCCCACCCCACCCCACCCCACTCCTCTAAAAAAAATGACCCAAGTGTGCACATGGCGATATGACGAGTAATGGCGATCCAGGGGGTTCCTCTCCCGCTGAACTAACATGGCACAGATCTCATCTAACTTTGATGCATAATGGCGGAAGCAAGTACTGCAGGGCCATAAAGAGACAAACATGAGAGGACGGTGCGGCAAGTAAATGTGCAAGGCAGGAATTTCCTAATTAATTAATTTCTGGCTGCATGCAGATTTTGTTGCAGTAGCATGTGGAGAGAGAAAAGAAATCATGAAATCAAGTGCATAAAACATGCTGGACGATATCTGCTGGACAGAGGGTTGGAACAATGGGACTGTGCTCTCTCTCTCTCTCTCTCTCTCTCTCTCTCTTTTAACCCTTTAACGTAGGGTAGCAGGACAGCTTGGCTTGTAAGACAGGCAGCAATGCCTAAATGCCCTATCCTGAATAAAAAAAAAAGTTTCATCATCATCATCATCATCATCATCATCATCATCATCATCATCATCTCTCTCTCTCTCTCTCTCTCTCTCACACACACACACACACACACACACACACACACACACACACACACACACACACACACACACACACACACACACACATTGATGCAAATTAGCGAAACACAAAGCCGCAGAAACTTCCATTTTCTGAACACAAGTGACCCATACTCTCGATACAAACGCACGCTACAGACCATATCTACATTTGTTATGGATAGTGACTACTCACCTAGGTAAAACCATACCAGTACGCGTGAAGCCCGAAACTTGCCTAAAATCGTCCGTTTGAAAGACCACATTTTAACTCAATTCCTACAACGGGCGGTCGGTGGTCTAGTGGTTAAGAGACTTGTCACCAGTGCGAGAGGTCAGGGGTTCGAGTCCCACTCGGGGCAAAGAATTTTTCCTTCTTCTCGTACGTGGCACCGTTCATTCGGGCCAGTCGTCGGGGGGTTCTCTCCAGGTACTCCGGATTCCTCCCCCTCTGCTTTGGAAATGTTCAGCCCACGAACTTTGAAAAACAAATGCAATTCTAAATTCCGAAACTTAAATAGCTGAGCTGACCCTTCGCACCACGTGATTGTAATGTGTTTATGTCCAGAGTGTGAGAGAATGCGTGTGCTTCACGTGAGCGTGCGTGTTTGGGTTCAGTTTGCGGCGTTTTGAGCCGATTCATGAAATTGGGTAAAGCGCCTATACAATACTCATTATCATCATTATAAGTAGGTTTGTGGTTGTGCATCAGTGACCTCACTAAAAATCAATCATAATGATTCATTTATGCCTGCGTAGATTTAAATCTGGCTTAGTGGGCGTGTTGCATTTTGATTATACTCATGTTTGCTGCAGTAAGAGCCCGTTAGTGAGGTCACTGGAGCACAAACCCAAACTTACTTGGTAGGAACTGAGTTAAAATGTGATCTTTCGGGGTGAGCGGTGGTCTAATACAGTAATAGGTAGCGCGTCGGATTTAGTCGTTGCGCTACTGAACGGCCGTCACCAATGTCATGGCGATGAAGCGTGCGTTCGAGCCCAGGTCGAGCTTGTGATATGTGATACCGGTTTTTCCTGGCTGCCGGGCTGCTCATCGGGGGTTTCTCTCCGGGTTGTCCTCTTTCCTCCCCAAGCAAAATTGTAAAAAAAAAAATTAAAAAAAAAAAGGTATTGGGTGGCGCTGCACCGCGGCGACGCGCTTCCTCCGGGGGAAGCAGCCCGAATTTCCCGAAAGGGATAATAAAGTAGTAAAAAAAAAACAAAAAAAAAACCCGTTTATCTTGCCTGACTTGCACACAGGCCAGAACCGAAAAGAGTCAATACTCGTGGGCAGTACGAAATGTGTTAACAGGACGGTGGGTTGTTTCGCGGCTTTGACAACGTCGTCTATTGATTTGGAGGGTGATGGGGGTCTGGTGGGGGTGGGGTGGGGGGTGAAAGGGGCATCTGCACCAGCAAGCATTGTGTGCAACACCCTGATTAACTATCGTCTCCTACCCGGCTAAACCCATTAACATCGTCTTGCTGTTTCAAGTTTGCCCTTTCTACACTAAAATCAGTCCCAGTGTCAGTGTGCCAGTCGTTTGTTCTAATTTTGCCAGTTGTATCGTGCTTGTTGTTGGATGCTTCTTTCTTTGTTGGTTGGTGTGGTGTGGTTGTTGTTTTGTTTTGTTGTTGTTTTGTTCTTGTTTGTTTGTTTGTTTGTTTGTTAATTTGCACTTGAATTTTGTGTGTTGTTCATGTTTGCTTATTTGTTTGGTTGGTTGGTTGGTTGGTTGGTTGGTTGGTTGGTTCATTGGTTGGTTCATTGGTTTGGTTCGGTTTGGGTTTTGCCGGCTTGTTTTGTTTTGGTGTTATTTTACGTGTCCTTATTGTTTGGTTGTTCGTAAAATCTTGCGGGGATGGGGGTGTGGAGGTGGCGGATGGGGGTGGGGGGGGGGGTTGAACCGATTGCAAACTATGACCTAGTTTCTGCAAGGCTAAAACAAATGAAGCTCCATAAGGACGCACTCCATTTCACGTGGTATTCTTTGCCTACCTGTGAGAATGCATGGATGCCAGACACGACTCTTGAGAGGAAGAACAAACTCCTAACCCAGGGCGTATTCTTGTGTCTACTTTTCGCGCACAAGAGGCGTCGATTTGGAGCAACTACCGCAGTACCCTGCGCTAATTAGTACGTGAAGATCAAAACAATCCAGCCTTTGACGGCGCGGCTCGGGTCGTGTTTTCTAACGAGACAAGCGGATAGAAGCCACGTGTTCAGCTCTTTTTAACCTTTTTTTCAATAAGAGCTTATTTATCTGAGGTAACTGTAGTACGAGAGGAGAAACAAGAGGTGGAGAGAGAGAGAGAGAGAGAGAGAGAGAGAGAGAGAGAGAGAGAGAGAGAGAATTTTCTTTGAAAACTGTGGAAGTTGTAGTCTTGTGACCAGTTTTCAATGTTTCCTTTTTTTTTTTAATCAAAATTCAACGTTTGACCATATTTTAAATATGGATGGTTGTGGGGGTGGGAGGTGAAGAGCGGGGGGGGGGGGGGCGTGGAAGGGGGTGGGGGTAGGGGTTGGGGGTGGAGGATAGCTGAAAATACATTAAATCTATGATGTTAGGTTTAAACAAAGGACATGGGCATTTTCGTGGCATTTTCGTGGTATTTAGTAAGACGAATCTCTCTCTCTCTCTCTCTCTCTCTCTCTCTCTCTCTCTCTCTCTCTCCCCCTTGGAGCCTGAATAGCCGAATGGTAGAGCGTTGGAGTTTCAATGACCGGGTAGAAAGTTCGAATCCCGGATGGGGCCAAATATCTGTGCTGGTCTTTTTCTCGTTGCCCCGTCCATACGTGGTGGAAAAAGACGTTAATCCCCCCCCCCCACACACACACACACCTCTCTCTCTCTCTCCTCCTCCTTCTCCTCCTCTTCATCCACACACCCCCCACCCCCCACCCCCCTCAAGCCGTCAACTTATCACTTGAGAATACTTGAGGTGTCTGCACGTGGAACCCCCGTACCCTGGGCCCGCCTTGACGTCACGCTGTGAAATGAGAGGGAAGTTTGGAACCAACACCTTCAACCCCAGCATGCACCACAGCTTCCCATGACCCCTTGCGGCAACTTGCTGCGGTACTGCTCTTTGTCCTGAATTTAAACTTTTTTCTTATTTTTTTAAATCTGTTGAAGCAGATGCGGAAGTTTGAAACTTTTCTAGCCGACCTCCATTTGTCATGTCGACCCTCATGTCAACTTTCTGTTTGTCAAAGATGAAAAAAAAAATCAAAGAAAAGAAAGTCAAGGCGAGGCAAAGGAGCATCACTCGCAGTGTTGCGTGTACTGAGTTGCTTCCGCTGGTCCGTGTCTGTCTCAGTTGGACAGCTGGAGCAGTAAGTATTAATTTTGACTTCAAGAGCAAGAATAGGGCTAACTCCGAAAGACCCCCCCCCCCCCACCCCTCCTTCCCCTCCCCCTCCTCCCTCCCCCCCCCCCCCCCCAAAAAAAAAATCAGCCAACTAAACAAACATTTCAACAAACAAATAATATGACCAACTCCCAGATGTTGACGGTTGGATTCAGCATAATATATTGGAGCGGCCGGGTAGGCTGACCCTTCGCGCCCCTAATTTGTCATGTGTTTACGTCATCTTTTGTGTGAGTGAATGCGCGTAGTTTACTGACGCGGTGGGTTCAGCTCTCGGCGCTTTCAGCCGAGACTGAAGTTGGGATAAAGCGTTTGTATTGATCACATTATCATTATCACGACATTCTGATCCTTATCTGTATTTTAAGAGTGGAGCCGGGGTGGCCAAATGGTAGAGCGTTGGACTTCTAATGCTCCGGTCGTGAGTTCGTATCCCAGCTGGGGCCAAATATTTGTGCTGGCTTTATCATCGTTGCCCCGTCTTTGATATTACCCGTATGTGGTGGAAAAGGACGTTAAACCCCCAAACATCCACCCACCCATCCTGTATTTTAAGGGAGTCGGGATAGCCGAATGGTAGAGGCTACTAAGAGCGTTGGACTTTCAATGCTCCGGTCGCGAGTTTGAATCCCGGCTGGAACCAAATATTTGAGCTGGCCTTTTTCTCGTTGCCCCGTCTTTGATATCATCCATAAGGAAAAGGACGTTAAGCTCCCAAACACCCACCCACTCACCCTTGTCTGCATTTCACAGTCCAGTACGTTACTGTTCTGCATGACCTGGGAATTAGTAACATTTAATACTTCGCCTCTCTTCTTTTTATCACTCGCACGCTACCAGAGGCACGGCAAAAGTACTTCAGCTAATCGTTTTATCCTCGTGTATACAAATCAGCTGGCCTCAATCCGTCCTCAGATTCAAATTTCCGCGTGTACTTTTGTAGCATAAATCTTGGATTACTGTCGGCTTGGAGGGTCTGAAAGGATTAGAGAGGATTTCCTGTGTCTTTGGTGTGTTTTGTGGATTGGGTAACTCGTGGATGCTTGAAGTATTTTGATTGCCGTTACTGAGCAAGGCAGATTGTGTTAAGGGCTCCCTGAAATGTGTTGAGGGACCATATTCTTCGTGTTTATCACGGTCATGGGTGCGAATCCTGACTGACGAGGTCAAAGATTTGTACAGCGTCTAGTGTCAATCAATGTCTGTCATCATGCAAAGTTGAAAACCTCTGGTGTTTGTAGATTCCGAGAAAAACGCCTATGTGAAATTTCCAGACAGACAACTTTTGTGACCTTTACCTTGAGTCAAGGTCATTCAAAATGGTTTGTTTTGAAAGGCCTTATGACTGTCTATCAGCATGCCAAGTTTGATGCTTCCGCTAATAGTAGATTCTGAGAAAATGCCAATGTTAAGGTTTACTGCGCGCGCGCGCGCACACACACACACACACACACACACACACACACACACACACACACACACACACACACACACACACACACACACACACGACGGAGGGTTATTACATAGACTCCCTTTGTCACATAAGTGAGCCCAAAACGATCACGATGTTATCGCATGTAAATGAGTGTTTGCAAGGAAGTATAGGGGTTGCTGGGGAAAGGGTTGGATGTGACCGATTAGAAAGGAGGGGTCAGGGAACAACGACTCTGCACAGACAAGCACACGTCATCACTGCACGGGCGTAAGCGAAAGGTCCATTAAGAAACCACCTGACCGAACCACGGCGCCCAATCAAACCAGAACCCAGACACACCTCCGGGTGGAGTCCAGTTGCCAACGCAGGAGCGATAGGCCGAAGGGCAGCCATTGTTACTGGTGATATCAGTCTTCCTGATGTTGCAACTCTGACTGATATCGTGTGCTAGTGCAAACGGTACAACCTGTACTGTTTACCACGAGGCAACAGGAAGCGAGAGAAGCCCTGTGATGTGCACACTTACTTGTTCGAAGTGTACTGAGTGTTGGCCCTAAGTGTCCAGAAGAAGCGATGTTGTTGTTACTGTTGTTGTTGTTGTTGTTGTGTTGCTCTCTTGTTGTTATTCGTGTTTTGTTTTGTTTTGCGAACAGAGGCGATTCGCGCTGTCTTTCCATAACCTGATTTCACAAAAACAACAACAACAACAACAACAACAATAATAATAATAATCGCATTAATTCAGCCGCTTTATCCCAAACATTGGGCTCAAAGCGCCGCGAGCTAGGTCCCAACACGCACGCTCACGTGAATCATACGCATTTCTCTCACACACTGGACCTGAACACATTACAATCACGTGGTGCGCGAAAGTCCACCTCAGCAATTAAGTTTCGGATTTTTAGAACTGCATTTATTTTTTTAATTTCACAAATTATGACTTTTCTGTTCCGTCCCAAAATAGCATACAGTTGTGAAGGTGGTATAGTTATTTCCGTAGCAGAATTGAATTTGCTATGGCCAACATCTACAACGATAAATGTCAGAGATTAAAACGATATAAGAATACATGTACATAAAAACAGAATTCACAAACGCGCGCGCGCGCACACACACACACACACACACACACACACACACACACACACACACACACACACACACACACACACACACACACACACACACACACACGGTCTTAGGGTGCCCTATCAAAGCACAATAATACGTTTGTTTGATAGTCGAGAACAAAACTCCGTTCCTTGTCCGCCTTTTGGGCAAATATTTTGCCAAGCAACGTATCTGTAGAATGCGCTGATAACATTCTGAACCCGTATTCGTGAAGCTTCTTGTCCCAGGCGTATTGTGGCCTGTTGTGAGCAAACTACGAAAAAAATATCGTCATATAATAGTGTGTTTAATACTTTTTCTTTCTTTTTTTAGCACTTTACCTGGCACGGCAAATGAGGACATAGCAAGTATATTCTGAATGTGTGAAGCAGTATCGCATGCGTAGTGAAACCTTGGGTGAAGGAAATGGCCGTATAGAGCTTACATGATTAGTTCGAGTGGTTTACGGCGAAAGACTAACCCCGAGATGGTTTGATTGTTTGTGTAGCTACCGAGCCTCCGGCGAGGTAGCTACGCAAACAGTCGAACCATCGGTGTTTTTGTGAACCACTGAGTGGGTTATGGAAAGTCGTAACTCTCACTTTCGCTCTCTGTTTCATGACTATTTTCGGACGTAAAGCATTCATAGTTCACTCACTGAAAGCTTGCACTGGCGAATGGTGTAAATTGCTTTATGTCCCGAATTTGTGAAATGTCTATGTTGCGGTGAAAACCGTATACTTTCACCATGACGTAGCAGCTTATTGCCATATTTGCTGGAAGTCCCCATGCGTCATGGATTTGATTGGCAATAATTAAGGCACTTTTTTACCATATGACTGCACATGTGTATAATTCTCTCCCTTTATGGGGAGCCGGGGTGGCCGAACGGTAGAGCGTTGGACTTCCAATGCTCGGGTCGTGAGTTCGAATCCCGGCTGGGGGCCAAATATTTGTGCTGGCCTTTTTCTCGCTGCCCCGTCTTTGATATCACCCTTATGTGGTGGAAAAGGACGTTAAATTCCCAAACACCCACCCACCCACCCTCTCCCTTTATCTTTAAAAATAAAATTTTTATCATTATATATACAGTATATATATATATATATTTTTTTTTTGCAACAATGCCCACCATCGCCTCTTTAGCCAAACAATGAACTATGACAAACGGAAGAGGGACAGCGTATGTTTAATTTCTAATGATAAGATAAAGATAATTTTATTAATCCCATTACTGAGAAATTTCTTTGGTCCAGGCTCTTACAAACCTAAGCATGAATAATTTAAGTTAACTAGACATACATCTTGTCACATCAAGGGGGTAATTGCTATACTGATGTTTAAAACCCGAGAGCACAATAACAAAAATCAAATCAATCGATCAGTCAATAGTCTCAAACACTCATTCACAATACTCACAGCCCTAAAGATGCATTTCAAAACAAAGAGCTGGTGGTGGTGGTATAGTGGTATTTTATGTAGGTTTTTTTTGTTGTTGTTGTTTTTTTATTTTTTATTTTATTATTGGTTGTCGTTGGTTTTTTGTTGTTTTTTTTTTTTTTGGGGGGGGGAGGGGGGGGGGGGGAGACCTGGGTCCGCATGTAAAAGTCGGGGTTAGGGAGTTTAACCCCGGGTTAGAGTTAGCTAACTTCGAACTTAACTAGCTCTAAAGTTAAATTTTCTGTTGGTTTTTGGTTTTTGTTGTTGTGGTTGTTGTTGTTGTTTTGTTTTTTTGTTTTAAATCAGGAAGCGGGTCCATTCCAGCAGGGTGCTTATGACGTTATAGAAGGATTTTTCTCTTTCTTTCTTCGCTTCCTTTTTCATTTAATTTTCTTTTCTCCTAGTCTGGGTTAGCCCGTAGCCGTGGTTTAAATTAACCTCGAGTTTTACATACGGGCCCAGATCGTGATTAGCCATGACCCCCCCCCCCCCCCCCCCAAAAAAAAAAAAAAAGGCAAGAGCAAAACAGTATAATCAAAACACACCAAGCGGCTTTGTAACCATCTGCTGTTACTTAAGGTGTAGTTTGTTCTTTTTCCCAACACCACTAAACGCCCTAATGGTTCTGGAAGTGACGTCATGAGGTTTGGCAATAAATGCCACATAATTACATCTGAAGACGTTTGCTGCCATTAACCTGGAAGACGCTGACCTACTCGCTGCAGACTTTGATTGGAACATTCTGCTAGAACAATCCTTCAGCGGTTTCTGATGCCCACTTTGAAGAAGCTTTGGTTTGCGTGTGACTAACCCAATGGCTTGATAGGTAAAATGAACATTTAACATGTAGTAACATGTATGACACGTCTTATGATGTGGATGATTACACGGGCGGCACCGCAGGTGCCGTAGTTCCCGGGCCTGGTTAATGCCGGGATATTTATGACAGGAAGCGTGGAATGCGGCCCTGTCCCGCCGTCCCAAACCACATGGACCTCCGCAGCATCATCTTACTATCATCCTCATCTCTATCATCATGCATAATAAAAATTATTCAATACAATACATTAAAATTCTGGTAAGGGGGTAAAGGGGGGGGGGGCATCAGTAGCCATTAACACTGCTTCACCCAGCGGTCTACTACCAGTGACTCATTAACCGCACACTTTTAAAAACTTCTGCCCTCTTGAACAGCCTTCAACACTCAACTTATCGTTTTCTCTGAACTTGTAAGAACTTGTAACGCCTGTGCGGCCGATAACGGGGCCAGAGGCTGGTATATGAAGCGTTTTCAAAGGGCTTGTCTACGTCAGAGGTGTATGCTCGTTGTCAATTACACAATCCTTATCGCTCTAATGACTCGACTCCCGTTTAGCTGTTCCGCTTGGTTTACTCTGGTCTGTTGATGCCAATACTACACGTGACCAGAGTGTACGGAATATAGTCTGTGTATATTGGCCATCTGCGCATGTGTATAATATATTTTACTATTTTTGAGGGGGAGTGGGGAGAGAAGGAGGAAGGGTGAAGAAGAAGGGTCGGGGGGGGGGGGGGGAGAAGGGGGACAGCTGTGTTTGATCATGTGCATTTGCAATTCTGTATTTGCAGCTCTTGTACGTACGGATGTGTGTGTGTGTGTGTGTGTGTGTGTGTGTGTGTGTGTGTGTGTGTGTGTGTGTGTGTGTGTGTGTGTGTGTGTGTGTGCAGTGCAATGCATCAGCGTGGCCTCAAATTCGCTCCGGATATTAAATAATATATGCTGACAGTTATCTACCTTGGTATAGGATCATGTCGGGGTGCGGACTACAGTAACATCTCTGCGCGCGGAGAGTACTATACATTATTGTCGCGGCTATATTCCATTTAGGTTGTACACTCTGGAGACGCGTGAAGACGCGTAATGCAGCTAATCGAGGGTTATGTACATCCATGAAGATCAGTCAAGTGTATGTCTTTGGTCGGAATACGTTTTTTTTGGCGAGGGGTTGTGTACAGTGACGTCACTGTGTGATGTAATTGTTACGCCGCTGTATGTGCACGAACCGTTAAAAGCGCTTGATGTGTTTTGTAACCGTTTTCCGGTAAAATGGTGTAGATGTTCTGTTGTGCTGCTTCGGCGTCAGAGTAGCCGCAAGTTCACGTCGGATGTTGAACAGTTTTTTTATCATGAAGGTAGTAATTGCTAGCACCGGGAGCCGGGATGGCCGAATGGTAGAGCGTTGGATTTTCAATGCTCGCCGGGGTCATGAGTTCGAATCCCGGCTGGGGCCAAATATTTGTGCTGGCCTTTTTCTCGTTGCCCCGTCTTTGATATCACCTTTACGTGGTGGAAAAGGACGTTAAACTCCCAAACACCCACCTCACACCCCACCCGCCGTAGATGCGATAAACAATCATCGAAACAGAAGTAATGAAAACACACACACACATGTGAACGCACGCACGCACGCAACACCCCCCTCCCCCCCCCCCCTCTCACACACACACACATAGACACGTAATACACATTGTCATGATTATTCAGAGGAATCATGAATGGTAATTCTTTCTTTTTTTTCCAAAGAACACAACTGATCAAAAGCTTTTGTGAAACACCTTTCAATTCATAGAAAGCAACTGAGCTTGTGTAAACCCTTCCTCTTCCCGCACTGCAAGCAAGATGAATTCAAACACTTAAACACCCCCTTCCTCCCACCTCCTTTATCGTCCCCCGTCCCCCGTCCCCCGCCCCTCCACCCTCCCCCACCCCCTCCCCCTCCGCGCTAAAACAACACACACGAACCACAACCATCCTCGCCTGGTAAAGACAAAAGGTTTCTGCTGAAAGTTCAAGTTGTAATTTTTCATCAACCCCCTCCCCGGTAACAGTTGAAGTTTTGAGTTGTTGTAGTCATACAAAATTGACATGCATTTCCTCTCGAGATCACGCTACAGAAGTTTGCACTTTCCAGGCGAAACAGGCCCATCGAGGAGAGAAAAGAAGGGATGAAACGAGTCAAATGATAAATGACTTTATAACCGAATTTTTTTTTCTTCCTGGTGTAATTCATGGATGTTGCATGCTTCAAGTTGCACGTATAGCAACTAGGGGGTCTTGACCCGTTAACCGGTTTTCTGTTACACAATCAGCTGACTTGGGGCTGTTCCCACACACGCCCCTCTCTACACCGTTCATTCACCACATGGTGCATCCTCCGCCGCATAGGCAGGTCAGCTCGCTAAGTTACATGTTCAAGTAGCGTCTGAGCCGGGGGTGGGGGGGGGGGTCTTGTTTGTTGTTGTTTGTTGTTGTAGGTGGTGGTGGTGTTTGGTGTGAGTTTTCTTGTATTGTTTGTTTGCTGTTGTGTTTTGTTTTGTTTGTTTGTTTGTTTGTTTTTTGCGCTTTTTTTTGGGGGGGGGGGGGGGGCGTATTTTATTTATTGTACTTGTTTTTACTGCTTTTTGTTGTTTTTTTTTGTTTGCTTGTTTGGTGTGTGTGTGTGTGTGTGTGTGTGTGTGTGTGTGTGTGTGTGTGTGTGTGTGTGTGTGTGTGTGTGTGTGTGTGTGTGTGTGTGTGCGTGCGTGCGTGCGTGCGTGCGTGCGTGCGTGCGTGCGTGCGTGCGTGTGTGCGTGCGTGCGTGCGTGCTTCTGTGTGTGTCTGACATTGGTCGCTGAGTATGTATACACATTTATCAAGTAGACAAAGATTGTGGGATGGGGTTGTGGAGAAGGGGAGGGAGAAGGGGGGGGGGGACACATTTTGTGTTTTTTTTTCTGCTTGAAAAAACTTTTCAATTTCCACAACCGAAAATAACTCAGTTCAGTTTCAGTGGTGAATAAACGCAACGAAGAGTAGGCCCGACAAACCAGTGAACATTCTGTGACGGAGTTTTACTGATGCATACTCCGGGACCGTTATCATGAACAGGCGGGTTCCACGCCGAGCCAGGAACATGTCAGCTTTGACCTTGACATTGTCTGACCTCTGCATTAATTACCTGTGTCATTCGTGATTAGAGTCAGCGACACAGAAGTCAGACTCGGCAGTGTCGTCATGAATGGCTACACTGCGTGTAGTATTGTTGTACATGTATAATAATAATATTAATAATTAATAATAATAAAAACCTTAATGACATGCATGCCGCTATGCAGTTTCAGTTTACGTCGTTTGGGTAACAACATCACATTGTGTTCTTGTGACGAGTCTTCGGTAAACGAATTCTTCGTACATACGGTTCCTTTGTTTCCTTGTGTGTCAGTGGACGGTTCGGGGGAGGGGGGAGGGGGCTGCAAGGGCGGGGGGGGGGGGGGGGGCGCTCTTTGTGGTATTGTTCTTCTGTTCCAATTTTTATTCAATAAATTGAATACGTTGCACATGAAATGTACTGACATACAAAGATGCTACTCAGGGTGTGTAATTATGTACGTGCGTGCCTGCGTGCGCGCGCGCGCGTGTGTGTGCGTGCGTGTTTGCGTGCGTGCGTACGTGTGTGTGTGTGTGTGTGCGTGCGTGCGTGCGTGCGTGCGTGTGTTGCCTTAGGGCGACTGACTGGAGGGGCGTGAGTCAGTAGGGCGGCGATGTTGGATGTTGGAAGGGGAGGCGATAGGGTGGATGGGGGCGGAGGGAAAGGGGGGGGGGGGGGTCTGGGGACAAGTTTGTGGCTGATTCAGTGTGTGAAACTATTTCATTACAGGCGTGTCAGTTCAACTGTTGGTTCCTGTTTCCGTTTTTGAAGCTTGTTGACGTCTCTGAGTACATAACCCCAGTGGACTGTTTCTTTTGTACGCGGACCCAATAAATTCAAACATGATGCCGTGTTTGCTCCATTAGCAACCATGATTCACTGGCTGGTGAAATTGTCGCCTAAACACTGTGGCCCCTCCGTAAGTATTTAAGATTTGTGAAACGACTTTCTTGAGACTGAGATTTGTGGGCGGGACATTCAAATTAACCGGTAACCAAGGGCAGGTAACTACCAAGTAATCTCCCTTTTCCCAGACAAACCACCAGCTTCCGTACCTCTGCTTGAGGTACCTCCGCCGACGTCATAGTTAAAGAAACAATTTCTAGCGAGAATTCTGTTTTGGAACAGATACGCTTGTTCTAACTACTTTATTGTCCCTTTCGGGAAATTCGGGCTGCTTTCCCCGGGGGAAGCGCGTCGCCGCGGTGCAGCGCCACCCAATACCTATCCTATATATGTTACAGTCGAGTCAAAGCTGGAAATTAGTCATTCTCCGGGAATGCCTGAAAGTTTGAACATGGCTGACGAAACTTTCCGACAAAGGCTGTTTGAAAAATATGAAAAAAAAAATCCAAACTACTTCTTACCAAAAAACGAAGTACCAGGAAATCCTACTGGAATTGAAGGCAACTTTGAATGGAGGTGAAACCAGAAAAACACCACGGCAATGCCCGATCAAAACAGGAATTTCTTGGGAATGACTGAAATTTCAGGCATTCCCGGAGAATGACTAATTTCCAGCTTTGACTGTAACATATATATATTTTTTTTAGAATTTTGCAATTTTGCTGGGGGGGGGGGGGGGAGCCGGATAACCGCGTTAGGCCAAAGAAAGTCACATTTCGACACTATTAGAGGCCACAAAGTCACAATTATTGGTCACGATGGCCAAAAGAAACATCTATTCATTTGGCAAGCAGCCTCAGAGTTTTGTAAGCGGCAGTTTTTCCGCTTAGAACTCATTACGAACATAAAGACTTTAAGGTCAGGAGAGGTCTGGGCCCGTATGTAAAAGTCGAGGTTAATTTAACCCACGGCTATGTGCCTAACCCAGACTAGCTGGTTAGCTTAGCTGGGGTTTATCGTCCACGCCACAACGAGGTGATTGCAGACGGCCCTAGGGGGCAGGTTATGGGGGATGGGGATAGCTAGCCTAACTGTACAGTCCAGCTGAACACTAATTCAATCCAGTTAGACTGCCAGGTCGGCCACATTTTATGTATCCTTCACTGTAATGGACAAACAGATCCAGTTCACAGTCAGTGGAAGCGGGGCAACGTGAAAAAGGCCTGTACAAATTTTGGCCCTGTCGGGATTCGAACCCGGGACCTTTCGATCTCGAGTCCAACGCTCAAACCGTTGAGCCACCGACTCCCCCGCCTAACCCAGACTAGGACAAAAGAAACCCAAAAGCAAAATTAAATAAAAAAAGGAAGCCAAGAAAGGAAGAAAAAAATCCTTCTGTAACGGCTCAGGCACCTTCCTGGAATGTGCCCGCTTCCTGAGTTAAAACAATAAACAACAGAAAATTTAACCCTAGAGCTAGTTTAGTTCGAGGTTAGACTCTAACCCGGGGCTAAACTCCCTAACCTCGACTATTACACACGGGCCCTTGTATGGAAGCGTTCGGCCAAAGACAATCTCTACTTCTCTACTGTTAAAAGCCGCAAAGTCAAAAATGGTCGGAGTGGCCGAAAGAAACGTCTGTTCATTTGGCAAACAGCGGCAGTTTTTTCTCTCAGAACTCAGACTGAGACTTTCAGGTCAGGGGAGGTCTGACTGTTACTTTATTCTTGCAGTAAACTCAAGTGTGTGTATGTAGCGCCGAGGTAGTGCGACTGTACGGCAGCTGTGGCCGGCCGCTTACGCTACTAAAAGGATACCAGTGCTGCTGGGCAACATGCTTTCCTCTGGCTAACTTAGTCTTTTAACTACTGTGTGGTTCAGGTGTGGTGTACCGGACTTTTCAGGGTTCAGCATGCCAGATGTACTCGGCATTATAATCACCTCGGGGTCACTTCCAGCGTAACGCCAGTACTGGTTCTTTTTTTATTGCTCCTGTCTGTGATTTGGTATGGTCAGGTATGGCAGACTTCTCCTCGGCGCACATATCCATCTCTTCTGAAATGCTCATGGCGCCGCAGAGCTGGAGGACGAAGCAGTGAAAGCCTGCTAGGTTAGGCGCTTCTATGTGTGCAAACCTTCACCCTGCTTCCCGAAAGAAATGGGGTTTAAGACAGGACTTGAAGCAGGACAGAGTTGGGGAATGACGGACGGAGAGGCAGGCAAGGTGTTCCATACTAAGGGACCGAAGCAAGAGAAAGCACGTTGGCCCGCGATGGTTAAACCATGAAAGATTGACGATGCGTGTTACTGTTAGGCAGACCTCTTGCTGAGTTTTGAGACCTTAAACCTCGGTATTTGCCGGAAAGGCGGCTTTTTCAGGCATTTTCCGGTCTTTTATTCCACGGGATACCCCTCAGAAAAGCGCAAGGTTTTCAGTCCTGGTAATCAATCAATTACTGTTGACAGATCCAGCACAACCCGTGGTAAAGATGGTTGAACTGTGTAACTATAGAGCCATCATTCGTTTGGTGCGGCCCACATAACGTTTTCAGTATAGATACGGTTAAGAATGTTTCATTCTGTTTATATGCGCGCGTACCAAACAGTCGCCTCCCTGCGGCTTATAAATTTCCCGAATTCACAGACGGAGTTGTGAAAGGTCTTCTGCTTGAATAAAAAGATGTGAACAGACTGTTCCTTATTTAAAACAAAAAACAAACAACAAAAAAACCGACTATACCCCGGTGCCGGCTGGAGCCAAATATTTGTGCTGGCGTTTTACTGGTTGCCCCCGTCTTTGATATCACCCAGACGTTTTGGAAAAGGACGTTAAACTCCCAGACACCCACCGACCCACCCCTACGCGACGGTGGACGGTGCAGTCAACTCTGTCACGGTTTTCGGCGCCTCTGAAATTCCAGTGAAAGCCGGGCTAGATGAACCTGAATTCACTTCAGTTTGGGTTTTGACATCGAGCGGAGAGCGTCGCTATTCCAAGTCGTCTTGTACGGTACACACGTTCGTGACGTGTAGTTTTTGCGACAGGGAAATTCCGCAATTATTCCGCAAAAAGAGTGACGTTGCAGTAGTCAGTATGGTCATGGCCCCGTAGACCAGTTTCCATCAGTTGTCCAACGTTACTTTTTTCTTTTTTTTTAATTAGTGCAGGCACATTCAGCCGCGAATTAGTCTTTGTGGTTTGCGCGGCGTTAAACCTTAAAATCCCACTCACTCACCTATTTGTCGTTTTGTTGAAATGTCAGGGCCCGTATGTAGAACTCGAGATTAATTTAACACACGGCTGCGGGCCTAACCCAGACTAGGACAAAAGAAACCCCAAAACAAAATTAAATAAAAAGGAAGCGAAGAAAGGAAGACAAAAATCCTTCTATAACGGCATAGGCATCATGCTGGAATGGACCCGCTTCCTGATTTAAAAAAAAAAAAATAACCCTAGAGCTAGTTTAGTTCGAGGTTAGACTCTAACCCGGAGCTAAACTCCCTAACCCCGACTTTTACATGCGGGCCCAGACCTTTAACGCACACTTCGGATTGTGACCTCGCGAAACGAAACTTTCACCTCAGTTCAGCACTGTGCGTTATCACACCCACCCGGCTTAGGAATCTGATTGAATGTAGCCCGGGTGTTGCGTGCGTCATATGACCGGTGCGTACCCGATTATAAATATTCTTGTAACAGACGGGTATTTGACAGGAGCCTCTCGTATCAAACAGGCCGAGGACATTACAAACTTTGCCTCACAGAAAGTGAAGAGGTGAATGGAGCAGGAGATGAAGGTTCGTGTATATATATGACGGGTGGGGTTTATGAAAACCCTCTGGCTGAAGCGATGCTGCTTGCTTGAACTATTCCAATCAGCTTGTAGAGAAGTTCAACATTGACATACGAATGTAAGGAAAATAAATTCGGCACGCTTGCTTGGTTCAGTGCGCGTGAAAACCCCATTCGTCGTATCAACCAGGGCCCGCATGTAAAACTCGAGGTTAATTTAACCCACGGCTACGGGCCTAATCCAGACTAGGACAAAAGAAACCCAGAAACATTTGTGTGTGTGTGTGTGTGTGTGTGTGTGTGTGTGTGTGTGTGTGTGTGTGTGTGTGTGTGTGTGTGTGTGTGTGTGTGTGTGTGTGTGTGTGTGTGTGTTGTTTTGTTTTCTTTTCCTTTCTTTTTTATTCTTTTCTTTTTTTTCTGTTGACGGTTTGTTGGTTTGTTTTGTGTGTGTGTGTGTGTGTTTGTTTTGTTTTGTTTTTGTTTGTTTACTGAACGCGCGTTCAGCTACCTCGCCCCGACCATCTGGAACTCGCTGCCTTCTGCCCTCCGTGATGTCCCCACACTGTCAGCCTTTAACCCACAACTCAAAACATACCTGTTCCGTCAGGGCTTTCCATAGATAACTGGGACCCTCTGTCCATGTTCATGTGTGTGTGTGTGTGTGTGTGTGTGTGTGTGTGTGTGTGTGTGTGTGTGTGTGTGTGTGTGTGTGTTGTATGTGGGTGTGTGCGCTCTGAGTCTGTCCTTCAGAGACGGGCGCCTAATAAGTATTATTATTATTTGTTTGTTTGTTTGTTTGTTTGTTTGTTTGTTTGTTTGTTTGTTTGTTTTGGGGAGTTGTTAGGTTTGATAGTGGCGGCTATAAGTCAAATAATCAGTCAGTCAAACGCTCAACCAGTCAATCAATCAGTCAACCAATCAGTCAATCAATCAATCAACCAATCAGTCATCCAATCACCCACTCAATCAATCAATCCGTCAATCATTCGGTCAATCAATCAAAACAATCAATCATTCAGTCTTCCGATCAATCCGTCAAGCAAGCATGCGATGCTGCTATACAAGCTGCCAATCGATCGGTCACCTTTTGTCGATATCGTTGGCCTCTGACTGGCCTAGCACACCAGAAACACCGCGACCAACACACCTTCACATTTTTATGAACTTCCTCAGGCATGGTTCTGCATAGTGACGGTGCAACAACAACTGATGTCCCTGCTGCTTGATCCCGGTCGTCTATACAATAAAGGTTGTTTTTTTTTTGTTGTTGTTTTGGTTTTGTTCTTGGGACCAGCCGAGCCTTATTTTAGACACAACTTCTGATAGATCCATGGAGCCACAGGGCACGGTAACCCAGCCAGGTCTGGAAAACCACATCCTGCACATGGCTACAGGTGATTCTGCAAGCTTCTCTCTCTCTCTCTCTCTCTCTCTCTCTCTCTCTCTCTCTCTCTCTCTCTCTCTCTCTCTCTCTCTCTCTCTGTATCTGGCGATGGTTCTGGCCATGGGTCTGGCATTAATTTTAGTCTGGCGATGAGGATGAGGCATCGTGTTCAGTTCACACGGACAAGATAGTTAAAGTCTCAATAGGTACGAAAGGCATACAGCAGCGTGCGGAAAACATTTCATGAAATGCGCTGAAACTAATAATAATAAGTATTGTATAGGCGCTTTACCCAATTTCATAAATCGGCTCAAAGCGCCGCGAACTGAACCCAACACGCACGCTCACGTGAAACACACGCATTCTCTCACACACTGAACATAAACACATTACGATCACGTGGTGCGAAGGGTCAGCTCAGCTATTTAAATTCCGGAATTTAGAATTGCATTTATTTTTCAAATTTGAACATTTCCAAAGCAGAGGGGGAGGAAGCCGGAGTACCCGGAGAGAACCCCCCCCCCCCCCCGACGGCCGGCCCGAATGAACGGTGTTACATACGAGAGGGAAAAACTCTTTGCCCCGAGTGGGACCCGAACCCCTGACCTCTCGCATCGGTGAGAAGTCTCTTAACCACTAGACCACCGACCGCCCCTAATCTGTGCATCAGCATCAGTCACTTGGGTCACAATATAGCATGGAAAAGGACGTTAAACTCCTAAACACCCACCCCACCCCACCCACAGTACAGCATCTGAAACCACTGTGGTGACTCTGGCCGGCGTGTAAGTTGTTCTAGAGGTGAATCGCGTACTGAGCAGACGACGTTAATTTTGGTTGCGGACTAAGGAGCAGCTAGACGGCGCTGATTGGTGGCTATTTTTAGAAGCTTTGTCGAGTCCCTGTCTGTTTACGAATGGACCGTAGGCTCAAAGGAAGTCGTATTTCTCTAATAGTAAAAAAAAAACACACACACACAAAAAACACACAGTCATGAACACGGTCGCGATGGTCAAATGAAACATCCTTCTATCTGGCAAACAGTCTCAATTAGACCTTTGAAAGCGGCAGAAAAAGCCAGCACAAGTATTTGGCACTCCCAGCCAAGATTCGAACTCACGACCCGAGCATTGAAAGTCCAATGACGCTCTACCATTCGGCTATCCCGCTTCCCCGGTACCTTACGTAAATTGTCTCCGACTGTTAGTGCACGCAAGGTACTGTGTCTCGGACACTTTCATGTTCAGTTTCCGTCTAGCTTACTGACTTTTTGCGGGTTTTTTTTCTTTCCAGAACAGTAGGGACTTCGCGGACTTGGACATGGTACTTCATGGTACAACGTTCATCTTTCTGTCTGTCTGTCTGTCTGTCTGTCTGTCTCTCTCTCTCTCTCTCTCTCTCTCTCTCTCTCTCTCTCTCTCATCCTCATCATCATCATCATCATCATCTCTCTCTCTCTCTCTCTCTCTTACATAATTATTCGGAGGAATGCGACTATAATCTCTGCCTGACATCCTTGTCCGTCTCTTCCTCATTTTGTGTTAGCGAAACAACGGTGGAATACGATATACGGGGGCGGTATCTATAAACACGCTTTTCGGGATCCAGCAGGAACCATCTTTAGATAAAAAGAGAAGAAAACCACCTACACACACACACACACACACACACACACACACACACACACACACACACACACACACACACACACACACACACACACACACACACACACACACTTCGTCCCGACAGTGTTTTCATTTTGTCACTCCAGTTCATGTCAAAACACGCGAACCGCCTCGGCTGCGTAATTGTTCTTTTGCTCGACTGTCGTCTGCTGTCTGCATCACATCACTAACCTTTTCTTCCCGCTCGCATTCCTTTTTTCTTCACCATTCATTCGTTTCTTTTATCATTTGTCAGACCCCACTCAACTGAGGCTCCGCGAATGTAAACATGCAAGCCAGAGGCAATCTGGTATGACGGACAATGCTGTCTTTCCAAAGAACTAACCTTCATGTCATCTGGAAAATAGGCCTACGTGGGGTGGATTTGATTGGTTGGTACGCCTTTTTTTCCCTAGATTACGGTACATTTTTAAACATACAAGCCTTCCACAGCTAGATGTATGATGCTTTCCAAGCGAATTAGTCTTTGTTGCTTGCGCGGCTTTAAGCCCTAAAAACTCACTCACTCACATGATGCTTTCCAAAGATCTTCTTTTTTTTTTACCAGGACAAAAAAATTCGTCTTCAGGAAAAAGGGCTTAAGCGTCATGGGTTTGTTCGGCGTTTAGGCCCTTTTCTTCTAGAGGACGGTACGTTTTGAAACAAATAAGCCGAAAGCAGGGTATTGTGTCTGCTACATTCAGGTGGACAGTGCTATCTTTTCTTTCTTATTTCTCTCAAGAACAAAATTAATCTACTTTTATCTGGGAAAGAAATGCCTGAGGGACATGGATTTAATGGGCTCTTCGTCTCTTTTTCCTAGAATGTACATTTTTTAAGCCTGTAAGCCGGAGGCAATTTGTCATATCTTGCTCAGGTACATGGGCGATGCTTTTACGAAGATCTTTATTCAACAAGGGAAACAGGCCTAAACGATTTGGATTTGGTAGGCAGACGCACCCGTACATCCTGTAATGTATGTGGTATGTTTCAAGGACGCAGTAGGAGGATTCAGGTAGTGGAAGAACTGGACCCATACATTAGAAGGGGGTCGTCGACAATGTCCGAGACGTCTGTTGCCGGTTGAACCGGTCCAGTGGGGTTCAGAAGCTGACCCGCCCGTGGCACAGTGTAGTCCCTGTCACCACAAACGTTTCTTCCTGTAGCGATCTTTGTGAACAGACAGAGCATGTGTCTTGCAACGGTTTAAGACAGCTCGCGCGCGCGCAGACACACACACACACACACGCACACGCACACGCACGCACGCGCGCACGCACACACACACACACACACACACACACACACACACACGCACGCACGCACGCACGCACGCACGCACGCACAACTAGACAAAAGGGTCGAAGAGTTCTCCCTCAGCATACGTGCGTGCCAGTGCGTGTGTGTGTGTGTGTGTGTGTGTGTGTGTGTGTGTGTGTGTGTGTGTGTGTGTGTGTGTGTGTGTGTGTGTGTTTCCCATATCTCAGCCACAGCCGTTCTGTGCCCCCCCCCCCCCCACACACACACACACCCACCCTCTCCAAACCCCCACCTTCATGCAGATTTGGAACAATTTGTGATTCATTGTCAGTAGAACAGTGTTTTCGATATAGGTAGATCGTCTTCACGCATGTGCGTTGTTACACCTTATCAACTACAAAGCTCTGTGGTTCCTTGATCAACAAGAGATGATTACGCATATCGCTGTACCGTCTTCACGCACTTGTGATTTTTGGACAAAGCTTAAAGCTGAAAATGTCCCGCGCTCACTCAGTGGGTCACTATACCATGAACGAACAGAGGTTTATCGTCAGCTCCAACTTACTCTACGTATTGTGTACCTTCCATTACTTGTTTCCAGTGAAGGGGGTGGAAGGGTGGGGGGTGGGGGACAGGGGTGTGTGTGTGTGTGTGTGTGTGTGTGTGTGTGTGTGTGTGTGTGTGTGTGTGTGTGTGCTTGCAGGTGTGTGTGTGTGTGTGTGCTTGCGTGTGTGCTTGCATGTGTGTGTATGTGCTTGCGTGTGTGCTTGCATGTGTGTGTATGTGCTTGCGTGTGTGCTTGCATGTGTGTGTGTGCGTGCGTGCGTGCGTGCGCGCGTGCGCGTACGTGCGTGTGCGTACGTGCGTGCGTGCGTGCGTGCGTGCATGTGTGTGTGTGTGTGTGTGCTTGCGTGTGTGCTTGCCTGTGTGTGTATGTGTTTGCGTGTGTGCTTGCCTGTGTGTGTATGTGCTTGCGTGTGTGCTTGCATGTGTGTGTGTTTGTGTGTGCGTGCGTGCGTGCGTGTGTGTGTTTGCATGTGTGTGTGTGTGTGTGTGTGTGTGTGTGTGTGTGTGTGTGTGTGTGTGTGTGTGTGTGTGTGTGTGCTTGCGTGTGTGTGAGTATGTGTGTACGCGCGCGCGTGCCTGCGTGCGTGCGTGTGTGTGATGAAGGGAAAGTAAGGGATCTTATCAAAGCCGACAGACTGGAAAACTGAAGTAAGATCGATCAGAAAGCCTGTCAGCCAGCGATCATGAAATCTGATTTCAACTCAAACTGATCAGCCCGGCCGGGTATTTTCAGCCGGCTGCATGTCTCTGCAATTCTGCAGTAATTGTTCCTGACGGCTTTCGCTGCTGCTTTTCTAACTGAGAAGGAAACATCGTCAATTTCCCCCCTCGAGATAAACACCTTTAGCCAGTAAAAGCCACTGAAAAGTTAAGGATGCATGTATTTTTGGTTCTTAAATGTGCTTGTGTTCGTAACCTTTCTCCGTGTTCCGAGAGTCTGAAGACAACTGGGCGGTGTTGCATGAAAAGAGACTTAGCCAGGCTGAGACTAGATCTCAGACTAGGCTAGTTACGTCGGGACTATCATCAGTTTGCATTTGCAATGCAAAATTATAGAGGGTCTGACGTATTACCTGGACGCAATACTAGCCTCAGACTACAGCTAAGTCCCAGACTAGTCTAGCCTCTTTTCGTGCGTCAGGCCCAGGGAGACTTGCCTTAGTCTCCGCTAAAGCCTGCTCTTAGCTGGGCACAGCGCGCGAAACACACATGTGCACATCACAGTCGTTGCGCTCGGTGTGTCTACTAACTACAAAACTGGACACAGCTGTGCTCGGTGACAAATCGATTGAAGATGCACTGTCCGCCATGTTTGCGCGCCGAGTGACGTAGTACAGCCAGTCAGAATCTGTTGTGGAAACCACGGTCACAGTTGTGGCTATTTGAAATCCAGGTTGCTGTGATGACGCCACAGCGGCGGAAATCCCCAAAATCACAACTGTGTCGCAACTGTGGACAGCGCTGTGGCGCTCCGCAGTGCCCAGTTAAGAGCCGGCTTTACGCATCTCCTACTGATCTTTTAGTCTCAGTCTTTAGTCAAGCTATCCCCGGACTTACGTGCTAGTCTGTCCCCCATGCATCAAACCCCAAACCCCTACATAAGAACAAAAACATGCAGCACAAGATAAACGACCCCTGTCAGGGGAAACAACCTTTGATCCATCTTTTTGAAGAGTTTCCTGCGTAAGGCAGACAGTTATGGGATTAACTCATCAAAAGCGTTTGCGGAGAAACAGAACAACAACTTGGAAATAATCGCGAACATAGAAGGAAGTTACCGGAAAATGGTTACCAGCGCAAGAAGGCGCGTTTATGGACTTATGATAACGCATCTACAGCTGTAGTCAAAACACACTTGTTCTCAGCACAGCCCAGCAGCAGTAATGGGGGATTAACAGAACTCTGTGTGTGTGTGTGTGTGTGTGTGTGTGTGTGTGTGTGTGTGTGTGTGTGTGTGTGTGTGTGTGTGTGTGTGTGTGTGCGTGTGCGTGCGTATGTGCGTGTGTGCGTGTGTGTGTGTGTGTGTGTGTGTGTGTGAGACAATGTCTTTTATTGTTCTCTCTGGCAATATTTTCGTGTCATTTTTATTTTTTTTCTTAACTTTGTAAGCACTTAGAACTCACTGAGTATAAGCGCTGTATATAAATATCCGTGATGGTGATGGCGGTGGTGTTGATGATGATGATGATGACGACGACGACGACGATGATGATGATGATGATGATGAAATATCAAACTTATTAATACTGCCGATTGGCCCTGTGAGATTCGCATCTCTGCAATTTTTCAACGGCCTTAATTTTTATGGCTTTCGGATTTTGCTTGCATATAAAACTGAAAACAGCTCAAACTGTAAAGAATATAACATGTAAAGATACAGTCTGTAGAAATTTCCCCACATATTTAATTTCAAATTTAACTGATCGTTTTGTGTTCGGTGTTAATAGCAACACATTATGTGCCAAACTAAAGGGCAGTGTTTTAGTCCGTAACCGCTTTGTTCGAGCTGGGAGTTCTCGACCCTTGACGGTTCGTGAAAAGGTTTAAGAAGAAAGTCATGACCGGCCTCCCATCCCCACCCCCTCTCCATCCCCCAACCCCCTCCCTACCCCCCCCCCCCACCCCCCAACCTCCATCCCCCTCCCACCTCGGGCGTTCACGTCCATTTTGAAGTTTTCTCCTGCCGATCTGGCAAATATACCTGCTCAGCTGGTTCAGGCACGTGTATTTCTCCTCATCACAGCTCGTTCAGTTCTTGTGGCTGAGTCCTCAGCTATTTCGCAACTAGTTCCTATACTACAAACTCTATAGACTAGAGTTTGTTGCACTGTATTGGGAAAACACAGCTGGGAATCTCTTGTCCGTGGCGCATCCATGTTCATGCAGCAGGGAGCAACAAATTCAGAATTCAGAATTGTTTATTGATAGGCCTTTGGCCCGTTCAAAGTTGGGTGTGAATCCAGACATTCTTGTACACATCAATACTCGTACAAAAAATAACAAAATGCAAAATAAAGTATATTGACTCAGCTGAGCAACTGTTGTCTTTTTCTTAAAGCTAGAAAAATATATAATGCCAGGTGCCTAACTGTGTAATAATTACTTGAGGCCATTAACAAAGTGAGTCGAAAGCTGCTTGGTAAAAGCTCATAATCTGCGTTATGCTGATGCTGAACCCCTGAGTAAATTATGTCCACTGTGTCAGATTGGTATTGAGGACGAGCTACATTTTCTTTTATACTGTCCCAGTCTTTCTGACATACGTACCCAGTTTATTCCTAGAAAATACTGGAACCCGGCATCCAGGGAGCAACGAAGTAAAGCTGAAACGAAGAAGAACCTGAAAAGGAATTCATACATCTTACTGTTGAAAATTTTGTTTACGCGGCGGTAGGCCGGTTAGTGCTTCAAGCGTTGATTTACAATCTTGAGGTGAAAATTTGTTCCAGCTGCCATCAGTAAACAGTACAGTCCCCTTTCGTTGTCTCGGATTTCTCACACCTAGGGGAGCCGGGGTGGCCGAATGGTAGAGCGTTGGACTTCTAATGCTCGGGTCGTAAGTTCGTATCCCGGCTGGAGGCAAATATCAGTGCTGGGTTTTTTATCGTTGCCCTGTCTTTGATATCACCCGTATGTGGTGGAAAAGGGCGTTAAACCCCCAAACACCCCACCCCACCCCACCCTTCTCACACCTATAATTTCAGTCTTTGCGGGCCTGTCGGGTGACACAGAAAACGTACAGCGACTTCGTTCGGGATTTCTAATGCTTGCAGCGTCACGGGAGGATCTTACAGTTGTCACACCTTTGATTCCAACACAAGTTGCCACCCACCCGACACACAGTCAAAATCCCCGCCGCCCCACAACGCTCCAAACAGCCTTTGTGAATGTAGTAATCTGACTCAGGCCTCCTGAGTCACGTGACTCGGACTATTTCGTAACCAGCTTCTGAAGCCATAATTATCTGACACAAAGTCCGGTTTCTCCGGAGGTAACGTGACCATGTACATGGCTCGGATGACGTGGTGACCGGTTCACAGTGGGCGGAGAGCCTGGTCAGCCCAGTGTCAACAGCTCGCGGATTAACTGATTAAGCATCCCTGGTCCTCCAGCACGGGTCATCTCTTAAGAGTTAATTCTCCGTGAGTCAGAACAGGCAAATACCGCCTTATAACGCTCAGCCTCTCTCTCTCTCTCTCTCTCTCTCTCTCTCTCTCTCCATTTAAAGCGGCATACCTCATAAATTATCAACACCCAAAAGTGACGTCGCCTTTTCTAACTGTCTAATGAAGGGTTTAGGAGCAGATGTCAATGCTGAACAACACTACATTTGACGCCGGCCCCCGTAGTGTAGTGGTTAGCACTTCGGACTATGATCCGGGAGACCCGGGTTCGAGTCCCAGCCGAGGCAAGCGGGATTTGTCCTACCTAGGTCGGCTCCTACCCAGAGCAGGTGTTGCCACACAGCCGAGCATCACTCACTTCACGGGTGCGACTCTGGGGGTGCTTCCCTTGGTATGATACGTCTTATGATGTGGACGATTACACGGCCGGCACCGAAGGTGTCGAAGTTCCCGGGCCTGGTTAATGCCGGGATATTTATGACAGGAAGCGTGGAATGCGGCCCTGTCCCGCAGTCCCAAACCACACGGACCTCCATAGCATCATCTTACCATCATCCTCATCTCCATCATCATGCAATAAAAATTGCCCCAGCTTCCGAGCCCTCCGTGGATTCCACCAATTACCAGGGAGGAACACCACTGGAGCCGGCAAAAAGAGTTGGGGCAGCAGAAAAAAAAAAGAAAAAAAAAAGAAAAAAAAAGAGAAAAAAATTACATTTGACATCATTGTCACTTGAAGCTCTCCCGCGAATTAGTCTTTGTGGCTTGCGCGGCGTTAAGCCCTAAAACTCACTCACTTGGGAGATATAATTATTTTAAGTTCATTTCTATACTTTTTTTTTCCCAGCTCGCATTTTCGTCCAAATTTTCACTGATGCCGAGGTCGTCACCTGTTTCATGGTTGATTAAAAAGTCAGGTCACAAGTTTTCAAACGTTTATTTTTAAAACATCTGCACAAAATCACAGTTTAACCACACACACAAAAAGATAAGCTTTGGCGATTTGATTACCAAACGCACTATACCCCCGTTGTATGACCAGTCATCGGGTGTTCATTTCTTCATAACGATGGATCACAGAGGGCTGCAAGTTTGCACTCGTCTAAATGGTACAACGTTTTCGTCATCGTAAGCATCCCAGCTCGATCTGTGAGCTTTGTAAAAAAAAAATAATTAGCTCATGTACCTTTAACCTAAACATGACCTACCAGTTTAATACTTGGTGACGTCTCAGACATGTCGGTCTGAACTGGGACCACACGGTGACTGACAACTTCAGATAGACATGGTCACGTCTGATTCCTGTCAGATGTACTAGCGCTCTCGTCTGTTGCCAGGCTGCATGTATGGGCTGTCGGGAAAGTGTGTGTGCGTGTGTGTGTGTGGGGGGGGGGGGGGGGGGGGGGCAGGGGGCTGCGTCATTAGCCACCTGTCACGTGTGTGGTCAGCCTGCTGCTGCTGGACAACACAGGAGGTGACCACAGCACTTTGGGTGGTGACGGTAAGGGTTGCGGGTGCGTGGGTGGGTGTTTGGGGGTTTAACGTCCTTTGTCACCACATACGGGTGATATCTAAGACGGGGCTAACGAGGAAAAAGCCAGCACAAATATTTGGCCCCATCCGGGAAACGAACTCACGACCCGAGCATTAGAAGTCCAACGCTCTAACCATTCGGCCACCCCGGCTCCCCACGGTAAGAGTTGCAAAAAGGAGGAGGAGTGAATGGGTGGGTGGGTTTTTAAGGGTTTGAGGTCTTTTTCCACAATATAACTCTTAGGGGACAGTCACACGTGGCACGCCAACCAGCGGTAAACTGATGCACTCCCAGCCAACTAAAACGGATCGATAGGGGCACTGAAGTGCGACGCCGTCAGCTTGCCAGAGAACAGAACACGATCCAATTTTTTTTTCCCTCGCCACTCCAGCCAATCGCCGATGACCGCGCTCTTTCGCTCTTTGTGTATTGTCCAGCGCCAGGCCGGAGCGCAAAATCGTGACGTGCAAAATCGCCACGTCTGACGGAGCCCGTAGATTTCAAATGTGCCAGGAGCGACATAACCCTTTCACCATCCCTGTAGCAAAATTGCGAAAATACGACCATCACCGCAGTTAGCCTTTTTGCGAGTAAGATAGAATTATCGAGCGCACATGTACTCTCTCTCAGGCGTAAGTGTTCCACTGAAAAAGACTGAGTTGACTCCTGTGAGGCCTGGTAATAATGGAATGCACTCATTGAGTCTGACTACGTGTAAAACCGTTCTTGAGACGTCATAAACGTAAAGAAGTCAATGCTACCATTTTTTTGCTTAGATGTCGTTCTGGGCTGTTTTCATCGTATCTATTATTTTCTTTTTAATTTTTTTTTGTACTACTTTATTATCCCTTTCGGGAAAATTCGGGCTACTTCCCCCGGGGGAAGCGCGTCGCCGCGGTGCAGCGCCACCCAATACCTATCCTATATACTTTTTTTTTACAATTTTGCTGGGGGAGAAAAGCAGGATAACCCGGAGAGAAACCCCCGATGAGCAGCCCGGTAGCCAGGAAAAACCAGTATCACCTATCACAAGCTCGACCTGGGCTCGAACCCACGCTTCATCGCCATGACATTGGTGACGGCCGTTCAGTAGCGCAGCGGCTAAATCCGACGCGCTACTTAATAGACCACCGCTCATCACACCAGTTAGACACCAGGACAGTGACAGCGTCTCTAATGCTGGCACTGAGCCAACAGAGCTTACTCGATGATGCAACGAGCACACTGAGCGCTCTAATAGTGTAACGACAGTCGTAGACTTTGAATGTTAAACCCCCCTCGGAAAAAAATGTAAAACTGACATCAATGTACCGCATTAAGAGCTGTACTAATCATCAAGATAGAGAGTATTTCGAGCGCACAGGCGCACTCACATGCGGAGACTTGTTCCGAAACGTATGATGGCTTAGCAAAGATGGAATTAGCCCGTTAAGTTTTGCAGATTTATGCTGATGCTGTCAGAGTTCCGGAAAGTAGCGTTCAACTGAAAGGGTTTCCGCCCGTATCATCTGCAGTGTGACCGAGCACTGACTTTGAATGAATATATTACAGTGTGTCTGTGAGGTCTAAAGTTCGTTTCCACATTCCTGCGGGCGCGCGACCACGCACACGCACACGCTCACACACACACACACACACACACACACACACACACGCACGCACGCACGCACGCACACACGCACGCACATTACTCTGTCCCAACACACTCCCACTCCCATGAAAACCACCATTTCCTAAACCAGACTTTTATTACGTCCCTTCTGAATGAGAAGCAGAAGTGGAAACTGACGCGAAATCCTAAGCCCGCGGGCATTAGCTAAAATGGCGGAGAGCTTTTCCTGTGCTACCACGATTCGAGAGTTTGTCAAGGATCGCTCTGGGACACCGTACGTTAAACTCCCAAAGACCCACCCTTGTTAGTTTTTTTTTTTGTTTTTTTTTTTGTAATCAAAATACATGTAGCATAGGAAAACTCTGTGAATTTCGGTTTTTCGGTGTGAAAGAAAACGGTTTGTAAACCGAAAACAGACTTTCCCTAGCACCTTACTACATTGTAAAGACGGATGCATCATCATATTTCACGGGGCGTGAGCGAAACGTCGTCAAAACTTTTGAATTGTGATAGCACCGTTACCACCCTCCGCAATTTTGACTAACCCCCGTGATGTTCATGCATCCTCATATTTCACGGGGCGTGAGCGAAACGTCGCCAAAACTTGTGAATTGTAATAGCACCGTTAGAACCCTCCGCAATTTTGACTAACCCCCGTGGTGTTCGAAACTTGGCATGGAAACAGCTCAGAACTCGGGCACCTAACAAGCAAGAGTACTCAAGCCTGACGGGGGAAATGAATGCGTTTCCGATTTCTGTACAGAGAACTGGCTTGATGAAAAATCAGGGTGCCGCGATTGGGAGAGAGGGAGCTTTGTTATTATCCAGCTACTTGCGGTGTGTGGCTTGATGCGTTGTGTCCACAGATCAAACGTTTTGCAACTTTGTCGCTAGTTCCAATCCTTTTTCTTTTGTGCTGAATACAAGTGAGACTGATAAAGGTGCCTTTCTGTCGCTATAGCCTCACTTCACTGTTTCTATGTGTCGGCTTTTGTTTTGCTTTCACGCTGTCGTTCGGTTCTTGTCCACCACTTGAAAAAGTACAGTGGGAAATTTCTCGCTGGCTGCGTGATCTAGTGTTATGTCTGTTTTATCGTCTCTGATCCCGTTCCGGCGTGTGTAAGGGGAGCCTCTCTCGATCCACTGCTGAGTCCAGTGGACTTGTCACATTTTCTCAAAGATACTGGAGTGTTGGGAGTGATTACTCTTGTGGTAACTCTTCAAAAGTCAGTGAAACAGAGGAGGGGTATTGACCATCGCTAGGCAGAGCTGGGAGAGATCCGGTGGAAGGACAGATCTCTCTCTCTCTCTCTCTCTCTCTCTCTCTCTCTCTGTAACCTTATGTACGCGCTCGCTCGCGCGTGTATGTAAGTTCATTTGTGTCATATTTGTTTCCAGTTTTGTGTGTGTGTGTGTGTGTGTGTGTGTGTGTGTGTGTGTGTGTGTGTGTGTGTGTGTGTGTGTGTGTGTGTGTGTGTGTGTGTTACTCTTTATCAGTTGATGCATTTCATAGTGTAGCGCGGTCAGATAGTCTAGTAAGAGACCTGTGCGTCTGTTATCTCATCCTCGCAAAATTAAGTTTCAGTGAGTCAGTCAGTCAGAGAGAGAGAGAGAGAGAAAAACTATACAGCCACACTGTGTGTGTGTGTGTGTGTGTGTGTGTGTGTGTGTGTGTGTGTGTGTGTGTGTGACGGTGTCAGTGTGTGTGTGTGTGTGACAGACTGATAGTACAGAGAGAGAGAGAGAGAGAGGAAAAAACTATGCAGCCACAGTGTGTGTGTGTGTGTGTGTGTGAGAGAGAGAGAGAGAGAGAGAGAGAGAGAGAAACTATACAGCCACACTGTGTGTGTGTGTGTGTGTGTGTGACGGTGTCAGTGTGTGTGTGTGTGTGACAGACTGATAGTACAGAGAGAGAGAGAGAGGAAAAAACTATGCAGCCACAGTGTGTGTGTGTGTGTGTGTGTGTGAGAGAGAGAGAGAGAGAGAGAGAGAGAGGAAAAAACTATGCAGCCACAGTGTGTGTGTGTGTGTGTGTGAGAGAGAGAGAGAGAGAGAGAGTACACTATACAGCCAAAACACTCCCTCTCCTCCCCTTGCCCAACTCCCGCTGCAAGTGACAGTGTGTTCTCATTGGTCACTGCCGCTTCTGCGCAACCCGACCGGGCCGCACCGACTGTATCAGCAAGTTCCCCCCCTATCCACCACTACACCGCTCGCAATCCTAACAGGTGAACTGCGAGATCGGCAGCTCTGTGGAGGAATTTGGCTGAACTGAGGCAAGCGACCACGAGGGACCACCGAGAATGAAAGAAAAGAAAAGGAGGGAGAGAGAGAGAGAATGAAACGGAGATAGGAAAAAGTGACGCGCTGTGCTGATAACCTGTGCCCCCCCATTCACTGCTTTTGACTGGCCGCCGGGATAACTTGCCTTGCTTTGTTTTTGGAGGGAGAGATTTTCACTGGTGTTTTGTGTGTATGTGTGTAAGTCAGTTTCTTCCAACGAGTACTACGACATTTGTGTGTTCAGTTTCTGCTTGACCACTCATGGAGTTTCAAAAGTGTGGATAATATTTCTGGTTCGTCTTCGCTGGGTTTCAGGTGTATGAGACACCCCGACGACGGTTGAAAAGCAAATAAGGTGAGTGGGAATTTCGCATACCATGACAGCGTCTTATGAAACTCTGTCAGTTCTCACGGACAGATTTGAAGTAACCACGTGTCGTCAGTTACACTGAGAATGGGTTTTTGTTGTTGTTGTTGTTGTTGTTGTTGTTGTTGTTTTTTACACTGACACAGAAAACTTCTAGCACAATCGTTAAAGAGGTGTTTAGCCGCATAGAACGTAATACTTGTTAACTTTTATTTGATGTTGTTTTAGAATGACTCGAGATTCCATGTCAGTTATATTTTCTTGTTGGTATACGCCAATGGTAGAAAAAGATTTAAAATCTGGAGAACTTGAACCCGCCCTTTCTTGTTGGTGCTGGGCTGTGAGGTGAGACGTTAAAAACAACAACGACAACAGATATGTTTCAGAGGACGCATTTCAGAAACTTTGGTTTCGTTTAAAACCGGGACGCGCAAATATCTTGGTTTGACACGTTTCCGGCGACAGGTACGGTGAATAGGGAATGAATAAGGTGCATTTCAATGAGGTTCACTGAACCCGCTATTTGCTTTGAAACCCCTTACGTTTCGGGTGACAGTTGTAATTTCAATACAGTCGGCCTACGGGTCACACAGATTAAGACAAATTTCTGAGTATTCACTTTTATTGCGTGTCGTTCTTTTCGTCGTACGCGTAGTTATTTGTAGGAAGTGCAGATTGAAAAAACCTGACCAGTGTGTGTCCAAATACTTTCTGTTGTAGAATGCAGTTCGTTCATTTGTTCTGTGTCTGTCTGTCTGTCTGTCTGTCTCTCTCTCTCTCTCTCTCTCTCTCTCTCTCTCTCTCTCTCTCTCTCTCTCTCTCTCTCTCTCTCTCTCTTTTAGAATAACAGGACAGCTTGTAAGGCAGGCAGCAATGCCTAAATGCTCTATCCTGAATAAAAAAAAAAAAAGTTTCATCATCATCATCATCATCATCTCTCTCTCTCTCTCTCTCTCTCTCTCTCTCTCTCTCTGGGAGCCGGGGTGGCCGAATGGTAGAGCGTTGGACTTCTGATGCTCGGATCGTGAGTTCGTATCCCGGCTGGGGCCAAATATTTGTGCTGGCTTTTTCATCGTTGCCCCGTCTTTGACATCACCCGTATGTAGTGGAAAAGGACGTTAAGCCCCCCAAACACCCACCCTCTCTCTCTCTCTCTCTCTCTCTCTCTCTCTCTCTCTCTCTGTACTCTGACCTGTTTTAGGGACACAGTTGTCTGTTGTAGCGCGTTCATTTCTGTGATAAATAACTGTGTCATAACATGGGCATGGTTTGAGGCATCCCGTTTCAGTCCCAATTAGTGAATGCGTTTTCTTGCACAGCTAAGTTCGGCAAGTAACATGACGCTCATGTATTCGGCCACAGCCCTTGGCTAAGTGGCGTTATCAACTGGAGCGCAGTGTTTCATTGTGTTGTGTAACTATCATATGCATCGACTTCATATTTTGGGGATAAAGAAAATGGAATATGTTATTTATAGAATTGGATGGTATGTTATACATGTGCGAGTGATTCCCCTTCTTCTTTTGTTCTTCGTTTTCTTCTTCTTCTTTTTCTTCTCCTTCTGCTTCTTGTTCTTTCGTCCTTCTTTTTCATCTTCGTCGTTTTTCTCTTCTTCTTCTTCTTCTTCTTCTTCTTCTCCATCTTCTTCTTCTTTTTCTTCTTCTACTTCTTCTATTCTTCCTCTTCTCTTCCTTCTTCTTCTCCTTATCCTTCTTCTTGTTGTTCTTCTTTTTCTTGTTCTTCTTCTCCATCTTCTTCTTCTTCTTCTTTTTCTTCTTCTTGTTCTTCTTCTTCTCCATCTTCTTCTTCTTTTTCTTCTTCTATTCTTCCTCTTCTCTTCCTTCTTCTTCTCCTTATCCTTCTTCTTGTTGTTCTTCTTTTTCTTGTTCTTCTTCTCCATCTTCTTCTTCTTCTTTTTCTTCTTCTTGTTCTTCTTCTTCTCCATCTTCTTCTTCTTTTTCTTCTTCTATTCTTCCTCTTCTCTTCCTTCTTCTTCTCCTTATCCTTCTTGTTCTCCATCTTCTTCTTCTTGTTCTTCTTCTTCTCCATCTTCTTCTTCTTCTTCTTCTTCTGCGTTCCCTGGATGTTGCCTTACATGGTGAAAAAGGACGTTAAACCCCCAAACACCCACCCCTCTCACCCTGGAGTTTGCCTCATGATAAGGTTGGCTTGAAGTTAGTGGTCTTGGAGTCCGAGAGTTTCTTCGCCAGTGTTTCTCCATTGTTCCTTTAAAGTCAGTGGCAAAGCGTTGTTTTTATCGAAAATTTCACCGAAAAATGAGAGTGCCCAGGTCCCAAACGTGGTATACAGTCTATTTTCTTAAAACGAGAATTTAAACCTAATATGGTAGGATTTTAGAAAATCTGAAATTGAAAGAAATAGAGGAAACAATTTCGAAATATCGATTTTTTTTTTTCAGTTTATACGCTTATTTCCTTTGGTGAGTGAGTGAGTGAGTTTTTAGGGCTTAAAGCCGCGCAAACCTTGTTTTTTCCTCTGGTAAAAAACAAACAAAAAAACAAAATTTGTATAGAGTGACCATATTCAGCATATACAAGACTTTTCGACTAATTCTTTCATTTTCACAGTGAGTGAGTGAGTGAGTTTTTAGGGCTTAAAGCCGCGCAAACCTTGTTTTTTCTCTGGTAAAAAACAAACAAAAAACAAAATTTGTATAGAGTGACCATATTCAGTATATACAAGACTTTTCGACTAATTCTTTCATTTTCACAGGCACAGCTACATTTCTGTTATTTCTGTATTTTTTTTTTTTTCATCACAAAAGCAGAATGCCAGCGACGCTCACGGATTAGAAAGATTAGCGCCAACATCTTGAGTCATTGTACCTCTTGCATGGCCAGTATTCTAGTGGGTGTTGTTTGTTTTTGCTACACGTGTATGCAAATATCACGCACCTTTGAACGATTGGTATTAAATTTTCTTTCACACTCGTTGGGTACTTTGTGGGTGTCAACACACCCAAATAGTTATTCACCACTGATCGGAATCACCCAGTCCGTGTATCGTGGGTGTGTGCCGTACACCCACTCTTGTTTTTATAGGAGGGTGGGTGGGGTGGGATGGGGTGGGGTTTTTTGGGTTTGTTTTGTTTGTTTGTTTGTTTTTAGTTTAACGTCCTTTTAATAAGGTGATATCAAAGACGGGGCAACGTGGAAAAAAGGCCAGCACAATATTTGGTCTCAGCCGGATTTTTTTTTAATTTTTTTTTTAGGAAAAGTGCCGCTCGGCAGTGAGTCAGAATAGTAATATAGGTTTGTAAGACAGTTTTTTTGGGTTGTTTGTTTTTTGAAATCTCAATGGCCCAGTAGGTATATCGTCTGTTAAAAACACGTTTTCGCGCTTTGACATTTGCAGTCCCGTTTTCAGATTCAGTAAAGGTACACATTTCAAGATTTGGCGATTTCACAGGAGACACATTTTGTTGGGATTAATAATAATATTACTTGAAATCTTCAGATCACTAGAAGCCACTTCAAGCCACTATTACGCAATCTGCAGCGGTCTCGGGCCTAGCGGGGAAAGCGCCTTGCGTAATAGTGGCTTGAAGTGGCTTGTACTGGTGCGCAGTGGCTTGTTCATTTTAACCAGTCTTATCATATAGCAGGCAGGGGGGTGTCCGGGCTGGAGTTCAGAGATAAAACCCAGCAGTATATAACGAGACTTACAGACAAAAGTAACGGCTTAACAACTAACCCGGCCCACCCTGCTTCACCACTCACTGTCTCTAAGGCGTCTTAGGCCAGCAGATTCGAGATATACATAATGTATGTCAGGAGCCCATGTCTATCACACCACCCTGCCTTATTGATCTGTGGCGACTTTCCTCAGAAGTGTCCGTCAGTCGTTGCACCCTCTGCTTTATTGACTTTTCGGTCCAGGAAAGATTTACGTGTTCAAGTACACCGTTGACTACAAACATCGGCAGACTGTGACGTGTTGGGGGTTATTTTTTCAGTTAAGGAGAACGGGAGTAAGAATAAGACAACTTTATTACTCCTAAATCTGGGAGGTTTGTTTGTACGGGTTCTCGATCTGCATGCGGTAATAAATAATATAAAGCAGGTCACATACACTTAAAAAGTGTTAAATGGCTTTATAAAAAAAAAAAACTTATGCACGCGCGCGCGCACGCACGCACGCACGCACGCACACACACACACACACACACACACACACACACACGCACACACACACACACACACCTTGATGATTAGAGACTCCGAGATTGGACTGGAAGGGAGATGCGTTGACAAAATGTTTTTTCCGTTCAAGTGTTGAAGCTTAATTGTGGTTCTGTTGTCAGCGTTCTTGTCACGTCATGTTTGATTCCAGTCTAATTAAAATGTGTATTGGAAGTACACACTGATAATTAAACTGATTTTTTTTCAACTGTGTGTGAGAGTAAAGAGACATCTACTGTCGTCTGAACAAAAGACGTAAGCGCCGATCTAACCCACAGCACTTAGCCCCTTTTCCAAATGGCAAGACGTTGTGGCGTGGTAGAGATGGTAAGAATGAAATCGGTGGGAATATTTCAGTCGGTAGAGACTTTGGCTTCCTCAGTCGCCGAACATTCTGTTTTGATTTCTGACTTGGCTGTAGCTTTCGGAGAGTGTCGGTGGACGGGGAGAAATGTGCTGAGTTGTTTGAACACTTGACAGGAGCTGTGAGGAAATGCGGTAAGGGTCAAAGGTTGCGTGCGTGGATACTAGAGGCAAGGGACTGAGGGGGTTGGGGTTGGAAGGCGGGGGGGGGGGGAGACAGAGAAAGGGAGGGGAGGGAGTGGGGTTGGGAACTGAAAACTCGTAGGGACAGTTCTTTTTCTTCATTTACGATTTGCTGTGTGGTTTGGTTCAGTGTGTATTCTTGCACACGTGACGAATGTCCCAATTTTCACTAGCAGTTTGTCCCTTCAGAAACATCTGGCTAAGTGGCGTGACTCAACTGGTTTAGCGTTGGACCTGAGATCGGAGTGTCTTCGGTTCAAACCCCGACAGGTCTAAAATTCGTCCAGGCCTTTTCTTTCTTTATTTTTTCCTTCTTACCTTCTTTCTTTCTTTCGTTCTTTCCGCTTTCTCTTTTCTTTCTTCCATTCTTTTTTCCTTCTTACCTTCTTTCTTTCTTTCGTTCTTTCCGCTTTCTCTTTTCTTTCTTCCATTCTTTCTTTCTTGCTTTCTTTTTTCTTTATTTAATTTTTTCTTCTTTTTTTTCTTTTTTTTTTTTCCTTTCTTTCTTTCCTTGTTTTTCCCCCTCCTTTTTCCATTAGCTCCAGTCCTTCGCCGATGTCAGCCTCGCAAAGCACAGATGACTTTAAATCCCGGTATACTGATTTCCCCACTACAAACTCAGTTCTGCTGGTTCCTCTATTGCTGCCCACCTAATTTTCATTGCAGACGCAGCCGCGTTTTCGTTCCTCTTTACGTGTGCTATCTTTTCCAGGTGCACCTGCAACACAGCAGTCAGTGAGGGATCATCTTTGCATCAGTAGTGAAAACTGCGAAGGATAGATAGTCTAAATGGGATAGTTGTACGTAGTAGCACATGTACTGAGGACGTAGGGTCTTTCCATGAATTCTTCATTACAGCAGTTGGAGACCTCGCAATCAAAACCCTTCTAGAGAAATTGAACTTGACAAGCAGACAGAAGCTGACAGCGGGCACGTAATTTCATTTGAATCAGGCACGTAGTTTCATTTCAGTGTGCATATTGCTCAGCCGACATCGGGCACGTACCGTTTCATTTCATTCGCAAATTACTCAGCTGGCATGTAATTTCATTTGCATAAATGATTACACCGCTGACATTGGGCACTTTTCATTTCATTTACATATTACTCAGTTGAAATCGGGCACGTGGTTTCAGTAATTCATTTGTAAACGACTTCGCTGACATTGTGCACATAGTTTTATGACCGTCAGTTGCAAGTTATTATGCTGTCATCGGGCACGTGATAAGGAGGCATCCCTAGGAGATGGAAAACTCTGCACAAAACCAGCTGAAGACGGATGTGCTGGGCCTCCTAGGCGCATTACGGCAGCACAACGCATCCCCACTCAGATGACATCGGGCACGTAATTTTATTTTTATGTTACATCACAGACATCGGGCACGTAGTTTCAGTTCATTTGCAAATCACTTCGCGGGCAAATTTCGGGCACCTAGTTTCATTGTTTTTTTGGAATATTACCGTACGCCTTTACTGACATCGGGCACGCGAGTCTCATTCATTTGCATATCATTTCGCTGACATCGGGCACGCAGTCTCATTCATTTGCATATCATTTCGCTGACATCGGGCACGCAGTCTCATTCATTTGCATATCACTATGATTTTGCTGACATTCAGTGGGCACGTCTTATTTCTCTATCAAACTATTCCGCTGACCTCGGGCACCTAGTTTCATTTCATTTGCGAATTACATTTCTAAAATCCGGCACGTCATTTCAGTGATTTCATTTGCATATGTATATTATATCGCTGACATCAGGCACGTTAGTTTTGTTTTATGTGCACGACTGTTCCGATGATAACTAGCACGTATAAAGCCACGTATAACTTCCCAACTCTACTCGGCCATCCCAAGTAACAGGGTGTGTCGATACCCCACCTTTCGCCGTCTTTTACTCTTGCCTGTTCAAAGCGGGGTGGCAGATCGGTGACTGTCGGCATGCACCCTGAAATTCCTGTGTGCCCAGCGTAGAAACGTTATCGGCTTCTGGCTTGGCCGGCCCAACCCACACACGCGAAAAGAATGGTCCAGTTTGGTGCACGTATATAAGGACCGGGAAGACCAGCTCAGTTCATATCCTATCTCCACGTGGACAGTCAGTCCCGTCTCGTGTCTCCATCGCTTCCTAGTAACAGCTTTGTGTCAGCGGTTGATGTTTGTTTGTGGCTGTAGGGCCGAGGAATGAGGATACGTGTATTAACCCTTTCAGCCCTGAAGGAATCTCAATAGCGATGCAAGGGGGGGGGGGGGGTTCAAGTATGCTAGATCTAAAGCTGGGCTCTTGCATACAAAACCCTATTTCTCAAGAAGTATTGGATCCATCCTATAGGGGAAATCTTCCACTGTGCAGATCGTATGAGAGTCGGTCACATGCACGCATATTATTGTTAGGGTCTGCGAGACCGTAGGTGATACGGTGGCAGGGCTGACAGTGTTAAGCAGAAATCTGAAGCTTCCTGACACTACTAGGGACTAGGGTGGCTCCGCCGCTGGTGGTGTTGGTGGTGTTTGGGTTGTCAATAGTTAGTTAGTTATATAGGGCTTAACGCCGCGCAAGCAACAAAGACTAATTCGAGGCTAAGCAAGGCCTTCCTCCGCCAAGTCCTTATAATACAAGGGGGTGGTACTTAAAACACGATGCAAATATATATTAAAAACTCTAGCTGGTTTAAATGAGATGACAGACAACATTTATCGATTCAAGCCTGAGACTTATCAAAGTCTTTACAATAGAGGTTACTCAAGGAGAGTCTATAGTTAATGACTAGATTCTGTAAAATAAGTTCGACTCCCTTAAGAAACCGAAGATGCTGTCAGGGGGAACGTCCCTGAACAACACCTTCAGTGATGAAGCACGGTAATGCTTGTCACGGATCTCGGCGAGATCCGTTCATGAAATGAAAAAAAATATGTTCAACCGAAAATGGCTTATGGCACGGAATACACCAAGGGAGGTGGAAGGGGGGATGGGGTGGGGGGTGGGGGGGAGGGGTTTCTCCTCCCTTGGATTGTGAATACCCGGATCTTGAGTTCGACTCCCGGTTCGCATCTCGCTGCATTTAGACAGTTGCGTCATTTCGTTTTATTGACGTCAAGTTTATAAATTGACAAGTGAGATGTCGTAGTTTTACATGTGAAACAGCACACACACACACACACACACACACACACACACGCACACGCACGCACGCACGCACGCACGCACGCACGCACGCACGCACACACACACACACACACACACACACACACACACACACACACACACACACCCGTGCACGCGCCTCTCAGTTCTTTCATTTCGGAGGTAATAGAACAAGGCATTGCCGGTAGAGCTATCGGAAAACCCTCTAGGGAGAGAGAGAGAGAGAGAGAGAGAGAGAGAGAGAGAGAGAGAGAGAGAGAGAACCTCGTAAAGTTAAATTTTGAAAACCCGGAAACAGGTGCAGTGAGTTTCACACCCCGTTTGTTGCAAGGAGCGATATGATTTAATCATAGACAAGGCGCCAACATTCTCCGCCGCAACATACCTTTTCTCACACAGAGAGAATGATAGAGAAGGGGGGGGGGGAGTTATTTAGGGCTTAACGGGGGGGGGGGGGGGGCGAGAGAGGGAGGGGGGGAACTTTAGAAACAAATTATATTTTTCTTTCGGTTGTTGTTTTTTTGTGTTTTTTTTTTTTAAGCTTTACGGCTGTACAAGTTATGGTCGTGTTTTTGTTTTGTTGTTTTGTGTGTGTGTGTGTGTGTGGGGGGGGTGTTTGTTTGTTTGTTTGTTTGTTTGTTTGTTTGTTATTGGGGGTGTTGTTTTTGTTATGTTTGTGTTTTTCTTTGGGTTTTTTGTTTTGTTTTGTTTTTGAGTTTGTCCGGGTTTTGTTTTTGTGTTGGTTGGGCTTTGTTGTTGTTGTTGTTGTTGTTGTTGTTGTTGTTGTTGTTGTTGTTGTTGTTGTTGTTGAAATTATAACGGTGGTTATGATAATAATACTATTCTTATTATTGTACTTTTTCGTTCCGCAAGCAAAAACTTGAACAAAATGAAAGGAAGCGAGAACAGAGTTGTTGGCGCGTCTAAAGTTCACTGAGAGAGAGAGAGAGAGAGAGGAAACATAATTTCAGTTGCCCTGTCAGCGGTATGCTTGTCTGCACCGCTTGAACTTTTAGACACATGTCGTACACACTTGTATCAGAAAAGCCCATCTGACGTCGGTGAGTCTGCACTCGCCTCTTCCATGACTGCCTAGCTTCACACAGAAGACAACTGTTTCAGTTCAAAGGCGCTCTTGCTACCATCACTAGGTTTTGTACAGACAGATTTCTGTTTTGGAACAGTTACGATTGTGACTTCGCCTGTGCGCCCGAACTAGTCTGTCGTAGAGCTCCGAATGCATCACAGTAACGTTTGGTGGCCGCGCTGTCGAGGAACATTCAGCCGTCCGTAGACGCGAGGTCCGCCGTGTTTCCCTTGTCGGCTGCTCCAACTCAAGTGAGCTACAAGACTGAGTGTCGCTATGACACTGTCGCCGGCTACCGCGTTTTGGCTTCAGTCAGCTGAACGCAAGCCATTTGATGCATGGGGTGGGTGCGTGTTAAGGGGGTTTAACGTCCTTTTCCACCACATACGGGTGACATCAAAGACGGGGTTAACGATGAAAAAGCCAGCTCAAATGTTTGGCCCCAGCCGGGATTCGAAATCACGACCCGAGCATTAGAAGTCCAACGCTCTACCATTCGGCCACCCCGGCTCCCCTGATAGATGAAGTAGAGCTTTAAATGCTCAAGTGCAAGTTCAAGTAATCTTATTCCTACCCTCCATCAGCATTAGGATAGAAAAAGAAATACAAACGGTACATGTGCAGGTACAGCTTTGAATGCCGTGTACTGATGGCTGTGCGAAGGAAAAATCAAACGGCCCGCACCTATTCTGTTTATCGAGTGACCACAACATTCAGCAGTCAGCCGGCTGTTGGATCATATCGGTATCTCCACCCGTGTTGTTTTTGACATGCTGGCTGTCTTCGTCTTCTTCTTCTTCATCTTCTTCGTCTTCTGCTTTCCAAACGCACAGCGCAAAAATGTGAATGCAAGCAGACACGTACGTGTTTGCCAAACGACCACAAAGCATATTTGCAGTTTCTGGATTTAATATCAAATACCCGGATACGTTTTCCTCTGCAGAAATCGCTGCCTTGCACGCCAAACAGTGCTGGAAAATGGCGTCTCCCTTTTCTTGCCAGCACACCTGTTAATATTTGAGTCAGCTTTACGGTCATCTGGTAAACAGGGCCAAAGCGCCAAGGGTTGGAAAGCACTTAGGCCGTTTTACTATTTCACGGAAGACCACTGTGACACACAGAGAAAAGGGGGGTAATCGGGTGCAAGAGAGATTTCGGAAGAGCGCCAGTGGTTGAGATATCCTTGTTTCACTGTTTATTCACCACAGTTGACGTTGTCCCCGCGTTTCGTCTCGAGTGTCTTGACGCTGTCTTTGTTAGGCCTACGCGTACAGTTCTTATAGGGAGCTGTATACTTGTAGTCCTTGTACCTTCAAGGCTCAGGTATTTCTGGATTCAGTCGTGTGACAAATAAATAAATGCAATTGTCATTAGGGAAATCGACTGGTTTTTTTTGTTTTTTTTTGAGAATTTCGACAGTTCTTGGTTTAGTTAGTTCTAGAACAATATAAAAAATAGGCTACATCATCGCAGCTAAAAGAAGTATTAGAGAACAAAGTAACTTTCTCTTTATATTTCTGCTGTCTTTTCAGATGCTCTCTCTCTCTCTCTATCTATCTACTTCTTCACCTATTTTCCGATGTGTTTCCTTAAACTTTCTTGCGCTTCTTTCTATCTTTGCATGTTTAATTTTTTGTCTATTTTCTTATTAGATTTACTCCTTTTGTGCCTGGTATACTTTTTGTCATGTTAGCCTTTACTTTTTAGTGTTTCTAGATTAGCAGGACAGCTTGTAAGATAGGCAGACCATGCCTACAAGTCTTTATCCTGAAATAAACGTTTCAGTCTGTCAGTCAGTCAGTCAGTCTCGGGGAGCCGGGGTGGCCGAATGGTAGAGCGTTGGACTTCTAATGCTCGGGTCGTGAGTTCGCATCCCGGTTGGGGCCAAATATTTGTGCTGGCTTTTTCATCGTTGCCCCGTCTTTGATATCACCCGTGTGTGGTGGAAAAGGACGTTAAACCCCCAAACACCCACCCAACTACCCCCCTCCCCCACCACCCACCCCACCTCTCTCTCTCTCTCTCTCTCTCTCTCTCTCTCTCTCTCTCTCTCGTTCGTTTCCTAGGATTCACGAGAAATCTGAAAGTAAGACAGCTCGCGTTTGAAAAAAAAGAAGACAATAACAACAACATTACCTATAACAACAACAATGTGTGATGCAGAACTGTACATTGTGGTGAACTAGAGGGTACGTTCTTGACCCTAAGAAAAGAAAAGGGGTTGGACGCGCTGTGTTCAGCTGAGAGGTCTCACTTACCCTACCTGTGCATTCTTATCAGAGTTGCTGGGTGCAGCTAGGCCGGCCTGCCCACGCGGAGGGTTAAACAAAATGGCTGCTATCAAACGAAGTGCCGTTCTTGATTCAAAAGTTTCAACGATGAATCCTCTGAAATAGAGTCAAGTCAAGTCAAGTCAAGTCAAAACACTTTATTTATCCGACAAGGGGCAATTCGTCGTGTAAGCGATCCTCTACGATTAAAGGTCTGCAATCTTTATCTCAACAAAAAGCCGCAAACATTTTTTTTTAACTGCGACTATGCATAATGCACAGTTTTCGGCGCCTCGGAGACCCTTACAAAACCAGAGCGTGAGTTTGCAGTGACTTCTTAAACGTGACGTTAAACTTATATACTACACACGCTGTGACTTCTTTGTGCTTTTTGTCAGTGAGCGTGACACATCGCTATAGCGTCTAGCGGGTGTTGTGTCCAACACAAGAAGACTGCAATAGTCTTTCTCGCCCAGTGTCAAAACGCAAACTGAGCTGTGAAATCATCATTAGCTTGCTTTACGTCCTATGGCTTTTGGCCCTTAAGGACAAGTTGTTCCTGGCGTGTGTCTTTGGCTGCTTGGCTAGGCGAGTGTCTTTGGGGTGTGTGAGGGCTGTTTTGCTTAGCTTTGGGCGACGTCAGAGGATCTCTGCTTGGCTTTTAGGTGCCTGGTCTGGGTTTGTTTTTCAGTGCCTCAGTCTGTTCTGTCATCCGTACTTTTGCCTTTTAGATTATCACTGGGGTGTCCCCTCGCTTTTTGGTTTTAAAACCATTTTGTCAGATCTGATCTGACGATCGCGTCGGCCAGGGTTCTCATTGGCCTGTCACCTAGGGTTTGGTGTGACCTGAGGAAGTCTACCGTCTTCAGTGAGTATCTGTCTCTCAGGTCCCAGACCGGCTGGAGGCTGGCGGGCAGGCCATCACAACCGTTTACAATGTGACGGATGTCTGGGGGCTGCCCACACTGGCAGAGGTCGTTACTCCATGTGTGTGCGCAGCACAGTGTGCGTATTCTGCAGACTGTGCTGCGCACACACATGGAGTAACGACCTCTGCCAGTGTGAGCTGTGAAATCAGGCTGCCCTTGGTTTTTATAGGGGTTTCAGGGACGCTGAAAACCTTGTAACTGTGACAGAGCTGACTGTGCATTTTGCACAATCGAGTAGCTTTTCACTGCTTGTGGCTTTTTCTTGAGATTGCAGACCTTTAAGGCTGAAGTTCAGTGATCGTGGGACGGAACAATCACAGAAAAGAGACGACCAGCTGATGCGCAAATTTCGTTCTACAGCTGTATTTAATGGCTGTATTACAGGCAAAATCTGTATGCAAAACTGCAGCGCGAGTGTCTGGGTACATGTGCCCTCTGGCGGAGGACTGAGACAACTACTCTTAACTGGGCACTACGAAGCCACAGTGCTGTCCACAGTTGTAACACAGTTGTGATTTTGGGGGTTTCCGCCGGCGTGGCGTCATCACAGCAACCTGGATTTCAAATAGCCACAACTGTGACTGTGGTTTCCACAACAGATTCTAATTGGCTGTACTACGTCACTCGGCGCGCAAACATGGCGGACAGTTCATTTTCACTGAATCGGTTTGTCACCGAGCACAGCTGTGTTCGGTTTTGTAGTTAGTAGATACACCGAGCGCAACGACTGTGATGTGCACGTGTGTGTTTCGCGCGCTGTGCCCAGTTAAGAGCAGGCTTTAACCGCTAAGTAGATCGTCCGCTACACATGACCGCCAGTGTGTTGCGTGAGGAGATGAGAGTTCTGACACAAAATGAATTATTTTCAATACTTTTTATTTAAAACGTTTTGAAACCTGAGCATGCACGGGTCGATGTGCTGTTGGGATGTGTTCGCAAAGGTGGTTGGCTGCGCGATAACGACAGTCTGTGTGTATTATAATGAGAAACTGAAATCCGTCGGTCAAAACGAAGTGCCACTCAGATTCAAATATCGCCAAACGAAGTGCACACCACAACGGCGCACAGACCCGTGCATGCTCACATTTCAGAAACGAGAATCTTCGTGGAAACTTTTGAAATCGAGTGGCACGTCGTTCAACCCAGGCCATTTTGTTTAGCCCCCCATGTTGGTTTTTACTCGATACCCTTGTTATGAGTTATTGCAGCCAACCGAGGAGAGGGGGGGGGGGAGGTAGGAGGGGGGGGGTGGCTTTTTACCTTGGCGTGCGTGCACGCGCTGTACTTGATGATAGTCATGTTCTCATGTTTTCTAAGGGTGGGATGAAATGAAACAGTTGCTGACAAATTTGCAAGGCGCAGCGGTTTGTCAGAACAGCCTGCTGTGACGATGTGTTATTACAGTGCTGCTAATAATTTAATTTCACTTTTTTTAACGGGATGGGAGGAGGAGGCGAGGAATGCTTGCTGACTACACACATTTCATTTCAAGTGTTATCAAGTTCATGCGGTTTTTTGCTCGAACAGACGGGGAGCCGGGATAGCCGAATGGTAGAGCGTTGGACGGACTTTCAAAGCTCGGGTCGTGAGTTCGAATCCCGGCTGTGGCCCAGTATTTGTGCTGGCCTTTTTCTCGTTGCCCCGTCTTTGATATCGCCCATACGTGGTGGAAAAGGACGTTAAACTCCCAGACACCCACCCACCCTTACAGCTTTGCAAGCGGCAGTTGTTGTTTTTTTTTTGGTTTTTTTTTTGTTGTTGTTGTTGTTGTTTTTTCCCTCAGAACTCATATCGAACATAGAGACATCATTGGCCCCTTTAACTCACTGATATAAACTACTCCAAATAAAAGCGACATAAAAGGGACAGAAACCACTCAACTTTCACAAAGGACGGCACGGGTCAACGTTTCGGCTTTCGCCTTCCTCAGGACACAAACTGTGACAAATGGGACATAACTTCAACAAACAAAAGGTAACTCTGCTGACATACTGACATACACGGCGCGGGGAAAAAATAATAAAAAGAAAATAAAGTAAAAATAAAATAAAATAAAATAATTAATCAATTAATTTAAACAAAACATAAATAAACGGTAGAAACGGAGAAAAGGACCAGAAAACAATAGTTAAAGAAACATCACAACACCCATCCTTTGGTGACAGAAGACTACTCCGTGAAAAAGGTGAAATGTCCAGAAAACACAAACATTACAAGTTACTCATCCCAGTGACTAACACGAGTGGCAGTAGTGACGAGTATGTATCTTGAGAGTCGGTGACATTTCGCTGTGTAACCCCAACCGGTACCGCGTTGGTCCCGCAGCACTGTGCTAAACCTGCACGCCACTTGTCGACATCTACGTTTCCGAGGTGGTTAGTCAACATGGCGGAGAGTGTTTCATGTGCTACTAAAGCCCCTTTTCCATGACCGACGTACGTTGACAGACATCGGCCGATTGTCGGGCAACTAAAATCTGCCATGGAAACGCGCGCTCGCCGACTCGCTCCCATAAGTATGGCCGGTCGTGAATCAAATCGATTATTTCGATGACTTTAGCCGCCGAAAGTTGAGGCTGAACACTGCTAGCCGCCATCTTCAAAGTTTCCGGTTTCCGGATCAAGGTCGCATTCCGCTAGCGGCCAATCAGATCGCTTGGATTTCCGCCGACAAGGTCACCGACTCGCCCAGAGTAGAGCGCCGCTCTACTCTCACCGACGCGTCGGCCGATGTCTGCCAACTCCTTTTCCATGGACGATTTTCAGCTGGGACGCGAAGCTGGCCGATGTCTGTCAACGTACGTTGGTCGTGGAAAAGGGCCTTAAAAATTCAAAAGTGGCTTTCGGTGTCCGCTTAGGGGTAAAAATTGTGTGGTTGAAATATGAGCGTGCACAAGACTTTTACATTGTATTATTGCGTTAGCTGGAGTCGTTTTCTGGTTGACACAGACCAACCGAAGTCTAGGCAGTGTTTCCGATGCAACTCACATTTGAAAATCGAACCCGTGGTGCTACTGTTTACCTGTGTTCTTATGTAATTTATTAACTTTGGTGCCGTTGCAGCTGGAGGCATGAGAGAGAGAGAGATGATGATGATGATGATGACGATGATGAAACTTTTATTTTCCAACGGTTAAAGTTTTGACAGAGAGGAACGTCAGTTTACAAACTTGCCGTTGCTACACACTACTAAAACACATCTAGCAAAGAAAATTAAAACATTGTGATCAAATATTTACAGGTGACTCTCTCTCTCTCTCTCTCTCTCTCTCTCTCTCTCTCAAGCACTCATCCGCATACGCATGTTAGCAAGCAGAGAGAGAGAGAGAGAGATTTTATAAGCCCGCACTCCTTGTGTGATCTCGTGTCTACTTGCCGATGAAGCCAAAGACAAATTTCTTTTATGGAGAATAATTACCTGTAACGTGTAACCCTTTTGTATTGTTGTAGCACTAGAAACACTCTCCGCCATCTAGTTTACTCCCCGTGTTTTAGGTCACCAGTCCGAACGGACTAACAGTACTCGCTAAATCGCTTCCTTGACATTTTCAGGTGCGGCACGTAGTACGCCTGTATTCTCCAACCTCCGTTTTGATCTGTGTTCAAATTTCGGCTCAGTACAAGTCACAGAAAGAAGACAGAGTTTTGTGTTTGTAATAATGGGTATTCACTGACAGTAACAGACAAAACAACAGCTACTACAACAACAACAGCAACACCAGCAACAAATCCACTGACTGCTTAAACACACTGGAGGGAACGTGCTTTTAGCGTCGTTAAGCTTTAAGCAGACAACACTCCTGTAAAATAAGTGCATAACTCTTAAGTGCCCGAGCCTATATGATAAGACTTGTTAAAAAGAACAAGCCACTGCGCACCAGTAAGAGCCACTTCAAGCCACTATATTACGCCAGGCGTGAGCCTTCCCCTCTAGATTGTTGCAGAT
>JACVVK020000271.1:267500-300000 GCA_018292915.2 Batillaria attramentaria
CTCCCCCCGCGGCCCCCTCTTCAGTCACAAGGCAAGTAGAGTGATACCTGTCTTTGCAGCAGCATCCAGGACAATGACTGTGGGGTGATCGAACGACTGCCGATTCCCGGCGGGCCTTACGTCACGGCTGAGAGAATGAAACTCAAATTGTTTATTGGTGGTGCTGGTGCATTTTCTATTGGTTGTTATTATTTGGCTGGTGTAAGGGAAATTCGAGTGGCTCCTGGATTCAAAGGCTAGAGAACAGTGTTAGAAATCGTTAGGCCTGTTACACTCGCTTTTTAACTGAAAAAATTAACACGCATATGCGGTTCGAAACAAATGATAGTGAATCAACTGATTCACACACACACACACACACACACACACACACACACACACACACACTCTCTCTCTCTCTCTCTCTCTCTCTCAAACCTTGGCCGCAGCCGACATCATGCTGCCATATGCGAACTGTGTTAGTGGTTCAAAGATGCGAGCGATCACCTGACAGAATCCCCGTATATACACACAACCCGTTACCCGTTAGTGAGGGCAGGAGGACAAGTGTTTATAATAATCGTGGTCCGTACGAGATGTTTGCCAGTGTCTTGTTTACAATACTCGCCACTGATTCAGTCGCTGTATAGCCTGCCACCACTAGTAAATCGACTGTGTGAGAGAGACTCGAGACGGTACAGAGAGAGAGAGAGAGAGAGAGAGAGAATGAATGAATGAATGAATGAATGAACTCTATTTTACAAGGATAAAGTGTTAAGCAAAAGTGCTTATCTTCCAACTCGTCCTTGCTACAGAAGAGAGAGAGAGGGGGGGGGGGGAGGGCAGACAGAGATTGGGAGGGATGTGTGAGGGAGAGAGAGATGGAAGAGAGCGAGAGGCCGGGAGGGGGAATAGGGAGAGAACTAAGGAGAGAACCCACAGAGAGAGAGACAGAGACAGAAAGAGAGAGACAGACAGGCACAGAGAGAGAGAGAGAGAGCGAGAGAAAGAGAGAGAGAGAGAGTTTGCAAACTTGCCGCTGCTCTAGTAATGCTACAGAGACTATCTACTAAAATGAAATGAAAAATCAAGACAGAAAATTATGCACTAAACTGACTACAAGAAACAAAATCATAGAGAAATCAGAGAGAGAGAGCGAGAGAGAGAGAGAGAGGTGGAGGGGTGGGGGTAGGGGAGAGAGAGATGGGGGATTTATTTGACACTTTTATTTGTCAGGCAGTTCATCTGAGTCCATGAGGTCGAGGTCTTCCTGGCTGTGGGAAAAAAATGATTAGCAAGTATGATGAAGAAGTTATTACTATCCCCTCACACAATAACTGATGCTTTCGCGTTTCGGCCCTTTTGGAGAGAAGCATTATGTAAAACTTTAAAATAAATGTGAGCTCAGATTATTCACGTCTGTTTCTCTGTCTGTCCGTCTGTCTGTCCGTCCGTCCGTCCGTCCGTCCGTCTGTCTGTCTGTCTCTCTCTCTCTCTCTCTCTCTCTCTCTCTCTCTCTCTCACACACACACACACACACACACACACACACACACACACACACACACACACACACACACTACGTTTCCATTCTTCATTCTCCCTCTCGCCAGCCCACCACAACGCCCATCCCCTTCCCCATAACTTTGGCACCTTTTACTCACAAAAGAGCGGTCCTTGGCGGTTTCCACCTCCAGTCAGTTGTAACATAAAATTGCCCTTTGTGAGACGTTCATAAAAATACCGAGTCGTGGCTCTAAACGAGCCATTGATTGTCGTGCTCTCTCTGCCGTGCTGAGTATGATTGACAAAGTAACAATCAAACTACGATTGAAAACCCGCAACATGAGCCGACCTACTCGTCTCGCTACGGGAGGGTTTGAAAATGCAGTCAGCGTGAAAATTAGTTTGCTGGGTTCAGTTTCAGGACCTGTCGATAATCACAGGACGTGACCCACCCCCCCACTCCCACCTCCCACCGCCCTCCCCCCCCCCCCCCCCCCCCATCCCCGCATGCCTTCCAAAAAAAAAAAAATTAAGATAAATGACTAACAGAGAGACAGACAGACAGACAGACAGACAGACAGACAGATTGAAATAACTTTGTTTGAAAAATGTGGAAGTTTTGGTCTTGTGGCCAATTTTCAAACGTGCCGTTTAAAAAACAAAAACACAAAAAAATATACTTAAAACTGGAACATAAAACATTACAGAGAGAGAGAAGTCACTTGCACATAAAGTAATGTCCTCTAGTAAGCTTCACACGCCGTTTCCAACACAGACAGGGAGAAAACAGTATCGGAACCATTTCACCGGTAGCTGGCGGAACAAGTGAGAAAAAAATCCCCCCTCACGATTGACTTCGATCGGCACTTCGTGATTCAGCTACCTCACAATACCTCGAGCTAGAACGGAGCAGGTGAAGTATGAAGTTCTGCAAGTGTCATTAATGTCGAAATCACCTTCAGCAAGTAATGTTTCGGGTGTACCGTGAGTTACGAGTGCACTTGCAGCACTGAGAATATTTTCTGAAAACTGTGTGCACGATGATGCGCACAGCGTGAAAATTACACAGGTTTAAATGGATGCGTCAGTTTTCATTATGAAGTTTTGACATTCTGCCGCCGGTTTCCTTCATCATGACGCCTCAAAGATAAAGTTAGCGGTCTCACAAAGTGCAGACACAAAACCATGCCTGTTTCTTTGTTGACTGGGTTGGTTGCGGTTTTCTTGTTGTTTTGTTTGCATTTTATTTGTTTACTCAAAACGCCGTCTCTAGAATTGAAGAAGAAGAAGAAAAAAACAACACTTAACAAGGGTGGGTGTTTGGGAGTTTAACGTCTTTTTCCACCACATAAGGGTGATATCAAAGACGGGGCAACGAGAAAAAAAGGCCAGCACAAATATTTGGCCCCAGCCGGCGGGATTCGAACTCACGACCCGAGCATTGAAAGTCCAACGCTCTACCATTCGGCAACCCCGGCTCCCCCAACACTTAACAACAACAACAACAACAACAAATAATAACAATAATAATAATAGTAATAATCACACTTCTCTTACAGCTAGTTTTGCAAGTTTCAAACGTGACAAGAACATAACGAAACAACCATCAAAGTTTTCCAATGTCCCGATCGAGTGATGTTGTTTGGCTGCATTTATTCGGCTGCACATTTCATGGCCAATTCCTGCGCCCTCGCAAAATGCCAGGCCACAATCGATGTTTTGAATTACGATGCTCGGGCATGACCCTGTTGATGGGGTTATCGCCCTTTATCATCAGGGGAGGAAATTGCATTAACTCCACAACACACGGTGACGCGTGCTTGCCAATGAAACTGTCAAAATTTCTCGCGAAAGGCGAAGTATCCTTGACAGGTGATTTTGTTTCGGGAAAAAACAAAAAGTATCGAAGAAAAGCTATTCTGAGAACGTTCGAGGGAAATAGGAGGGGAAATGAAAAACAGGTAAGGGAAAATATATATCGTGTTTCTTACTGAAACTTCATTTCCGAGTGCCCTTTCTCTCACCCTGCCGTGTTCTTTCGCGAACGGAGCAAGGCAGGTAAAATAGAGATTTCTTGACAAGCCGTTTTGGGAACTAAAAGTGATTGAAAAAAATCCAATTTTTCCTTCCTATTTCTATAATGGTTCTATCCGCTGTAAGACGATAAATGAAACTTATATTAAGAAAAATTATTTTGTGACGCACAGCCCGAGATGGGTGAGGAGGTGGTCGCGAGGGGGGGGGGGTGGTGGGAGGAGGGGTATGAGGAGCAAGAGAAGAGATCAAGCGTGAATTTGAACGTGTACAATGTGGTCGACTTGGCAGACTGGATGGAATGAATGGTGTTCAGTTGGTATGTTCAGTCTGGATGGCTGCCTCTTCAACCCCCCCCCCCCCACCGCACACCCCTCCCACTCCCCCCCCCCCCGACCCCCCCCCCCCCTCCCATCCATCCCTCCCATCCATCTCCAGCCACAACCGTGTCGTCTTCAGCAATCACAGCTGTGGCGAACATATCACTGAGAGTCAAAACTTGAACTTACGTATTCCGGTGTCCCCGTCTCTGAACTGAAAGCACCTGGCCCACTGGACTGCCCGCGTTGGCCGCCAGTGGGCCGAACTGTACTGTGCACTGGGCTTGTGTAGTAAACATTACCTCTAAAGACATCAAAGGGAACGAACTGGTTAGTGGACGCTGCAAGGGAGAGAACTGTGTGTGTACGGGAAGTAATCACTGGATCTAGCAGTAAATAAAAATGATAGGAAAAGCGAGCGGGGGGGGGGGGGGGGGACTCACCTATTACCTTACTTACCTGATCGTTCCCTTTCAGTAATACTTTTCGCTCCTGCATTCACTACTTGATATTTTTTTTTCTAAAGACAATAATCCGTCTCCCCACCTATACACCTACCAACCCCTTCCTCAAAACACCCACACTCACGCACACATACGTACTGATACCCCCCCCCCCCCCCCCCCCCCAAAAAAAAAAAAAGCAGGACATTGAACCACCAGGTATAGATAACTCTTTCTAAGAGAAATTCACCAGTCTCCATTGTTTACGCGTTCGTTTGTAAAAAAAAAAAAAAAAAAACACGCCGCACTTGTTTATCACGTCACGTGACAGTAGTTTACGTCGTTTTCGTTGGTTTTCTTTGGCCACGTAATTTGGCCGGTAATTCTTCCTGTAGACTGAGTGTCGTCTCTTTGGGGTCGAGTCAAGGAGACGGAGCGAACGGTGAGATAAATAATTTACGATCCCACCTTTTTTAATCTCCCCTCATCTATCTACAGTTGGGGGGATTGCGTGTCAGTGCACGCGGTGTAGTCAGCCAAAAATGGGCGGGAGTGTTTCCCGTGCTTCTCCGCTTCAGATTGGCGTAGCACCGCCAGGACACAGTGTTTCCAGAAAGAAACACCTAGTGTTTCCATTTTCAAAATTTCCCTCATCTGTCTATAGGTTGTGGATTTATGATAATAATGGCACTGAGTTTGTATAGGCGCTTTACCGAATTCCTTGAATCGACTCAAAGCGCCGCGAACTGAACCCAGCACGCACGCTCACGTGAATCACACGCATTCTCTCACACACCGGACATGAACACATTACAATCACCTGGTGCAAAGGGTCAGCTCAGCTATTTCAGTTTCAGAACTTTGAATTGCATTTGTTTTCAGATTTTGTGGGCTGGACATTTCCAAAGCAGAGGGGGTGGAGCACCCGGAGAGAATCCCCGACGATCGGCCCGAATGAACGGTGCCACGTACGAGAAGGAAAAATTCATTGCCCCGAGTGGAACTCGAACCTGGCCTCTCACATTGGTGACGCAGTCGCTTAACCACTAGACCACCGAACGGGCGCGAGTGTATCCGGTACCACGATGCTTCAAAAGTAGCACCGTCGAGATAGAGTGTTTCCGTAAAGTAGCACCCAGTGTTTCCATGTTCAAACTTGAGTAACATCGAGTGTTTTCAAAGAACGTGGTTGGTCAGTCGACGTGAAACTGATCGAAAGGGGAAGTTTAACTAAACAACGACTTTCACTAACGCGTTACTACACTACCAAGACGTATGCCCGCTGATATTGGGGTGAGCGATGGTCTACTAGGTAGCGCGTCGGATTTGTAGCTGCGCGACTGAACGGCCGTCACCAATGTCACGGCGATGAAGCGTGGGTTCGAGCCCAGGTCGAGCTTGTGACGTGTGATACCGGTTTTTCCTGGCTGCCGGGCTGCTCATCGGGGGTTTCTCTCCGGGTCATCCGGCTTTCCTCCCCCAATAAAATTGTAAAAAAAATATATAGGATAGGTATTGGGTGGCGCTGCACCGCTTTCCCCGGGGGAGGCAGTCCGAATTTCCCGAAAGGTTGCGTGAGAGCAGCCATTTTTGAAACTTTTGAATCGGAGTAGCACCGGAAACGCTACGGTCCATTCTGACTGCACCCCCTGTGTAAGAAAACCGTGTGGGTTGTGCGTTTGGTAAGTAATGGTACCTCCCTCTTTCATTCTCCCCCCCCCCCTTTTTTTTTAATTCAGTTCCGTTAATTTGCTGGGGTGTTAAAAATTTCAAGCACAGAGGTGGAAATGGGTGGTTAAACAATTTGGGTTAGTTTTCTTCGCAGCTGGGTGAAGTGGTTTAGGTAGTGAGTACATTCATTTTCTTTCTAGGTTCACATCCCGTTTGGTGTGTTTTGCGACTTGCCTTTTTTTTAACGATTTTCAAATTCAAATTCAAAAATACTTTATTGTCCAGTAGATAACAGGTATAAAATGGAAATTCGTCTTTACACTCACAGCTCGAAACAAAATAAGAATGAAAAATTAGTCTATATTATTATTCTAAACTGACTCTAAGCCAATTAAAAAAAATCTTGAAATTGGTTTGGCATGTGCAGTAAATTAACAACAAACTTTTGAAGGTTTGCACTTTTCAATTTTTTTCTCCCTTTTTTTCGTTGAAAGGTTTTATTTTGCTGACACTCACAAAACTAAAGAGAGAAAAACAAAATTGATGTAAAACAGAAAATCAAAATAACAGGTTGCCGCGTAACGTACGTTACGTGCGATCCATCAGGTACTGTTTGAGTGCACGCTTAAACGTAGAAGTAGATATATTTAGTTTCAGGTGTGAAGGGAGGGAATTCCATTGTAATGCTCCAGCGAAGGAAAGGCTTGTTTTGAATAAGTCAATACGGGGTAATGGTAAGCGCAGGATGCCATTCCTCGAGGTCCTCTCGTGCTGCTGATTTAAATTAAAAAGAGTTTCCAGATTTTAAAAAAAAAAAAAAAAAAAACTAAAGAGAGAAAAAAAATCGTGTGTATGATTTTTTTTAAAGTTTGCACAGACAGTGAAATAAAGTCAGCAGTACACATTGACGTAATCCTGTAGAAATATTCTATGAACAAATAACTTTGAACTCAGACCTGATATCACATTCAATTAAACTCGATAACTTACAGTGATGTTCTATCAGTTCTCCTAGCTCGCCCCCCCCCCCCCCCCCAGCCCCATCCCCCGCTCCCTCCCTCACTGCCCCCATCCTCCCCTCACACACACACACACACACACACACACACACACACACACACACACACACACACACACACACTCGCACGCACGCACGCACGCACGCACGCTCACTCACTCACTCACTCACTCACACACACACACACACACACACACACACACACACACACACACACACACACACACACACACACACACACACACAAAAGCACGCACGCACGCACAGTCACGCACACGCACGCACGCACACACACACACACACACGCACTCAACTGACCGATTTTTTTTCTTTAAAGCACTAACGTCTTCAGTGAAATGTAATGTTTTCAGTGTTAGGACGACTGAGCAAACAAAACATAAACGTTAGTTGTCTGCGTTGCCATGCCTCGTCCAAGCTAATGCAGACGAACCGCATAAACCTATCAGATAATGCGAAAACAAAACAAAATGCAATTTTCCCTACTCGGTTTTCAACATTCATTTCCTTCACCGTTAGCATGCAGTCGACCGCAATAATTGCCAACAGACAAAAAGCTCTCTCTCTCTCTCTCTCTCTCTCTCTCTCTCTCTCTCTCTCTCCTTTTTTTTTTTTTTAGTGAAGTGCCATTCTTCAAGCATTATTCCAGAACCCTAAAACCACCGAGCTTAAAAGCAGTGCATTTTCAATAAAAATGCATCAACAGACTAAAAAAAAAAAAAAGTTCAAAATGATGGCAAATGTTGCAGTCACGCGTGAAGGAGCGTTTAAACGGTGCAAATTGCCGCTAATGGGTAACCAAACAGCGTCAGCAAACACAATGCGCCAATGTTTCCGAGATCGTCATTAGAGATAATTAAATCATGCTGTTTAATCAAGCCGTTTCTATTCTAAAACGCCGGAGCTGTTCAAATATCGCGTTCAGGTAATTGGCAACATTTGTCAGAGGCAAGCAGCCTGCAGGCTCTGGCAACGGAAGAGGGGTTTTCAGCGATCTGCAGAAATTACGGACCTGGCCAATGGACAGCGCAGTAACGTGTGAGTGTCCGCGTCTGTGTCTTTGCAATACCAGGGCCCGCATGTAAAAGTCGGGATTAGGGAGTTTAGCCCCGGGTTAAAGTCTAACCTCGAACTAAACTCTAGAGTTAAATTTTCTGGGTTTTTTTTTTTGTTTTTTTTGTTTTTTAAATCAGGAAGCGGGTTCATTCCAGCAAGGTGCCTATGCCGTTATAGAAGGATTTTTGTCTTTCTTTCTTCGCTTCTTTTTTTTTTTTATTAAATTTTGTTTTGGGGTTTCTTTTGTCCTAGTCTGGGTTAGGCCCGTAGCCGTGGGTTAAATTAACCTCGAGTTTTACATACGGACCCTGGCCAATGAACAGCACGGTACCTTGTGACTGTCCGCGTCCGTGTCTTTGCAATACCAGAGCATTTCGGAATGGTGGTGTACCCGCAGGGTGTTACAAAATGGACCGGCGTTTGTATTATTTTCCCCCGGTGCTGTGCCGCTCCAAATCATTGCACCGTCACTCAGCGGGTTCCTACGCCATAGCGGGGAGCCGGGGTGGCCAAATGGTAGAGCGTTGGACTTCTGATGCTCGGGTCGTGAGTTCGCAACCCGGCTGGGGCCAAATATTTGTGCTGGCTTTTTCATCGTTGCCCCGTCTTTGATATCACCCGTATGTGATGGAAAAGGACGTTAAACCCCCTAACACCCACTCCTACGCCATAGCACCGCGGGTTGTTGTTGTTGTTGTTGTTGTTGTTGTTGTTGTTTTCAAATTCAAAACGCCGTAGCACCGGAAAAAAACGCTTTGGGTTTTCAGTTGTCTGGCACATTTTTCTGCTGTGAATTGCCCGTTTTTATTCTCAGGTGACGCTGGAAGTTCTTGGATGTTGGTCACAAGTCGAGTGCGTCATGTCACTGATTATATTAGCCAGTCACGTGTTGATATTTCTCAATCTCCTTTCATGGAAGAACGCTGTGTTCACACGGTAGACTAATTCAGTATGGTTCAAACTGAAGATGTTACAGGCGAGGTATTCTAGATAATCCTCCGACTTTAGTGATAGCTATTTCAATACGTCGCGATGAAACTTGGCAAGTCACTGTATTGTTCACATAATCACCATCGTCGTCGACGTTATCGTCATCATCGTCGTCGTCGTTATCGCCTTCATTATCATCGTCGTCGTCGTCGTCGTCGTCATCGTCGTCGTCATCATCATCATCTCTTCTGACCCGTAAATGAAAAGGAAATGAAAAGGCAGGACCGTGGACTCATTACCAAGCAGAAAACTGAAGTTTTGCCAAAAACAGCGTGCGATCTTCCAAAAAACACACAGTGTAGATCTTTCGTTTATTTCAATTTCCTGATTTACACTAGTTCGTTCTCACCCGCCTCCGCACACGTCAGTCTGTTTAGCTCGAAAAAACAAAAAAACCTGTCCTGTGTTCAGGTAGATGTTTGGAACACCTTACAGGTGTCAGACTTTACGCTACCTGTCAGGCACACGAACACCTGGCCAGCACGCCAAGACTCCAAGTCTTGACTACGTTTAGCGGCATTGTGTTTCTTTCAGTAAGACGTCAAAACAAACTGCTGACTAGAAAAACGTTTTTGAGGTGCTTTTGTTGGAGTCAGGGAGGTTTCCGGTAACCTAGTGACTGAAACCTCGCCTCTCTCTCTTCTCCTCGCTTGATTAAACTTAGGTAAATGTTTTGAGTAATTGCGTGTGGTGGGCGTGCGAGGAATGTGTCAAGTTCCAATTGTACAAGAGCATCTTCTCTGTGAGGTGGTAAGAAGGCTTAAGCGTCTGGATTTGACAGTCACTTAGGAACTATTTTCAGATGATCGCAGATCTGCATTTCGGTTCATGTACCGCCATTTCTCTGCTTCCTCCGTCAGTCATGTATTAAATAAGATCTCAAATCCATGGCGCTACTAAGACCCTTTTTTTACTAGATGGCAGTAGATCTGCATTTTCCGTCCATGAACGCCACTGTTTTCTTCTCCTTCTATGGATCATTCATTGGAGAAGTTCCTCCTTCTGTCTATAATTTGTCATGCACTGAACCTTGCGGTTGCATTGCACGCAATGACAGTTGCACATTGACGTACTTGTAATTTTTACTTCACTTTTATCTCGATGACGACAACGACGACGACGACGATGATGATGATGATGATGATGACGACGATGACGATGACGATAATGATGGTGATGGTGATGATTTTCTTGGAGTAAGCATGCTTATGGCGCCTTTGGGATGTGGGAAACGAAAAAAAAGAAAGAAAAATACATAGAGAACACAAAACATCACGACTGTGAGAACAGACTTGTCCTGAGGATCTCTCTTTGCTCCACTTTCATACAAGTTTTTCCGAACCGATACATAACTTCACCTTCGAGACAAGAACCTTTTTAAACGGACTCATTCCATCTTTGCTAATCCAGCTTATGTTCTGGAACAGTTTCGCTCGTGAGTGCGCCTACACTCTATCTATACTGTATCTTGATGAATAGAACAGCTCTTAACGCGATACAATGTTGTTTACTTTTCGCGCGAGCGGCCGAACATTCACGTTCTACGACTGTTGTGACACCACTGGATCGTTCAGCGTGGTCGCCACGTCTTTGACTCCGCTTCTGCTGGCTCAGTGCCAGCGTTACAGGCGCTGTCACAGTCCAGGGCCCGCATGTAAAAGTCGGGGTTAGGGAGTTTAGCCCCGGGTTAGAGTCTATCCTCGAACTAAACTAGCTGTAGGGTAAACTTTTCTGTTTGGTTTTAAATCAGGAAGCGGGTCCATTCCAGCAAGGCGCGTATGCCGTTACAGAAGGATTTCAGTCTTTCTTTCTTCGCTTCCTTTTTTATTTAATTTTGTTTTGGGGTTCCTGTTGACTTGGTCTGGGTTAGGCCCGTAGCCGTGGGTTAAATTAACCTCTAGTTTTACATACGGGCCCAGGTGTGTAAGCGGGTGGGAAGATAGATACCACGAAAACAGCTCAGAACGGTCTATGAGCATGAGAATGGTAGCTTAGGCCCCTTTAAGCCCAGTGAATGAAGACATTGTAAGCGTCAGCGAGAAAAAAAGGCGTACCCCTTTTGTACCAGCTATGAAATCTGGGTAAATGTTTTGCAAGCGGGGGCAGATAGGATGTAGCTGATTCTACGTCAGAGTATCGCGTAAACTGCAAGAGTTTATACACAAGCAGGCATTACTGGCATTCCTGGCAGCGTCGTCGACTGAAGACAGTAATGCTCTGTTTTGTGTACCCTGCATATGTATACATCGATATTGGTGCTATATTGAGGCGATACGAAGCTTACAGCATTTACGCGGGGGTGCAATCAGTATGGACCCGAGTGTTTCCGGTGCTGCTCCGCTTCAAAAGTTTCAACGGTGGGTGGGTGGGGTGGGTGTTTGGGGGTTTAACGTCCTTTTCCACCATATAGGGTGATATCAAAGACGGGGCAACGATGAAAAAGCCAGCACAAATATTTGGCCCCAACCGGGATCGAACTCACGACCCGAGCATTAGAAGTCCAACGCTCTACCATTCGGCCACCCCGGCTCCCCGTTTCAACGGCGGCTACTTTCAATGCAAAAGCCGTATGTTTGAAATACGATCGTGCACTCGTTTTTCCATTGTAGTAACGCGTTAGGCCGAGTCGTTGTCTGCTTGATAAACTGACCACCCCTTTCTCAGTCTCACGCCGATGTTTGTCGGAAACACTCAGTGCTACTCAAGTTTGAAACAGGAAACACTCGGTGCTACTGTTTGGAAACACTCTGTCCTGGCGGTGGTATTTTATAATAATAATAATAATAATAATGAGTGTTGTATAGGCGCTTTACCCAATTTCATGAATCGGCTCAAAGCGCCGCGAACTGAACCCAACACGCACGCTCACGTGAATCACACGCATTCTCTCACACACCGGACATAAACACATTACTATGACGTGGTGCGAAGGGTCAGCCCAGCTATTTAAATTTCGGAATTTAGAATTGCATTTATTTTTCAAATTTTGTGGGCTGAACATTTCCAAAGCAGAGGGGGAGGAAGCCGGAGTACCCGGAGAGAACCCCCGACGATCGACCCGACTGAACGGATTTTCAAACTGATTAGCACCAGAAACACTTACACCCATTTTGGTTACACCCCGTGATACAGCCTAGCTATTTGCTTTGCGCCTCGGGCGAAGAGAAAACAGGTGTACTAACACATCCTCCAAGCAGCTACACCATGTGAAATATGCCTGAAAAAAGAGTTGTGTAACCCTATGATCTCTTTTGTTCTGCTGAAAGCGTGCTCGGGAATATAACACGGGGGTAAGTCGAGATGGCGCAGAACGTCTCCCGTGCTACCACGATTTAAAATATTTTGACCGCGATTGCTCTCAGATGGGGTGGGATGGGTGTTTGGGAGTTTAACGCCCTTTTCCATCACGTATGGGTGATATCAAAGACGGGGCAACGAGAGAGAAAAAAAGGCCAGCACAAATATGTTCTCCACGTTGGTTCGAACAAAAACTTCTCGCGTGTGACATGAGCCTTGGAAATCGTCCGGCGAACTTTTGAATCGAAGTAGCGGCAGGATAAACAAATCCGCCATCTCCATTAACCCCCGTGTATTCCTAGCCTTACCTACGGGGGAGGGCGATTGGTTTGTTAAAGACCCAGATTAGCTTTGTTACACTCTGTTTGACTGGCTGAGAAAGTCGCCGATAAAAGCTATGTTTGGCCTGCTGTGAACTCTGGTGATTTTTTGCGTGTTGTGTAAGAAAGTAAGCACCGTACTCTGTACAGGAAACTGTTGCTTCTGTTAAGGCTGGTGTGGCCACAAAAAGAAGAGGCGGGTTTTATAAACAGTTTGAACAAATCTCCATCAACACTTTTGTCTTGATGTAATTCGTGCAGCAATCTTGGAGCGATCTCCGCCAGCAATGCTGATTTTGCACAACAGATGTGTGGGTTGGGCGAAGTGGAGGGGAGGAGGGGGGGGGAGGAGAGAGGTTCATTTGCCCCGGGGAGGAGGAGGAGTGGGGGGGGGGGGGGGATTAGGGAGAAGGGTCAGTTAATTTCATAATAGGGTTTACTGGTTTAGCTTCGTACTTAGGGGTTTTGCGTGTTTAGTTTGGTTCGGGTAGTTTGCGTTGTTGTTGCTGATGCTGGTGCTACCGTTGTTGCTGTTGTTGTTTGTTTTGGCTTTTTTTAGTTCCTTTCTTTCTGCCTGTCTAACTTTCTTTAGGTTTGTTTGTTTGTTTGTTTGTTTGTTTGTAACAGACAGGCTGACGTCAATCTGTCAGTTGATGGTCGAGCGTAGCTTGTTTAACGGAGGCGTTGGGGGAAGGGTGCATGGATAAGGTGTGTGTAGGGGCAGGGCGGGGGGGGGGGGAGACAGAGAGAGACACAGAGAGAGAGAGAGAGAGAGAGAGAGAGAAAATGGGTTAATTTATTTATTCTTTTTCTTTCAGGTAGCGCGCGATTTATAGCAATGAACACGCATGACTTCATATATTGCAAAATTAGAAGGATGTGTCTGTGACTGTTTGGGGGTTTGACGTCCTTTTCCAACACGTAAGGGTGATACCAAAGACGGTTTCAAGGCCAGCACAACAATTTTGCCCCACCCGGGATTCGAACTCACGACCAGAGCATTGAGAGTCTGACGCTCTACCATTCGGCTATCCCGGCTCCCGGGCAAACTTAGAAGGAAAGACAGGCTTTGTAATAATGGTTTTAAAAACGATTTTTCTTTCTTGTCCCTACAGGTATCTGAGCAGCTGTGTTGATGATGATGTCCACGTGGAAGAGTAGCGTCATGGCGCGGTTAGCCGTGACTGGGCTGGTACTTCTGGCGTCACACTTTTGTCACGGTAAGTCACATTCGGTAAAGTGTGTGTTAAGTTTCAGCTTTCGTCCTTTTGCAGTAAAAGGGATTTTAATGATTAGAACATTAACGGAATATGTATTGCGAAATTCTGACAAATGTCAATCACTGATTGGCTGATAATTTAAGCCTTCGTTTGTTTTGGGTAAAACGGGAATTCATTGATAGTACAAGAACGGTAAGAATACGTATTGCGAAATTCAGACAATTGTCAATCACTGATTGGCTGAAAACTTAAGCCTTCTGTCCTTTTGGGGTAAAAGGGGGTTTTATTGATATTACAATAACGGTAAGAATACGTACTGCAAATAGCAGACAAATGTCAATCGCTGATTGGCTGATGACTGATATATATGGTTAAGAGACTTGTCACCAATGCGAGAGGTCAGGGGTTCGAGTCCCACTCGGGGCAAAGAATTTTTCCTTCTCGTATGTGGCACCGTTCATTCGGGCCGATCGTCGGGGGTTCTCTCCGGGTACTCCGGCTTCCTCCCCCTCTGCTTTGGAAATGTTCAGCCCACCAAATTTAAAAAAAATAAATGCAATCCTAAATTCCGAAACTTAAATAGCTGAGCTGTCCCTTCGCACCACGTGATTGTAATGTGTTTATGTCCAGTGTCTGAGAGAATGCGTGTGATTCACGTGAGCGTGCGTGTTGGGTTCAGTTCGCGGCGCTTTGAGCCGATTTAATGAAATTGGGTAAAGCGCCTATACAATGCTTATTATTATTATTATTATTGACAGGAGTGGAGTCACTCATTTTCGATGCATAAGCGGAGACTAAGGCAGTTGTTGTGTCACGCCCTTTCTGTTGTCCGTCTTACAGGCAAAGTGTACATGAACGTGTCCCCGTACCCAGCCCGCGTGTACGAGAACGCGCCCGCAGGAGTCCCCGTTCTCACCGTCAACGCTTACGACAACCAGACTGGACAGCAGGTCACCAACTTCCGGTTGGAGAAGAGAGGGGATTCTGGGTACTTCCGGATGACCGACCAGGGTATCATGGAAACGGCGCAGACCGTGAACAAGAGGATTGGCTACAAGTTCACGTTTTTCGTCTTCGCTGTATCCGGAAATATTGTACGTCTGTTTTGTTTGTTTGCTTGCTTTTTTTTTGCTTTTTTTTTTTTTTTTTTTTTTTGGGGGGGGGGGGGGGTGTTTCCCTGCGAAATAGTCTTTGCAGCTTGTGCGGCGTAAAGCCCTAAATTAATAAATAATTAACTAACTGTTTTCTGTTCTTTTGGGGTTTTTTGGTTGTTGTTGTTGTTGTTGTTGTTTTTCCATGTTTTTGTTGTTGTGGGAGAGGTGATTATATTGTTTTCTTAGTGTGTTGTTTTTGTTTGCTTTTTTGTTTTTTGGTTTTTTTTTCTTTGGTTTGTTTGCTGTTGTAGCTGTTGTTGATGTCGGGGAGGTGATTCTGTTGTTGTTGTTGTTGTTGTTGTTGTTGTTGTTGTTGTTGTTGTTGTTGTTGTTGTTGTTGTTGTTGTTGTTGTTGTTGTTGCTGCTGCTGCTGCTGCTGCTGCTGCTGCTGCTGCTGCTGCTGCTGTTGGTGGTGGTGGTTTTTGTTTGGGTTTGTTATTGTTGTTGTCTTGCCTGTATTTTCCATTGTTTCAAGCTTTCTGTTGGGGGAGCCGGGGTCGCCGAATGGTAGAGCGTTGGACTTCTAATGCTCGGGTCGTGAGTTCGATCCCGGCTGGGGTCACATATTTGTGCTGGCTTTTTCATCGTTGCCCCGTCTTTGATATCGCCCTATGTGGTGGAAAAGGACGTTGAACCCCCAAACACCCAACACCCTTAGTTTTTGTTGTGGGAAAGGTGATTATATTGTTTTCTTAGTGTGTTGTTTCTGTTTGCTTTTTTGGGGTTTTTGGGGGTTTTTGTTTTTGTTTTGTTTTTTGGTTTAAACAAGTTTATTGCAATACGGTTTGTTCAAAGTAAATAAACAATTTCTGAGTATAAACAAGCTTTGTTTTTTTTTGTTGTTGTTGTTTTTTTTGTTTGTTTGCTGTAGCTGTTTGGGCTGCATCCTCCGGGGGAAGCGCGTCCCCGCGGTGCAGGGCAACCCAATACCTATCCTGTGTATTTTTTTTTTTAAACAATTTTGCTGATTGGTGGTGGTGGTGCTGCTGCTGCTGCTGTTGGTGGTGGTTTTTGTTGGGGTTTGTTATTGTTGTTGTCTTGCCTGTATTTTCCATTGTTTCATGCTTTTTTTTTTCTTTTCTTTTTTCTTTTTTTTTTTTTTTCTTTTTTTTTTTTTTGGGGGGGGGGGGGGGGCCGTTGTGGCCGAATGGTAGAGCGTTGGACTGTCAATGTTCGGGTCGTGAGTTCGAATCTTGGCTAGGGACAAATATTTTTCTCATTGCCCCCGTCTTTGGTATCACCCGTACGTGGTGGAAAAGGACGTTAAACTCCCAAACACCCAATCACCCTCTTTCAAGCTTTTTGGAGTACATTGAAACATAAACGGGGGTTTAAAAAGAAAACGATGTGTTTGTCCAGGTGGAATGGAAACACGTGATGATCGAGGTGTCGACGAAAAACCTGTACCCTCCGACCTTCACCCAGGACCAATACACCTTCTTCCTCTACCGCTACACCCCCATCGGCACCCACATCGGCTCTGTCTCCGCCACCGACAGCGACGACGACCCGCACAACAAGCACTTCACCATCTTCGCCACGCCCAATCAGACGTCATTTGATTACGTCACAATCTCGTCAAAGGGTGACATCACGCTGAAAGCCACGCCCCCGGAGCCGGAGAGGTTTCTGACGTTGCTAGTGAAAGCTGTGGATGGAGGGTCGCCACAGAGGACTGGGACCAGTGCCGTGGTCATTGTGGTGGACTCCGCAAAACGTAAGTGGGTCAGATCTAGAGCTATGGGACCTGATGAATGATAACACACACACACACACACACACACACACACACACACACACACACACACACACACACACACACACACGCTTAAGTATTACTGCACTTGAGGTAGTTCATCTGCTTTGGAAATGTTCAGCCCACCAAATTTGAAAAAACAAATGCAATTCTAAATTGCGAAATTTAGATAGCTGAGCTGACCCTTCGCACCACGGTATTGTAATGTGTTTATGTCCAGTGTGTGAGAGAATGCGTGTGATTCACTTGAGCGTGCGTGTTGGGTTCAGTTCGCGGCGCTTTGAGTTCAAGTATTACATCTGTCCTCGCTTTTCTCGAATTAGCACATGTACAAAGTTCAAAGACTGAAGTTGCTTTGCGAAGTCTTTTGAATATCTATTTGGAGATCCTTCAGCGCAGAATTAATAAAACAGCAAAACGCTACAGGAATAGAAAATAGCAAAGACGATTTCAAATTCGACAAACAGGGAAGTAATATAGACTACGCAGAAAGTGTTGTCGTCACTAAACTTCAAAGATTTTTTTCTCTCACGTAAAAGATATTTTTGGTCATATGAAATAGAAGCCTGGGTTTTGTTGTGCGACAGCATAAACATGTTTTCCACCCCTTAAAGATATTTTCTGATACGTAATTTTGGGTGAGGGAGTTCCCGGTCCTTAAAATCAATAAACAGGCGAAATTAATTTCGGTACCACTTGGCGGACGAGAGCGCGCGTGCTAGCCTACATACAGTCCAAACTGGGACAGGGGCCGTACCAAAAATCCTTACATACGCAAACAGAAGACTGGGATAGAAAAAGGAATTGTACACAAGAGAAGAAGGGAGGAGGGGACGGCCTTAAGAAATCGGGATGTTCTTGAGTAAACATGGGTTTCCCTTTCCAACACCTCCGTATCTTGTCTCGCTCTTACCCCCCCCCCCCCCCCCTTCCCTCCGCCCCCCCCCCCCCCCCCCACCCCCCCCCCCCCCCCCCCCACCCCCCCCCCCCCCCCCCCCTCTCGCCTTGTTTGCAATCGGCGTTTACCGTGTCTCAGATAAGTCTTACACCTCTCCTTCTGGTTGAAGCTCCTTCCTATTGCCTTGTCAGTACACCAGTTCCCTGATCAGCTCCCCGCAGGCCGGTATACAAAGTGTACGGGTTAGACTGGAGTATGGCGCTCTCTTTCTTTCGCATAGCGGCCGGCGTGGTCTAGTGGCTTGGCTCCACTGCTTTCTCGCGTTTCGTGTGAAGTGGTGTGAGTTCCACCCCTGCCAAAGGCGGTAGTGGGGAAAAAAAAACTGTGCGTAGACCTACGGCAGATGTTACGGTTTTTCTGTTCACACGCTACGAGCGTCTAGTGAGCGGACTGCGCCGCCGGCCTGGCGCTAGACAATACACAAAGAGCGAAAGCGCGCGGTCAGCGGCGATTGACTATCGTGGCGAGGAAAAAATAAAATCGTGTTCTGTTCACTGGTGAGCCTGACGGCGGGGCTCTTCAGTGTCCCTGGCGAACCGATTAGTGTTCAATTATTGTTCAGCTGAACTCTTCAGTTAGTGTAGCCGTCCCTTTCTCCCCTAACTTGCCTGTTAGCGCCGTCTCCAGTCATCTCTTGTAGCATGGGACACGAAACCCACCTATAACCAACCAACTTTTCTTCGTAATGGGTCTTAGGCTGGTGTTTTCATGCTTTATTTAAATGTACTTTTTCTTCTTTCGCTCTTGGTGCGGGCTATATTTTCTGTACGCTGTGGGTTCCCGTCGCCTGATCCACACATTACATGCCTTCATTAACCCGACACTGGTGAAACTCGGGGGTCGACACACACAACCCTCGGACCAAAAGCCCCGTGCCCAGGCTTGCCAGAGCTGTCTGTGGGCAAACGCGGGTTAATCTTCCGCAAACACACAGTAAAGCCCTCTCTGAACCGCTGCCGATATCCGCGGGTAGATATTTGAAACGCAGAACCAAATTCTGAAGCTCTGTTGGAGCTGCAAGACTTTAATTCATTCAGTAGGTTTTGCGATTGGAAATCTCATGCGGCTACCTGTTATCGGTATGCGTTTGACTGTGGGAAGTGATAAAACGTTTGAGTTTTCAATGCTTGGGTCGTGAGTTCGAACACCGACAGGGGCCAAATATTTGTGCTGGCGTTTTTCCTCGTTGCCCCGTCTTGGTTGTTGTTGTTGTTGTTGTTGTTGTTGTTGTTGTTGTTGTTGTTGTTGTTGTTGTTGGTGGTGGTGGTGGTGGTGGTGGTGGTGGTGGTGGTGGTGGTGGTGGTTGTGTTGGTGTTGTTGTTTGTTTGTTTGTTTGTTTGTTTGTTTGTTTGTTGTTGTTGTTGTTGGTTTGTCGTTGATTTTGTTTTTTAAATAACATCCATGTTTGTGGAAAAAGGCGTTAGACATTCAACCAATCAACCAACCAATACTATGTGACAAAGTCGTTCGGCCATTTCTGAAAGAAATGAAAAAGAAACCGGTGGTAGGTCAAATTTGGCGACTTTGAGATTTTTTTTCCACTTTCGAGTCCTTAAACAACTAATACAACTTCTGTGAAAGTTTTAAGACTGAATGCAGCTTATAAACATGTTAATCACGAGGATATAATATAACACTGAGCAGTAACCACCGGATCAGTCTTTTTCTGACCAGTCTTATCCCGAGTGGGGGAGCCGGGGTGGTCGAACGGTAGAGCGCTGGACTTCTAATGCTCGGGTCGTGAGTTCGATCCCGGCTGGGGCCAAATAGCTGGCTTTTTCATCGTTGCCCCGTCTTTGATATCACCCTATGTGGTGGAAAAGGACGTTAAACCCCCAAACACCCCCCCCCACACACACCCCCACCCTTTTCACGAGTGACGTAAACGTAAGTTTACTGGCAAAACAATCTTCACTCACACATCCAAATTTCACATCCGAACTCCCACACTCAGTTTTAAAGTCTTTCCAGAGAAGCAGTTGTGCATCTTTCCTTCTTCGCCTTGATCTGCGTTTGAAGGAGATCTGGTCGACTGAAGCCAGATACCGCAGGCAAAGCTGTAATCTTGGTCAAATATACCACCTAAGTGTTTAGCTTATATGTACGCGGCGAAATTCGGGAGCAAACACTGCCACCCACTCAATGGTGAGTGTGTGGTGGGTGCTGGCAAGGCGTCTTCTATTCTCAGTAGAAAAACATCCAGTGGGAGGACCACGTTTTATTTAGTTCATGAAATGGGAAAGGGAGCGGGGATTCAAATTCAGATTCAAAAATACTTTATTGTCCGTTGAATAACAGGTACAAAATGGAAAATTCGTCTTTGGACTCACAGTCCGAAACAAAATAGGAGTGAATAATTAAGATTCTACGTCAGTAAAAACAAAAAAAAAAAATGCAAATAAAAGCGACACAAAAGGGACAGAAACCACTTAACTTTGACAAAGGACGGCACAGGTCGACGTTTCGGCTTACGCCTTCTTCAGGACATAAACAATTTTGGTTAATTGTTAATAATGATTTGTTTATGTCCTGAAGAAGGCGTAAGCCGAAACGTCGACCTGTGCCGTCCTTTGTCAAAGTTAAGTGGTTTCTGTCCCTTTTGTGTCGCTTTCATTTGCTTAACTTGTAACCACTTCGCAGTCATTACCGTTTCCGTTTCTAAAAAAAAAATGGTTTGGCATGTGCAGTAACTTAGCAAAATCGCAGGAGATCCATATCATAATGCAGTTTCAGTTTTGCAGGAAACTGGTCATAATTGTGTGTGTGTGTGTGTGTGTGTGTGTGTGTGTGCGTGCGTGCGTGCGTGCGTGCGTGCGTGCGTGCGTGCGTGTGTGCGTGCGTGCGTGCGGAGTTTAACGTGATTTTTCCACCACGTATGGGTGATATCAAAGACGAGGCAACGAGAAAAGGGCCAGGACAAATATGTGGCCCCAGCCGGGATTCGAACTCACGACCCGAGCATTGGGAGTCCAACGCTCTATCATTCGGCTATCCCGGCTCCCCGTGCGTGCGTGCATTTTTGTTCTTTTTTCATGTAGTGCAGGCACACTCAGCCGCGAATTAGTCTTTGTGGCTTGCGCGGCTTTAAGCCCTAAAAACTCACTCACTCACCCGTGCGTGCGTGCGTATTAGAGAGGATTCATATATGCATTCAAGAAAACTCAGACCAACTCCCTCCTTCAACGGGGAGCCTGGATAGCCGACGAAAAACTGCCGCTTTCGAAGCTCCAGGCTGTTTACCAGATAGACGGATGTTTCATCTGACCACTGTGACTGTTTTCGTGACTCTGTGGCCTCTAATATTAGAGAAATAAGACTTTCTTTGAGACTACGGTCCATTCTTGAACAGACTGGGACTCGAAAAAGCTTGTAAAAATAGCAACCAACCAGCGCCCTCAGTCCGCAGCCAAATAACGTCGTCTGGTCGTTACGCGGTGCACATCTAGAACAACTCATACGCTGGCCAGAGTCACCGCAATAGTCTCAGTTGCTACGCCGTGACCCAGGTGACTGACTCTTATGCACACATCGGTCCTCAAAGATCTCCACTGGCTTCCAGTCAAGCTTCGCATCGACCATAAGCTTCTCTCCTTGACTTTCTCCTGCATTCACGGCACTGCTCCACTATACTTGTGTATCTGGCTGAGCTCATACCACTCTATAGACCTTTCACGCAGTCTAAGATCTTCTTCCCAGTCCAGACTTGCTGTCCCAGGCTACTATGACAACACAAACAAGAAACGCTCGGGTGCACGGGTTGTCAAGAGTGCAGCTCCTTGCCTCTGGAACAACTTGCCAGGTCATCCCAAGTCAGGTTCTGCGTCAGTCATGACCATCCAGCGGAACCTCAAGACGCATCTTTTCTCTCAGTTCTAATTCTGTCTGTCTGTCTGTCTGTCTCTGTCTCTGTCTCTGTCTGTCTGTCTGTCTCTGTCTCTGTCTCTCTCTCTCTCTCTCTCTCTCTAATAAAAACGTTTCATCATCATCATCATCTCTCTCTCTCTCTCTCTCTCTCTCTCTCTCTCTCTCTCTCTCTCTCTCTCTCTCCCCAACTCCAAAGGCGCCGCGAGCATGCTTACTGCATGGAAGTTTTCTTGTAGTGCTATACAAATGGCCAATCATCATCATCATCATAGATTCAGCGCATTATAATGAAAAGTTTTTCGCACGCTGTTGTATGCTTGTTAGTATTGAGACTTTAAGAACTAGAAATCCGTGGCCCAAGATAAAGAAGTCTGCACTCCAGGCAGCTAGCACACAGTAGGTACACCCGTACTTCTGACAGTCCTCAGGTGCTTGGGGAAGTAAGACAGTTTCAGTTTACACAACGCCCGTCTTTGTCGTTCGTTTTCGAGTGGTGAAAACTTGAGTTTCGCAATCTGTAGGGTTCAGGACAAATGGAAGAACCTCGAAATGCTTGTATACACCCTGTTACCCTCAAGCACCATGATCACCCCTAAAAATGCTTTAGTCTACCGAGGGTTGTGTTTTAGTGTTTTGTTTTGGTTTTGGTTTTGTTTGTTTGTTGTTGTTGTTGTTTTGTTGTTTTTTAGGTGTGTGAGTACATAAGACTTTCATGTGTGTGTGTGTGTGTGTGTGTGTGTGTGTGTGTGTGTGTGTGTGTGTGTGTGTGTGTGTGTGTGTGAAATTAGATTTACTTGTGTGTGTGTGTGTGTGTGTGTGTGTGTGTGTGTGTGTGTGTGTGTGTGTGTGTGTGTGTGTGTGTGTGTGTGACTGAGGCTTCTGTTAGCGCAAGTTTTATTTGTTACTGGAAGCGTGGAATGCAGTATTATACCACACGGACCTCCATAGCATCATCTTACCATCATCCTCATCTCCTTCATAAAACAAAATGCCCCAGCTTCCGAGCCCTCCGTGGAGTCCACCCATGACCTGGGAGGAACACCACTGGAGCTGGCGAAGAGTTGGGGGCACGAAAAAAAAATTGTTGGCACGTACGTATCGAACACAAGCATCGCACCATTCTGCTTCGTCTCATTTGTCTCCTCACTCTTTTCTTCTCAACTTTTTGCAGAGCCTGACACGTTCTGCCTCTCCACGACCTCCACCGACACGACCTTGTGCTGGAAGAACCCCATGCCCGGCCGCGACCTTGACGGCTTCTTCGTGCGGGTTCAAGGTCAAGGTCTTAACCTCACCAGGTACGTGCCCGGTGACCCGGACAAGTCCGAGTTCTGCTCCACCACTACCGGCATGACGCTGGGGCAGAACTACACGTTCCGCGTCTACCTGGACACCCACCTCAACACTTCCGGTATGGACATCGAGCTGTCCTTCCAGAAACTGGGTCAAGGTGAGGAGAATAATGGTGATGACAGTATGAGTTGTAGATTCACATTAGTTTAGTCAGGAATTGTAAAGCGCGTTGAGCTCACCTCGTGGGGATACTGCGCTATATAAGAATATTATTATTATTATTATTATTATTATTATTATTATTATTATTATTATTATTAAAAGGACTTTTACAGGTTATGTTGTTCATTTTGATGAAGACCTCGAGGAGAGGAGTGAGAGAGACAGACAGAGGGAGGGGGGATAGGCGGAGAGCCGGGGGGGGGGGGGGATGCGCAAAAGACGTTTATGTTTATGCTGTCGCACGAAGAGGTTACAGAACGGTTTAGAAATAGTACACCTACCATAAGATAAATGAAATCAGCAGATTTTAACTTCAGCGGGATAAGAACGTTAAACCGCCGATCACCCGACCGAACTTCATAAATCAATGTACGGAAGTGACGTCAAAGGTACGAAACTAGGTCATTCATAGCTCTGCCTTCGATTGTACCGGGAGGAAGTGCAACAATAGTATACAGGGGCAATCTCGAAAAGAATTTACTTCAAATACAAAATTAGTGACGCAGTGTGTCTACACCGAGTTTTTCTCGTTGACAGATGTGCACAAAGTTTTAGCTACAAGTTCTGTGTGTAGGGTTTTCCCTGGACTGTGTGGAGGAAGGGTTCGCGGCCTGCAGTTTTCTCAGACCGTGTGAGAACGGAGCGGAGTGTATACCCGGCAACAGCGGGGGACTCACGTACACGTGTGATTGTCCTGAAGGCTGGCAGGGACAGAACTGTACACAGGTAATGTATTTTTGTGTTGTTTGTTGTTTTTTGTTTTGTTTTGGGTTTTTTGTTGTTGTTTGCTTGTTTTGTTTGTATTTGGTGTTGTTGGTGTTTTTTGTTTTGTTTTGTTTTTGTTTTTTATTTTGTTTTTTGGTTTTGTTTGTTTGTTTGTTTGTTTGTTTGTTTGTTTGTTTGTTTGTTTTGGAGGGGGGCTGTTGTTTTATTTTTGGTTGTTGTTTTTTGTAGGTTTGTTGGTTTGTTTTACGTTTCTTTCTTTCTTTCTGTCTTTCCTTCCATTAAAGGGGCTATTGTTATGCTCACGGAACATATATCTTTGTTATGCTCACAGATCGTTCACACCACTTAGGCACCTGCACAGTGACAGCGTCTGTAATGCTGGCACTGAGCCAGCAGAAGCGTACGACCACAGTGAGCGCTCCAGTAGTGTAACAGACAGTCGTAGAATTTCAATGTTCGGTCGCTCGCGCAAAGTGTAAACAACATCGTATCGCATTGAGAGCTGTACTAATCATCAAGATAGAGTATTTCAAGCGTACAGGCGCACTCACGAAGTTGGCTTATCAAAGATGGAATTGGCCCGTTTAACACTGTACAGGCGCCTGTTTTAAGGTTACCAGGCTTCACAGAATACAACTTTCGGAGTAATTGTGCTTGTGAGTGCGCCTGCACGGTCGAATCTTAATGGGTAGAGGTCTAAATGCAATACACTGATGTCTGCTGGCCGTGAGAATGAGAAATTCAACGACCAAAAACCGTCCTAGACAGCCGTGCCGGCATCGCTGTTTGTGCAGACGTTATGAATTTCGGCTTACGTTTCGGTTTCGGTTTGCTCAGCGTCAACCTGTTCGAAGCTGTAACTGTGCGTGCCAGGGTGTAAGTGATGCGATATTTCACAGCGCTAGACTGCTCTGAACCGGTATGTCAAAAGACGGGCTTTTAACTGGTGAAATGTTTTCAATTTTTTTCTCTCTCTACAGGAGGACCTGTGCGCAAGAATACCCTGCCAAAACAGTGGCAGCTGCATGTATGAGGGACACCGCAAGTACAGTTGCCTCTGTCCAGACGACTTTTTTGGTGACCTGTGCCAGCACTTCAACGTGTGTGTGGCAGCCAACCCGTGTCAAAATGGCGGGGGTTGCCACATGCACGAAAACGGGACATATTCCTGCGCCTGCCCGGACTACTTTTCTGGCGAGGATTGCTCTGTGCCTGACCCGTGTTCTCCGTCCCCGTGTGGTGTTGGCGGGGAGTGTATGAGGGTGAGAGTGCGCGATACATGGCGCGCACGCGCGCGAACACACACACACACACACACACACACTCTCTCTCTCTCTCTCTCTCCGGCTCTCTCTCTCTCTCTCTCTCTCTCTCTCTCTCTATCGATCTGTGTCACACACACACACACACACACACACACACACACACACACACACTGCTTGGACAATTCGGAACAAAATGAAACAAAACGTCATCCGTTGAGTGCTTTCAATGTTTGCTTTTTCTGTAACTATATTCTGATGACGGGCCGGGTACATACACTCTTCTGTTTTGTTGTAGGACTCAGACACAGAAGCGAGTTGTAGTTGCTACGACGGTTGGTACGGCCCCCTGTGTAACCAGCTCAACCTGTGCGACCTGGAAGACAAGTGTCAGCACGGGGGCACATGCATCAGCACCGGAAACAGCACCTTCTCTTGCGCATGCCCACCGGACTTTACAGGTACTTGTACTTAGATTACTTGGGGTTGATGACGGTAGGGGTGGGTGGGTGTTTTGGGGGGTTTTAACGTCCTTTTCCGCCACATACGTGTGATATCAAAGACGGGGTAACGATGAAAAAGCCAGCACAAATATTTGGCCCCAGCCGGGATACGAACTCGCGACCCGAGCATTAGAAGTCCAATGCTGTACCATTCCCGCCACCCCGGCTCCCTGGTTGATGACGATAGGGTTTGGAGGAGTGCTGGGAAACGCAGGGAGGTGGGGAAGGGGAGGGGGAGGGGGTGGGGGATGGTTCTATTGACTAAGACAGTTTTCGTCCGCATCGAATTAATGGAAGCGGTTTTCTAGGAAGCAGAATTCAGACACTATTCACACAAATAATTATGCGCAGCGTTAAGCCCTAAACACTCACTCACTGGGGCGATATAACAACAGTCATAATGCCATGTATTGTGCTCAGCATGCCGCGGGACGCGCGATTGGCTGAATTCCGGGGGCCCGACCCTTTTGATTTACAGGAGTGGAGTCGTCCACTATGCTGTTTTTAACTGTTCCTTTCATTGCTAAAAGACCAAAGAAAATTTCAGTTTTACGTACGTATGCATTAATTTTAATGAACAATCAAGATTTATCATTATGTTCCGGTCCTTCTGCAGGCGCCTTCTGCGATGTGTTCAACGTGTGCTACCTGCAAACGTGTCAGAACAACTCCACGTGTCACATGAGCCTTGACGGGCGTTACAACTGCACGTGCCTTCCGGCATACTACGGGGACGAGTGTCAGCACTACGACCGTTGCTATGACGCCCCGTGTGTCAAGGGCACGTGCAACGAACAGCTGGATCAAGATCTGTGCACGTGCGAAGCAGGTAAAGAATGTCAGTTTGGTGTAATTAACATGTAGCTCAGACGCCTGTAGCCACGCCAGCTGACCGAAATGAAACGTCCAGGGCAACTGCACGCAGCCGCACGCTTGTGCATCTGTGGTAGAAATGACTGTCAATTATGCACAGACGCAGAGGTTTTTGTTTTTGTTCGTTTTTGTTGTTTGTTTTGGTGGTTTTGTTTTGTTTTGGGTTTGTTTGTTTGTTTGTTGTGTTTTGTTTGTATTTGCTTTTGGGTTTGTTTTTTTGTTTGTTGTTTTTGTTTGTTTGGTTTTTTTTTGTTTTTTTGGTTTTTTTTTTTTTTTTTTTTTTTGGGGGGGGGGGTGTTGAGTTTGGTTTGTTTTGTGTTGGTTTGTTTGTTTTGGTTTGGTTTGTTATTTTGTGTTTTTAGTTGTTGTTTTTATTTGTGTGTGTGTTTTGTTGTTTTGGGGTTGGATTTTGGTTTTGGTTTTTTTGTTTGTTTTTGTTTTCGGGTTGTTGTTTTTTTTGGGGGTTTTTTTTTTTTGGGGGGGGGGGTTTGGGGGGGGGGGGGGGGTGGGGGGGATATGCATGCGTTTTGCTACTTTCTTTTTATTCCAGCTGATATCTAAGTTCACCACTACCCGCATGTCCTCCCTCGCCTCACTACCGTATCTCTGCTACAGGTTATCACGGACAGCGTTGCGATCAGTACGACCCTTGTCTCGCCGACCCGTGTCAGGACCACGGCACCTGCCTTCCCCTGCTGGACGCCAAGACAGAGGAGGGCGAGCTGGACTACGAGTGCCAGTGTCGGGATCCCTGGTGGGGTCTCCAGTGTCAGAACGTCAACACGTGCAGCCTGAGCGTCTGTCAAAACGGCGCCACCTGCCGGGCCACCCCTCCCAACACATTCAGGTGGGCAACAGAAAGATGGTTGGTTGGTGGTGTGGTGTACCGACTGTCGGCGTATCGTCCGGTCACCTGGTGATATTCAGTTGGGGGGTTCATTTTTTAGTTTGTTTTGTTGGTGTTTGTGGTGGTGTTTCTGTTGTTGTTGTTGTCGTTTGTTTGTTTTTTGTTTGTTTCTTTTTGTTTTTGTTAGTTGTTGTTGTTTGGGTTTGTTTGTTGCTGTAGTTGTTGTTGTTGTTTTTTTGTTTGTTTGGTTTTTTGGTGTTTTTTGTGTTTTATTTTTTTTTGGGGGGGAGGGTTTGTTTTGAGCGGGGGGGGGGGGGGGGGGGTGTTGGATTTTTTTTAAATTTGCTTCATTGTTGATGTGTGGGGTTTTGTTTGTTTGTTTGTTTGTTTGTTTGTTTATTTGTTTGTTGGGGCCAGATATTTCTGCTGGTTGTTTTCTCATCGCACTGTATTTCATATCACCTGTATATGGTGGAGTGCGTTGTCTGGAGCTTACCGCTGCCATTTCGCGTCTAACCAAGCATGCCTCTTTTTCCCCAGACCCTAAAATTACCGTCAAGAGCACTTTTAACAACCCTAAAACCTCAAGGAAAACACTCACTGTAATATGATAATGCCAGTCCTCTTACTTCGTAACCTGCCTCATTTGCATTGTGTCCTGTGACCTCCAGGTGCGTGTGCCCACGAGGTTACTATGGCTCCGACTGTTCTGCTTACAACCCATGCGATGACGTCACACAAGGGGAAGAACTCTGTCAGAATGGCGGCACCTGTTACAACACGTCATCAAACTCTTTCTGGTCAGTATCAGGTGTTTTGCTGTGTCTTTTTGTAGTGCATAACTTACGACCACAGAGTACTGTTTGTATGTTTATGTAGTAACTAACGATTATGTACACGTTATGGGAAAGTCAGAAGAGCTCTAAGTAATCCAAACACTTTCCAGCGAAGAGGGAGTCCAGCGGTTTGAGAAGGTGTTCAAACATTACACCCAATAATACTAACTTTCATTTAATTGGACTAGGGGTTCCATTACGTTTTCTTCTTCTTTAACTTTTTTTTTTTTTCTTCTTCTTCTTCTTTTTTTTTTTTTTTTTTTTTTTTGGGGGGGGGGGGGGGGGATCCATAGTGCCACACCGGAGATAAGTATAGGTTATTGTTCTGATTTCTTCGATATGGTCAGACACCGTAAAGTTGTTTTAGAGAAAAAAATGTCGCAATGTCGAAATGGAGAAGAATTTCATCAACAAACGTTAGAGCTTTGGAAATGCCCACCCACTCCTCACCCCCCCCCCCCCCCCCAATTCCCCCACCTCCCCCCCCCCCCCACCACCACCACCAACCCTACACCCCACCTCACTGTCAATTTGCATCTACAGACTTCAACATAAGTCAAGGACCACCTTGACAGACAGGTCTAATTTTTAAGAATTCACAAAAATTTGAGATCAAGGAATCTTTCAAATTTTTTTGCTGTGAAAGTGTTAAAGGGTTAACAGTGCATCATGCAAAGCTTGCTGAAGCTGAAAAACCACCATGTGCTGCACGGACATCTTCCAGGAAGTTAGCCAAATTTGCAAGTGGTCCTTGACTTATGCTGAAGTCTGTAGTTGCTTCACTGAATCTTGTGTCATCACCCTGCAGGTGCGACTGCACGGACGGCCATTTCGGGGAGAGATGCGAGCGTACAGACCCTTGCGTCTCCTCGCCCTGTCTTCACGGTGCCTCATGCCTCAACGTCTCTGACACAGAATTCAGCTGCACGTGCGCCCCGGGTTTCATCGGCACGACGTGCGAGGTGGAGAACTCCTGCTTCAAGCACCCTTGCGAGAATGGCGGCAGCTGCGAGGTGGTTTTGGCCGACGGAACTGGCCTGTGCGCATGCCCGGAGGGGTTTCTGGGATTTTTCTGTCAGATAAAGGACCCTTGCTCCGAGGACGGTGCGGCCGCCAGCAGTCCTCCGCCGTGCGGGAACGGCGCGTGTGTGCGTGTCAACAGAACGGGTGTGGATCAGCTGAAAGGAACGGACGTGGATGTGGACTCCCTGTTCCGGTGCCAGTGCAGCGCGGGCTACACCGGAAGTCGGTGTGACGTGGCGGTGTCCGACTGCGCACGCGTGACATGTCTAAACAACGGAGATTGTCAGAATGGAGTTTGTGTCTGCCCACCTGGATTCACAGGTAAAATAAATAAAGAAATAAATAAAAAGGTTAAAAAAATAAATAAATACATATTAGAAGTGTGTTCATGGACCACGATGGAAGTCCAGTATGTAAGAGCTGCATGTGAACCAAGTGTTATGAGTTTTGACTGAGTTAATGCGAAGGCACGGATTCGAATTTCCTTGTTGGCAGGAATTTGGTTGTGGATTGCGATCTCTGCAAATAGTGTCAAAGTTCACGTGCAGGCGCGTTTACGGTGCCTCTCTCGCCTTCGTGTACAGGCGCATGCATAAAACAATTCAAGTTTAGGTGTGTACGTTAAAGATTCTATTCCATCTGCAAGGGAAGGGGGGGGGGGTGTAAACGCAATGCATGCGCTTCTCAGATGGTGACTCCTTCCCCGGTGGATGCAGGCCAAATTTCTTTCACTACCACAGTGGGACAAAAAATAGATTCCAATTCCAGTACTAATATTATTGGTCAAAATGCATTCTTGACAAAAAAAAATCCGTCCTTTCTCAGGAGACCGGTGCCAGGCGACGCTTTCCCCTTGTATAACGGCTCCCTGTGGAAAAGGCCAGAGTTGCCAGGCAACGGGACCGGCCACCTTCACGTGCGTGTGTGACAACGGTTTCACACCGCCTCACTGCTCACCAGGTAACCAGCTCACACACGATGCTGAGTCGGCGGACTCTTTTAAAACCGCTTTGAAATCCATTTTTTTTCCCGGCTGTACTTTATACACTGACTACTCTACCATCACTGCCACCATCATTATGTTGTGTTAGGATGTATCATGGGGTGGGTGGGTGTTTGGGGTTTAACGTCCTTTTCCACCACATACGGGTGATATCAAAGACGGGGCAACGATGAAAAAGCCAGCACAAATATTTGGCCCCAGCCGGGGTACGAACTCACGACCCGAGCATTGAGAGTCCAACGCTCTACCATTCGGCCACCCCGGCTCCCCTAGGACTGTGTGTATGTAATGTGCGTGACATGAGAGCAATCTTCTTTTTTTTTGTGTTACAAATTCTGCCGCGCGATTACAAATGACAGCAAGTCCGTGACGTCATTTTAGGGGCAAAGAGGGTGATTTCAAGATGAAGGACATTGATGTAATGGCCTTTTTCCTCAAATGACGTCAATGGACTTTCCGGGTTTTGCCATGACACGTCAGATCAGTTTACCGGCGTCATCATCTGTCATGCTTTCAACTTCGTTACAGCTTAAGAAAATTATTTTTGTTCGTTTGTTTCACAAGTATGTCTTGCGGAGGACGTGTTGTCGGAGAGAACAGGGAGGTACCGCTGGCCTGACACCCCAGCCGGACTCTCCGCTCGCTTGCGGTGTCCTTACGGAGGCAAGGGAGGTAACGACACCTACGCCACGCGCCAGTGCGAGGCGGACGGCCAGAGTTCTGCCTCTTGGGCTGCCTACAATGACAGCGACTGTTACGAGGTGAGTTTCTTGTTCGTAGCAATGTCTGATGTGCAGAAGCAGATGCATGCATTTGTTTGTTCCGAAAAAAAAAGCAGTGCTGCTTTTTTTTTTCTTTCTTTCTTTTTTTACGTAAACGCGATAACATGACTGAACATGCAGACTCGAAACGGATGAAATTCAACATAATAATAATAATAAAAATGAGTATCGTATAGGCGCTTTACCCAATGTCAAAAATCGGCTCAAAGCGCCGCGAACTGAACCCAACACTCACGCTCACGTGAACCACACGCATTCTTTCAGACACTGGACATAAACACATTACAATCACGTGGTGCGAAGGGTCAGCTCGACTATTCAAATTTCGGAATTTAGAATTGCATTTATTTTTTAAATTTGGTGGGCTGAACATTTCAAGTGAAGCCGGAGTACCCGGAGAGAACCCCCGACGATCGGCCCGAATGAACGGTGCCACATACGAGAAGGAAAAAATCTTTGCCCCCGAGTCAGTGGGGGACACACACACACACACACACACACACACACACACACACACACACACACACACACACACACACACACACACACACACACTCCCTATGTGGTGGAGAAGGACGTTAAACCCCTAAACACCCACCCAACACCCAACCCCCCCGCCCTCTCTCTCTCTCTCTCTCTCTTTCTCTCTCTCGCTAAGCGCACGCTCATATTATTTGTGTGTGTGTGTGTGTGTGTGTGTGTGTGTGTGTGTGTGTGTGTGTGTGTGTGTGTGTGTGTGTGAGACATGCATATGCTTGTTTTGTGTTTTGATTTAGCTTTTTTTCTATTTTTTTCTTTCCCCTTCGTCTTTTTATAATCTTCTCTCTCTCTCTCTCTCTCTCTCTCTCTCTCTCTCTCTCTCTCTCTCTCTCTCTCTCTCAGAAGAAGAAGAAATTTCCAGTCGATTCGTTTATTTCCCATCAGTGAAACCGGTCGTTTATTTCAAACGTATTTCCGAATCATAACCGCAGCTCCGTAGGTTTCCCTTACATGGGACCTCCGCAGCCAAACGCTGTGAACGTGAGGACCCAAAATGGGAACGCGAGCATAGACAGAGTTAAAATGGAACCAAAAGTGTGTGTGTGTGTGTGTGTGTGTGTGTGTGTGTGTGTGTGTGTGTGTGTGTGTGTGTGTGGTGTGGTGTGTGTGTGTGTGTGTGTGTGTGTGTGTGTGCACATACAGTATGAGCGATTTTGAGATCTAAACTGCACTGTCAAATGAGGTACGGTTTACGTCAAAAGTATAAGAGCGACTACCTTCAAAATGTACCTCTGTTCATACGTCAGTTCTGAGGTGTTTCCGTGGCATCTATCATCACACCACTTAGACACCTGGACAGTGACAGCGTCTGTAATGCTGGCACTGAACCAACAGAAGCGTACTCGATAACGCGGCGATCACATTGAGCGCTCCAGTAGTGTCCCAACAATCGTCGAATTTGAATGTTCGCGGACCGTTCGTGCAAATTGTCAACAATATTGTGTCGCATTAAGAGCTGTACTAATCATCAATGTAGAGTATTTCGA
>JACVVK020000271.1:310000-320000 GCA_018292915.2 Batillaria attramentaria
AAACTTGAGCCAGTATTCAGCCAATCGCGTGCTGCATTGTCTCGCGTGCCTCGTCTTGTCTCGCCTCGTCTCGTCTAATCTCGTCCTGTCTCGTCTCGTCTCGTCTTGTCGTGCCTTTTCGTGTGTCTCATCTCGCCCTGTCTTGTCTCGTGTGTTTTCTTTTCTTCCAACCGTTTTCTTCAACACTGAACTGCCCTGTCACTCGGTGCTAATACTCTAGCTGTAACACAGAATGCCGCTCCGGAGTTGACCTCTACAGTGACACCAGACGTTGTACCATCATCAACGCGCGGCGTTAAGCCCTAAATAACTAACTAACTAACTGTACCATCATCAACCCCTAGACCAACCTCAGGGCGCGAGTCCATAGTCTTCCGAGGCTGAAGGGTGGGTGGGTGGGTGTTTGGGGGTTTAACGTCCTTTTCCACCACATAGGGTGATATCAAAGACGGGGCAACGATGAAAAAGCCAGCACAAATATTTAGCCCCAGCCGGGATCGAACTCACGACCCGAGCATTAGAAGTCCTACGCTCTACCGTTCGACCACCCCGGCTCCCCGCCGAGGCTGAAAGAGCCTACACTTTACGTGTATGAATTAATAGCTGGTGTTTGTCGTTTTCAGGTCCGCGGCGCCTTCACGGTGATGTTCCTGCTGGGTGTGACGTGGGTGTTCGGCCCGCTGGCCATCAAGGACGCCAAGCTGGTCTTCAACTACCTCTTCTGCATCCTCAACTCCCTGCAAGGTTTCCTCATCTTCGTCTTCCGCTGCCTCTTCAACCCTGAGGCGCGCATGTCCTGGGTGCAGCTCATCAAGACAGGCACGCTGAAAAAGAGGCGTGGCCCAGTGCCCTCCGGCGTGTACTCCGACTCCTCCTCCAAGGCGGACCACACCCACGGCAAATCCTACGGCACGGGCACGTACCAGGGTCACGGCAGCCACGGTGGAGGCGGGGGTGGGTTCGCCACCAACGGCTCCACCACCACCACGAAGACGAGCCTGATGCACAGCAACGGATCCGCGACAACGTCCACGACCAAGATGAGTATGATGCACAGCAACGGCTGGCACCCGAAGCTCAACGGCTACTCGTCCGGGCAGGTGCTGGAGCGCCGTGGGACCAAGTTCTCCACGCTGGACTTCTACCAGCCCAGCGTGGGCAGCCAGAACGCCGCGGACGACTTCTACGCGCGCGACGGGGGCAAGGTCAGGAACGACGACCTCGACAACGGACACGTCATCTCTACCATGGATTACTACGACAGGCGGCTGGAGGAAGGGGCCACCCACAGCAGTGACGTCAGCGGTGATGCCCAGGATGACGTGGGAGGGCTGGGTGACGTCAACCAGGAAGGCGTTCTGGACTACTACGAGACGAGTCACACCAGCCGCACGAGCAGCGTCAGCAGGACGGAAGAGGAGCGTCACGTGACTGATGACGTGGCAGTGTACCGAGCGCGGAGTAGCAGCAGCAGGAGCAGCAGCACCCATAGAGAGGAGAGGTCAAGGTCGTCCGTCAAGCGAGAAACGACCAATGAGACGGATGAGTTCACCTACTTGTGACGATCGTCACGGCTGGCTTCACATACTTGTGATGAACCACGGGCACACTACACGCACACGCCCCAAGAATCGTCCTGATAATGTGTAGAAGTATGTAACGGTAACCATCCACAGAGGAGACTACGCAAACCACTGATCACTCTTGTCGAATTGCCGGCACATATATAGGTCAAGCAGACAGGCAGACACTGTGAGCTGTTCTCTTTCACTCAGATCTCCCGGCATTTCGCATGCAGGCTACGCCACGAGAAAAGGTGTTTTGTGGCTGATCCGTCAAGGCCTTTGCACACGCTGAGTGCCTGCAGCGAGCTCGCACTCTCGCCGAGTGGATTTTCTGTTCACACAATACCAGCGTGCACTGGGCGGACTGCGCTGCCGGCCTGGCGCTGGACAATACACAAAGCGCGTTCAGCGGCGGCTGGCTGGCGCGGAGAGGAAAAAATAGGACCGTGGCGACGGCGTCCCTCGGCAGTGCCCCTGGCGAGCGGATTTAATTGGCTGGGAGTGCATTTTACCGCTGGTAGGCGTGCAAACTCGTCACGTGTGACAGAGGTTTTAGTAACCTTTCTATCTAAAGAGTGTAGGGAAGCGGGACAAGGACATACAATACGTTGCGTGTGCCAGTGTGATGAACGTCACGGTTTGGCTTCACATACTTGTGACGACCGTATTGGTTCAGTTCATCTACCAGCGCAAAGCGTCTTGCGCGAGCTCTGCTACGCGTGACGAACGTAGTCGACGTACATAGCCGATTTCATCAGGACGACTTCATCAGGACCACCTACAAACACATCCGTCTGATGAATTTGTCCGCTAGTGCTGAACGTTATGATAACAATATAGGTCACCCATTTGTGATGAACATCACTGATGACTTCACCCATCTCCGACCAATGAACTTTCAAGACTTTGCATACGTCTTGTGGACATTCAAGGACTTTCAACGCACACTTACATGACAGTGATATGGAAGTGTGTTGGGGGGGGGGGGGCTTTTTTTTTTTCCTGTTGATAAGCTTTACAACTTTCAAGTTGTACATGTATACGCGCATACATACTTGCAATGTGGTGAATGTTGAATTCTTCTGCGTGGAAGTGCATAAGAGATGCCAACAATGACATGGGGCCTTGTCGGGGGGAATCCTGACAAGTGGAATTAGATGTCCAAGGAAGCTGCACAATCAGTCGCTGTACTGGGCCGATATGAAAGCGAGGGACTGTGATAACCTGCACAAACACGAACTTGGTTGGTTTTTGCGGCTCACGTTTTGCAAATTCATGCCGGGAACACACGCAAAAGACCGTAGAGTAAAGGTGTGAGAAACTGCAACGGACCACACTGTCGTACTTGAACGGCAGACGCAGTGAAATGGACCACACGCGCTGAGCGCAGACCTTAGTGGGACCAGGAGGCGAAATACATTGAAAATGGAATACGGTTTGCGAATGTTCAGAATCTGAACGCAGACCGACACGAAGGAAGAAGTCTACGTAAGAGCGACGGCAAACGCTGCGAGCTTGCGGAGCCTTCGCGCGCTGGCCGAACGGTTTTTCTGTTCACACGCCAAGAGCGTGCGGTGAGCGGACTGCGCCGCCGGTCTGGCGCTGGACAGTACACACAGAGCGATAGCGCGCGGTCAGCGGCGATTGACTGGCCAGCGCGGCAAGGAACAGAAAATTAATAGGACCGTGTTCTGTTTACTGGTGAGCCGACGGCGGGGCGCGTCAGTGCCCCTTGGCGATCCGATTTCATTGGGTGGGAGTGGATTTTCCGCTGGTTGGCGAGCAACATCGCCACGTCTGATTTAGCTTTAAGCAAGCCTTAAGGACGATGGAGACGACTGCTCAGGACATGCTACAGTGGCGAACTGTGGTGGCTGGCAGTGGACACGAAGTAGATGTATAAAAGAAAAAGTAAGTAACACGGACTTGCAGGACAGGACAGGAGGAACGTGCAGCTCCGGACTGTTTGACTCGTATAGGACGTGTTGACGATTAAGGAGACATTGCGTAATGCTTGAAGAAGATGGACGCGAACTTACGTAAGACTTGATGAAGAAGAAGGAGAAAAGATAGAAAGAAACTGGAAACATTGAACGTAAAACTATGCCAGTCCTTCGGGAACATTGAGTGCAAATATCAGATCTTCCGTTTAATGGCAAAACACAGTAAGTCCATGACGCCATTTGAGGGGAAAATAGGTAATTTCAAGATGAAAGACATTGACGTAATGGTCTTTTTCCTTAAATGACGTCAATGGACTTACCGTGTTTTGTCATTACACGGCAGACTGAAGCAGGCACATGACGTAATGGTCTTTTTCCTTAAATGACGTCAGTGGATTTACTGTGTTTTGTCATTACACGGCAGACTGAAGCAGGCACATGACGTAATGGTCTTTTTCCTTAAATGACGTCAATGGACTTACCGTGTTTTGTCATTACACGGCAGACTGAAGCAGGCACATGACGTAATGGTCTTTTTCCTTAAATGACGTCAATGGACTTACCGTGTTTTGTCATTACACGGCAGACTGAAGCAGGCACATGACGTAATGGTCTTTTTCCTTAAATGACGTCAATGGACTTACCGTGTTTTGTCATTACACGGCAGACTGAAGCAAGCACATGTGCCAGTTTTGACACTCGACATCATCATCACAAACTATCCACTGAGCTTTAAGGAAGTCCATGCCCGGCCGTGCTTTTAAACCTGCGACGTATGTAAATATGTGATGTTCGTTCAGTTGATATACTGGAAGGAGGCATGCGTACTGAAGACTGTCTCAAAGACTGTTAGGAGTCGCACTACTGCGTCACGATAATGCTGACGATACACAGAGTGTCTCTGCTGTGAGGCAAAAGTGTACATTATATGATGATGTGAAAAACTTGAAAAGACTTTTAATAGAAAATAGGTCCTCTGATGTGACTGCACATCTCTCATGGTGTGAAAAACTTTCAAAAGACTTTTAAAAGAAAATAGGTCCTCTGCTGTGACGGACGAATACAGGGTGTCTCAGACTTTGTTACTGAACAAACTTTACACCTACGCTGGTGTAAAAACAACCGTTGTTTTGTTTTGTTTTGTTTTGTTTTTTTTAGGAGTTGCATTACCACGTAATGATGATGCTGACGAAACACAGACTGTCTCTGCTGTAAGGCAAGACTGCACATCTCTCATGGTGTGAAAACCTTTCAAAAGACTTTTAAAAGAAAATAGGTCCTGTGTGTTACACACGAATACAGGTTGTCTCAGACATTGTTGCTGAACAAACTTTACACCTACGCTGGTGTAAAAACAAACTGTTCAAGTTGTAGCAGAGACGTACGTAAGTTTATGTCTCTGAATGTAGTCACTGATGTTGAAAATTGAAAGTTTAACTCAATTCTTACCAAGTAGGTTTAGGGATCGTGCACCGCTGACCTCAGTGAAAAAAAATCATAATGAATTTACATCTGCATAGATTTAAATTACATGTATATGGCCTAGTAGGAATGTTGCATTTTGATTATACTCGTGTTTGCTACAGTAAAGAGCCGTCAAGGAACCGTTAATCTTGCCTGATTTTCGCATGCAGGGACAAAACCGAAAAAGAGTCAAAAGCATGGGATAGACATGCGCGGTACCAAATGTGCTATACTTCGGCTGCTGTGGTAAATACCAGTGTCACTGCTGGAGGACAAGATTTGCACTATATTCCGTGCTGGTGGATAGACCAAATTCGTTGGAATGACAATATATGTACATTGCAGTAGATTTCTGCAAGATTTTTTATGCCATGGCCACAGGTTTTTGCTTCGCAAATCACCAAAACGTCTGCTGTCGAATGATGTCTTTCCTCGAATGGTAGAAAGGTCTATGCCGCTTAGACCCTTTTACCGTATAAAGGTAAATGTACTATCTTGGCTATTATTCTGTTTGTTTTTGGGGTTTTTTGTTGTTGTTGTTGTTGTTTTTGTTTTAGTTGGTGTTGTTGTTTATTTGGGGTTTTTTGTTGTTGTTGTTGTTGTTGTTTTATTGCGGGGGGGGGGGGGGGGGGGTTGTTGGTATTTTTTCTCGGTAATGTACAGAATTCGTTTTTAGATTTTGACACTGCCTTCTTGCTACCTTCTGATGGTTTCTTTTACTACGGTCAGTTGAAACACACACGTGCACACACGCATACACACACACACACACACACACACACACACACACACACACACACACACACACACACACACACACACACACAGAGGAGAATGCATTTACTGTTTAACTTGAGCAGGGATGAACTATAAATACTTTGTTTGTTTGTTTGTTTGTTTGTTTGTTTGTTTGTTTGTAATTGGTCTTATTGTGTTTAAGTCTGTTCTGTTTCGGCTTGTATTTCATTTTCCTTCCTTCCTTCCTTCCTTCCTTCCTTCCTTCCTTCCCTCTCTCTCTCTCTCTCTCTCTCTCTCTCTCTCTCTCTCTCTCTCTCTCTCTAACTTTAACACAAGGGATTTACTCGCTACCTGCGAGTCCCGGCTGGAGCCAAAATATTTGTGCTGGCCTTTTTCTCGTTGCCCCGTCTTTGATATCACCCTTACCTAGTGGAAAAGGACGTTAAACTGCCAAACACCCACCCACCCTACCCGCTATCAGCAAGTTGAGTCATCTTGCTTATAAGTCAGGACAGTGAAAGCAGGACCCGTTGCTGTTGTTGTTGGTAATGGTAGTGGTTGTCGTGTTGGTGGTGGAGATCGCAGCAGTGGTTGTGGTGCTGCTGAGGTGCTGTCAGAAAATGTCTTTGTCTGTGATTCCTGTCGCTGTTGTCATAACTCTGTAACAGCCAGAGCCCAAGCACTCCCCCCTGCCCGCTATATGATACGACTTGTTAAAAAGAACAAGCCATTGCACACCAGTAGGAGCCACTTCAAGCCACGATTACGCAAAGCGTGGGCCTTTCCCGCTAGGCCCGAGACCGCTGCAGATTGCATGATAGTGGCTTGAAGTGGCATCTAGTGATCTGAATATTTCAAGTTGATTTCGATTTTTGCATGTGCTTTTAGGAGCTATGGAGAGAAATCATACAAACAAACTAGCGCATATTTCAAACAGGAAGCTTTTATTGTTCATTTTCAAGACAATTTTAACTTATGTGAAATAGATATATTATTTCAAACAGGAAGCTTTTATTGTTCATTTTCAAGACAATTTTAACTTATGTGAAATAGATATATTATTTCAAACAGGAAGCTTTTATTGTTCATTTTCAAGACAATTTTAACTTATGTGAAATAGATATATTATTTCAAACAGGAAGCTTTTATTGTTCATTTTCAAGACAGTTTTAACTTATGTGAAGTAGATATAATTATGTGCATATCTCGTCAGTCAAAACATCTTGTGTTCTCCTCGACTCGTGCATTTATTTCTGCGAATATGCAAAAGCGATCCAGTAATGTTTGTTTTATTTTTGTCTTGTTTTGGGTTTGTTTGTTTGTTGTTGTTTTTTTGTTGTTTTTTTTTTCTTTTTTCTTTTTTTCTTTTTTTTTTTTTGTTTTTTTTTTTTTGTTTTTTTTTTTTTTTTTCTTTTTTTTCTTTTTTTTTTTTTTTTTTTTTTTTTTTTTTTTGGGGGGGGGGGTTGTTTGTTTTACTATGTAATTTCTACCGTTGTGTCGTTGTATGCACCAAGACTTTTCCTCATCGTTTGATCCAGTTTACCAATCCACTGATTCTCTTAATGCTGCACGTCAAACTTTGTCCTGTGTTGTTGTTGTTGTTGTGTCGTTACTTGTGTTGTTGTTGTTGTTGTTGTTGTGTCGTTACTTCTGTAATTTATTACTGTTGTTTTGAAAAGCGTTGTTGAAATCAAAGTCTCCAGATTGGTGTCTCGTTAATCTTTGCATAATATCACCGTTAATTAATGATCAATAAAATCGACGTTTTCTTGCACATAATATATGAGCATTATGCAAATCTTTGGTTATTTGGGTTTTTTTTCAGTCACGTGTGTGTGTGTGTGTGTGTGTGTGTGTGTGTGTGTGTGTGTGTGTGTGTGTGTGTGTGTGTGTGTGTGTGTGTTAAGGATATGCATATGTATTTACCTCTCAAGGCTCTGTCCGTGTTTGTTTGTTTGTTTGTGTGTGCCGTGTGTGTGTGTGTGTGTGTGTGTGTGTGTGTGTGTGTGTGTGTGTGTGTGTGTGTGTGTGTGTGTGTGTGTGTGTGTGTGTTAAGGATATGCATATGTATTTACCTCTCAAGGCTCTGTCCGTGTTTGTTTGTTTGTTTGTTTGTGTGTGCCGTGTGTGTGTGTGTGTGTGTGTGTGTGTGTGTGTGTGTGTGTGTGTGTGTGTGTGATTCTGTGTGTGTGTGTGTGTGATTCTGTGTGTGTGTGTGTGTGTGTGTGTGTGTGTGTGTGTGTGTGTGTGTGTGTGAAACTGTTAAAAAAAACAGTCATTATATACAAATATCAAACAGCAATAAGCAGATAAAGCACACACAACAATGTTCACAATATCATACAAGGCACACTGACAATGAAAACTATTACACACAGCAGTTTCTGGCGACAGTCACCGGTACAACCATTCATCGTAAAAAAAATATATATATAATACGAATGGCTAACAGAGACTGTAACGTTCAAAGCCAGAGTGGGCAAACTATTCTGTGCTAACCAGAGCCATACAGAGAGAGACAAGAAACAACGGCACTTCCGGAAATATGCGAGGTTACGGCGCGTCTGACTTAACTACTACTACTACTAAAGCGGCTTTTCCATGGGCGACGTACGTCGACAGACACGATTGCCGGGCAACTAAAATCTGCCATGGAAACGCGCGCTCGCCGACTCCCTTTCCATGGCCGATTCGCACAGCAGACGCGCGGCAGATAGACGTAATCTCGATAGACGTAATAATCGGCTCTAGCCGCCATCTTCAAAGTTTCCGGTTTCCGGATCAAGGCCGCATTCCTGTGCTAGCGGCGGCCAAACAGATCGCTTGGATTTCCGCCGACAAGGTCACCGACTCGCCCAGAGTAGAGCGCCGCTCTACTCTCTACTCTCACCGACGCGTCGGCCGATGTCTGCCAACTCCTTTTCCATGGACGATTTTCAGCTGGGACGCGAAGTTGGCCGATTGTGGGGCGACGAAGGTCCATGGCTCCAAGTGGAGCATAGGCCATCGACGACCCTTCGCCATCGCACTCTTGGGCTACTCTTGCCACTCCAATCCAGCTGATCCCCTGCTTGCATAGCTCTGCCTCAGTGCCCCGCCTCTCTTCCTTTTCCCCTGCGGGTTCCATGTCAGAGCTTGGCGTGTAGTGACTTAAACTCCTCTTTAAACAACGTTTTGCTGTCCAAATGGCCGATTTTACTCCTTCATGTAAGCTACTTCAAAACGTTATTTTGATGGTTTTGGTTATGCAGAAGGTCTGAGTAAGTCGATATTTTGAAACCGACTGTAATTTTCCGGAAAATGCAGAATCCTGAATTTCGAAATTTGATATTACAACTTCAAAGTCTATCTCCTACATCAGTATTTTGTTGGGGGCAAAAATACTTATTTCTCATTTTTGGATACCTTGTCTCAAAACGCTAAGGGGTTATTTGGAGGCAGGTGGAGCCGGGTTTTTAGTTGTGTTATGTTAAATTTAAACAGCGACCTGGTTCTTAGGGTAGGATAGGATGTAAGCAGCAGCAAGAGGCAGCGTCCTATCTCTCTGTATATGTCTCTGGTGCTAACATAGGAAAATTTAAAAAATGACATGAAAAATGTTACACATTGTGTATCAGCTATCACAGTTCCTGTTTCAAACCTTTATCCATACTGTTTTGGATATCACAGTTCCCTTGCCTACATAAGTTTAAAAAAATAATAAAAATAAAAACACTGCCAATACTGTATGAGTTATCACAGTTAATGCGTAAAAAAATCTTTATATCCATACTAATTACACGAGCTACCACAGTCATAATGCAGTTTGGCACCTGACAGGAAATGCCATATGTTTTTGTAATACTTTGTCAAAATGTTCTCTTTCGTTGCTTTAGAACAGCTGCCATGGTGACACAGATGTAAAAATAGTCTGGTTACGAAAATGTACTGGTGAATAGTGCAGTGAAATCTCGAAATGGAGTCAGTGAACATGGAGTAACCAGCATTTGTCTGATCAAGAATGCAAAACTTTCTGTGCATCTGTGCGAGGGGGGTGGGGGGGGTGCTATCTACACTTCCGTTGTAAGGGGGGGGGGGGGGGGGGGGGGCAGTTCACAATGTTCAGACTGCGTATGCGGCTCCAAGCTGGACGTGGTTGGGTGGGTGAGTGTTCGGGAGTTTAACGTCCTTTTCTACTACATATCATATGGGTGATATCAAAGACGGGGCAACGAGAAAAAGGCCATCACAAATATGTGGCGCCAGCCGGGCTGGACTTCGAAGAGCATGGATAGTAGAGCTTATGAAACA
>JACVVK020000271.1:327500-337500 GCA_018292915.2 Batillaria attramentaria
ACGCCATGGGTTTAGGGTAACAGATGAAGGCAGTAATGTGACTGAAGTAGAAACAGAGAACCATCGTTCTGCTTTTCAATACAAAAAAACAAGTAGAAGAGGAGTTGTGTCGTCAGATAGGTGAAGGTAATTATGTTATTGCCTCTAAAAAGCCTAGCATTGTGAGTCCCATAGCTGCTATACCAAAAGATGACGGTGGGATCCGCCTGATTCTTGACGGTAGTCGTCCGTTCGGTTGTGCGTTGAATGATTATGCATCTCTTCATACGCAGCGTTTCCAAACCGTTGAGGATGCTTGTAAACTTGCGCGCCCGGGTTATTGGTGCGCGAAACTTGATTTAAAGGCAGCCTATAGGGCTGTTCCTATTCACAGGGACGACTACAGGGCCACAGGTTTAAAATGGCAGTTTGAGGGGGACACTGAACCCACATCTTTTTGACACTAGACTACCTTTTGGCGCTACGGCCCCATGGGCTCGCCTTCACGCGGCGGGGCTGATTTCGCCAAGCTTGCCCACCCCTTTTGCTCTTTCTTTACTCTTATTTCTGCCTCCCTCGGTCCATTCACCTGTCTTTTTGCTCTCTTAAAGTCTCCTCCGGGGGGGGGGGGGGGGGGGGGGGGGAAGGTCAGTAAGCGGGTGTCTGCTGACCCTCGGCCCTTTCATCTATATTTCTCCTTTTTAACCTCACTCATGTCTGCACTACCAGTGGTTAGGAATAAGTGATGTTGGGCATATGCTGCGAACTGGTTTATTGCGCATAGGAGATGATAAGCTGCAATATTTGCTGTATATGCGCTTAATATTTCTTTGTCAGTTTTACCCAGTTGTAATTATTTGCTTTCTACGCTTTTTTGTAACCGGGAGTTCGATAAATTAGCATGAAGGTGCAGCGTCTCCTGCATGTCCTAGGTTTATATTGCCCCGTAGACCAGTTTGCATCTTTTGTCAAACGTTACATTTTTGTTTTGTTTTTCATGTAGTGCAGGCACACTCAGCCGCGAATTAGTCTTTGTGGCTTGCGCGGCTTTAAGCCCTAAAAACTCACTCACTCTTGTCAAATATGCTTACAAAAAAACAAAAAAAATCATAAATATTCATAGTGCAGCCCGTCTTTTCCGCTGGGCTAACTGTCGTTGCGAAGGAGTTTCAGGGGACATGACTACTTGTCTTTGTGATCATGTTCTGTCTAGGCACAATGATAGCCTCCCTTGTGCCACCGGCTTTGATTTCCTGGAATGGATCATGTGGGTGCATGCCGGTCATCGAATGTGTGTACTAGCGAGAATGTATGATACGATTGTCTCATGATCTGTATGCACGTAATGGATGTTGCGTGTGTAGATGACGTGGAAGGATTCAGAAGGGGCGTCAAACGCTTAAACACTGACACACATACTTACACTGACATAGGTATGCAGACACACATACCTGTACCTACACTCACACACACACACACACACACACACACACACACACACACACACACCGATTAGAAATACAGACGACACAGATATGATACTGGCTTTGTGGTTACAGTATATTTATTTGTGAAGAACTAAATTTGTAGTGCCGGTCTCATCGTCGAAAATCTGTCGGAAAACTGCCCTGACCACGGTAAGGCCGAGGAGCAGGATTCAGCCGGGGGAGCACCGGCAGGGTTGTACCCAGGCAGCGGCAGGTATAGTGTGGGTCGTTCAGATGGCGGATGAAGGAGTCCAGGTGGATCTGGAAGTAGTCCTGGTGGCGGTGGAGGTAGTCCTGGTGGCGGTGGAGGTAGGCCTGGCGGCGGTGGAGGTAGGCCTGGTGGCGGTGGAGGTAGGCCTGGTGGCGGTGGAGGTAGGCCTGGTGGCGGTCGAGGTAGTCCTGGCGGCGGTCGAGGTAGTCTTGATGGCGGTGGAGGTAGTCCTGGTGGCGGTGGAGGTAGTCTTGGTGGCGGGGAAGTAGTCCTCGTGGCGGTGGAGATAGTCCTCGTGGCGGTCTAGGTAGTCCTGGTGGCGGGGAAATAGTCCTCGTGGCGGTGGAGGTAGTCCTGGTGGCGGGGAAGTAGTCCTCGTGGCGGTGGAGGTAGTCCTGGTGGCGGGGAAGTAGTCCTCGTGGCGGTGGAGGTAGTCCTGGTGGCGGGGAAGTAGTCCTCGTGGCGGTGGAGGTAGTCCTGGTGGCGGTCTAGGTAGTCCTGGTGGCGGGGAAATAGTCCTCGTGGCGGTAGAGGTAGTCCTGGTGGCGGGGAAGTAGTCCTCGTGGCGGTGGAGGTAGTCCTGGTGGCGGGGAAGTAGTCCTCGTGGCGGTGGAGGTAGTCCTGGTGGCGGGGAAGTAGTCCTCGTGGCGGTGGAGGTAGTCCTGGTGGCGTAGAGGTAGTCCTGGTGGCGGGGAAGTAGTCCTCGTGGCGGTGGAGGTAGTCCTGGTGGCGTAGAGGTAGTCCTGGTGGCGTAGAGGTAGTCCTGGTGGCGGGGAGGTAGTCCTGGTGGCGTAGAGGTAGACCTGGTGGCCTGGTGGCGGGGGAGGGAGATATCCATGGTTCTGTGACAGAAATTGGAACATGGACTGCCTGTTTTCACAGAAGAGATTGCTTGTCTGAATTCTCCAACTCCCCCCCCCCCTCAATCCACACACTTCTCAGAAGCATTGAACAAACATTTTAAATTATCGCTTCACAATCTCACAATCATGCTGTACTTCTTTGCTTTTTTTAGGCCCTATGGGCTCGCCTTCACGCGGCGGGGCTGATTTCGCCAAGCTTGCCCACCCCTTTTGCTCTTTCTTTACTCTTATTTCTGCCTCCCTCGGTCCATTCACCTGTCTTTTGCTCTCTTAAAGTCTCCTCCGGGGGAAGGTCAGTAAGCGGGTGTCTGCTGACCCTTGGTCCAGTGAGACATCTGAGGGTCGTTTCTGAAGGCCGACTTCACTGGATTCCCCCCCACTTGGTCTTCAGCCTGGCGGGCTTTGTTCGCAGCGCCCTGCTGGTGCTGCTGAACACCTGTCATGTTGAAGACCTTCACAACGCACCCCTCTCTGGTGCGTTGTTTTCCCAAACCGCCTCACGGCGGGGAGGTTCCGTGTTGGAGCGGTCTCTTCTCCAACTGCCTCCCAGGCATGTTGTCTTCATTGGCAACTAAGGAATCTTCATTCCTACCTTTGTCTATCCCTCACCAGCCCATTCACCTTTATCTTTCTCTTTAAAACCTCCCGAATTTAGCCGCTCTGTCCTTCCTCTCTTCTCTCAGCTGATTTCTAAATTCGGCCTTTTCATCTATATTTCTTCTTTTTAACCCCTCACTCACGTCTGCACTACCAGTGGTTAGGAATAAGTGATGTTGGGCATATGCTGTGAACTGGTTTATTGCGCATAGGAGATAAGTTGCAATAGTTGCTGTATATGCGCTTAGTATTTATCTTTGTTTTACCTAGTTGTAATTGTCATTTGTTTTCTACGCTTTTTTGTAACCGGGAGTTCGAGAAATTAGCATGAAGGTGCAGCGTCTCCTGCATGTCCTAGGTTTATATTGCCCCGTAGACCAGTTTGCATCCTTTGTCCAACGTTACATTTTTGTTTTTTTCATGTAGTGCAGGCACACTCAGCCGCGAATTAGTCTTTGTGGCTTGCGCGGCTTTAAGCCCTAAAAACTCACTCACTCACTCACTCATCTGCCCAGGATTTTGCTAAAACTGTCTGCATTCTTTGTAGCCACACTGGAGTCAGCAGACACTGCAACACAAGAACCACAAGTCAAGCTCTAAGAACACTATCAAAACAATTGTACACAACGACAAATCCGGCAGAAAATACAGTTCATTCTCAATGTGAGTACAATAATAACCTTAACTTTTCGGCCGTTTCTCTACACTAGACAATCTTGAATTTCAAGGTTTGGTCGCAAACCACAGAGCAAAAAGAGAAAAAAAAAAAAACAACCAAACAAACAAACAAAAACAAGTTTCCGTTTCAATTAGTTATGGCTAACCCATGAGTGATCGGGGAAGTCACATCCTCGATTAGAGGGACGCCCTGCCTACGTTTCAATGACCCCGTTTACATTACAGAGCGCTCTGAGGGCGCCCCTAAAGCGCACTGTACTGAGAGCGCTCCACGGCGTTTACATTACACAATCGTGCAAGGGGAGCTGATATGTCACGTGCTCTCGAGGAATGTAACGTATTCAAGATGGCAGCGCCCAGAAACCACGTGTTTTTGTATGCCTGGCAGAAAAAAACAAGATGGCCACCAGCCCAATATGTTGTTTCATTCAGTGACCTGCTGTAGTCACAGTCGTCGTTAGTCTTTGTCGCTGACGCGGCGTTAAGCCTTAAAATACTCACTCACTCACTCACAGTCGTAGTCGTTGTGTCATGTATGCAGCCCGCGCGCACACGAACGCAAGCTCTTTCACATCAAGCATGCTGACATAAAGTACTGGAAACCCTTTGCGTGCCTCTATGCACTCGCAAAACCCCAAACGCATGAGGTCGTGTGAGCTCGCCTAGCTGGTTGACGTCACTAACTTTTTGGCGTATGCGAGGTTCTACACACACACACACACACACACACACACACACATTATGCTTCTGAGTGTGCCGTGAGTCGGTGGCAGAAACGAAACCCACTACAGAAATTCCCGCTTTCCACGTGTTGTAGAGATCGCGAAGAGATACTGCATTTCGATGCAAAATAATTTCTAGACCATCCCAGAACATGCTGGTGCAGTAACGTCAGTAGATTACGTCACCTTCGAAAGATTTCGAACCTTCCAACACTGCTTAAGCGGCACACAGAATGATGTGCATCTAGCGCCCCAGATGCCGCTATAATCGAAACGGCCTCCCATGCAACGCACGCGCGCTCGCTCTACTCGCCCGCTCGCGTGGCCGCATAGAGAGAGAGAAAGAGAGAGAGAGAGAGTTTTTGTGTTCCAGTCGGGTCAGTCACCGTAACGAACTACGGGCCGGGCGGCATCCTGACATGGAATTACAGGGATGGGTGCGTGATGTGTAGTTGTGAAGCCTCCTTTTCCGACATTGCTTTCAAACATTGCTTGTGTGTGTAGGTTACAGACGATGGGGAAGCCCTGTGTTGCGCATGATTGCTGACTGAACGGCCGGCTAGCCCGATTTCGGAGCAGCACGGCAGACTGACTGGTCTCAACGCTACAGCGGCTGCAAATCCACTTATTGCAGGAGAACACAGTGCAACGCAAACCGCTGACACACACATAGAGAGAGAGAGAGAGAGAGCGAAACTAGCCTGGAGCATGTACGTAACGGAAGGAACAGTGCGTGTTGAGAGTGCCACTGGCCGACACCCTGAAAACAGACAACGGGCCACGTGAGCGGAGTACTGCCTCTGTGGTAGATTCCTGCTGTATCTTTGTACTTTTGAAAGTACAGTAGATGCCTGCTGTACTTTGCGAGACCTGTGCTGACACAGGACTGACTGTCCAACCAGAGACATACGCCTGCTCGCTTCTGTTCCGACACTATCTGCTTTGATAGTGACCTCCGTACAGCGTGGAGGTCCAAAAGTGAAGAGACCTTTACGAGAGTCGTGATGGCGGGTCGGATATAACATGGTGACTGGTCGACGGCGAATTTCAGAAACTCACAGAAACCCTTCAGTGGGCGACGGGACTCGTACTCCGCCGGTCTGCTGAAAAATGCGGACTGACAGTCTATAGAACTGTGCACGAGAAACTCGGGTATGTACTGATGAATGCATGAGACTCGCTAACACTGAATTTGATTCCTACTGATTAAAATCAGTGTGTGTTCTTTAGCCAGCATGGAAATTTAAAGTCAGTCAGTATGAGGCAAATAATGTTACGCCTTCCAGAATAAATATTGGAGGAGGTTGGACCGCAAATATCCGACTCCCACTACAAGTCCCATGTTAGGACAGACTTAGCATATTGCAGCCCTCCCAGTATATAACTGGGGTAGGGGGCTACAACTGGTTTGTCATCATTATATATTCTGGATTCCTCGTTATATTATAGCGTATTCCCGTGTATGAGGGTAGATGCGTTCATGTCCTCCTAGTGGGCCACAGAACTGGGGTAGGTATAGGCTGCACAGCCGGTTTGACACCAGATCTGTTCCAGGATTCTTCAAAACACTCCCGCCAGCCGCTGGCGCAACTTGACTTTAGGCATCTCCTTTCCGTCCCAGAGGCCAGGCCGACGCCCTCCTAAACAAACGTAGGCCGTAATTCTATAGGTCAGAGGCGTGCTTCACGTGCACTGCACATCTGGCACCGGTTATGACCTATTTCATTCAGGTTACTGGCTGCACGGCTGTCTTGGAACCTGACTGACAGGGTCGTTAGAGTTGCTGACCGGCCCGGGCGTTATGTGCAATCAATCACCAGAATCGCTGGTGGTAGCACAGCGTGGCCAACTGGTGTGTGTGTGGGTCGTGTGTATCTGTCGGCTTTGATCGGTGACTCTTTGCCGCAGCACTGGAGGTTATTGCTGTGCCGTTGTTTTAGTGCACTGAGAACTGGTTGTGTAATGCGGACATGATAGTGCGGTATACGATGCGATGCGAGACGAGACGAGACGAGACGACCAGGGCCGGAATAATTACAAGTCACAAGCTCGATTATTTCGCTCATCGCGCGCAGTGGGGTGGGGTGGGAGGGGGACGTTCGATTTGTTTGTTTGTTTGCATATTTATTTGTTTGTTTGTTTGTTTGTTTTGGTTAGGGGAGACGGAGGTGCTTCGACACTCGTGCGAGGGGGGGATGGGGGGAAGGGGTGCTTTGACACCGAAGGGGGAGGGGGCTTCAGCACAGGAAACAGGAAACTATATGCTTATTTTGTTACTTTGGATTACTTTTTGCTTTTTTTATTTTTGAGAGAGAGGGTAGATGTCTGGCCTTGCGAATACAATATTGTCTGAGGAAATGTGGAAGTAGCACTTTTTAGAAATGTAAACGTGCCCTGGAGTGAGTGAGTTAGTTATATGTAGTGCCCTTAAAACTAAACACTCCACACTTAAAACCTGAAACAACTCGAACTACATCTAGCATTTAGCTTAAATTTAAAAAGGTTTTCCCCAACCCTTTTAACGGCTCCAGTTTCAGATCAGAATCAGTTTTTTCCACAGTTAGCTAACCCGCCATTGTGAGAGAGAGCCTGCGCAGTGAGCGCGTGGTTACACACAACCTTCATGATTGATGACGTCTGTGTCGTGGCTTCCACTTGTACTAGTTGTAGGCATATACAAAGCAACGCCGCCGCGCAAAGTTGTTGCCGCATACAACGCCACCACCACCACCACTACCACTACCACGGTCCAAAGAACCACACGGACTACATGGGGGAGTAATCAAAATGGCGGAGAGTTTTTCCCTCATGGCACCGTTTTGACGACGATTTCTGTCAAGTTAACTGTAAAAGCCGTATGTTCGAAATATGAGCACGAACACTTTTTTTACATTGCAGCAGAGACATACAAAACAGCAGCCGTGAAATAGGTTGGGGACAAGCCTTACATTTATGCTGATTGCCAGATGTGGTTGTTTCAGTGTCAAGGACACGTTTGGACTGGGCTTATGGTTTAAAACAGGTGAAAAGGCTCAGTTCCAGATGGTTGCAACCCGCTAGGAAACGGGAAACTTCCTTTCAGTTCTTTAATAGTGAGTATTGTGTAGGCGCCTTACCCAATTTCATGAATCGGCTCAAAGCGCCGCGAACTGAACCCAACACGCACGCTCACGTGAATCACACGCATTCTCTCACACACTGGACATAAACACATTACAATCACGTGGTGCGAAGGGTCAGCTCAGCTATTTAAATTTCGGAATTTAGAATTGCATTTATTTTTGAATTTTTGTGGGCTGAACATTTCCAAAGCAGAGGGGGAGGAAGCCGGAGTACCCGGAGAGAACCCCCAGCGATCGGCCCGAATGAACGGTGCCACATACGAGAAGGAAAAATTCTTTGCCCCGAGTGGGACTCAACCCTTGACGTCTCGCATTGGTGACAAGTCTCTTAACCACTGGACCTCCGACCGCCCTAGGTTCTGTCCAATCCGTACCGTAGTGAATGGAAAACCACGCCGTAACTGGAAGGCTACCTGTATTATTATGTTTCAGTTTGTGTGTGTGTGCGCGCGCGCGCGCGTGCGTGTGTATTGTCTGTCAGAGACATATAGAGACAGCGATAGGGTGGGTGGGTGTTCGGGGGTTTAACGTCCTTTTCCACCACATACGGGTGAAGTCAAAGACGGGGCAACGATGAAAAAGCCAGCAGAAATATCTGGCCCCAGTCTGGATACGAACTCACGACCCGAGCATCAGAAGTCCAGCGCTCTACCAGAGACAGAGATAGGAAACAAAAGGCGCTTTCAAGGCTACGGCACGTAAACTCCTCCTTAAATAACGCTTTGCTGTCCAAATGATTTAAGCTACTTGACAACGTTATTGTGTGGTTTTGGCTTGGCGAAAGGTCTGAGTAAGTCATTAATTCAAACTGTAATTTTCTGGGAAATGCAGAATCCCGAATTTCGAAATTTGACATTACAGCTTATCTCAACTTACGTCAGTATTTTGTTTGGGACAAAAATACGTGATTCCCTTTGTTGGATACCTTGTTTCAAAACGCTTAGGGGTCATTTTGGAGGCGGATGGACGGCTTAGAGTTGTGTTATTTGAAATTGAAACAGTGACCTGGTTGCTAGGGTAGCAAAGGCTGTAAGCAGCTGTAAGAGCCAGCTTGGACATCTTGCTTCTTGAAACCATCGTATGTTTTGATTGGGGAAAATTGTTTTACAAGGATGTGGGTGGGTGGGTGTTTGGGGGTTTAACGTCCTTTTCCACCACATACGGGTGATATCAAAGACGGGGCAACGATGAAAAGGCCAGCACAAAAATTTGGCCGCGGCCGGGATACGAATTCACGACCCGAGCATTAGAGGTCCAACGCTCTACCATTCGGCCACCCCGGCTCCCTTACAAGGATGTGTTCTGCCTGACATTCGTAGGAACCAAAGAGCAGCAGTGACGTGTATTTTGTGACAGCACCGGAAAACTCCACACCATCTTGCCTAACCTCCGTTTTCAAGGACGTGTGGTGTCTGACATTCGTAGGATACAAAGAGCAGCAATGACGTGTATTTTGTGACCAGCACCGGAAAACTCCACGCCATCTTGCCTAACCTCCGTTTTCAAGGAGTGTGCTGCCTGATATTCGTAGGAGCCAAAGAGCAGCAATGACGTGTATTTTGTGACAGCACCGGAAAACTCCACGCCATCTTGCCTAACCTCCGTGGGGGCAAAGTTGTTGCAACTTACACCACCACCACGGTCGAAAGAACCACGCTGACATGATAACACGCGCCTCGGCCGGCGCGAGCATAGTGCAGAGTGTCAGAATATATTATGCTGGTTTCAGCTAGTGCTGTAACCGACAGTGCGTGGGATGGAGGGTTCTGTTTGTGTTGGTACATCTGCCTCTTTCGGGGAAGACTGATCTGTCTGGCATGGTCGCAACCGCTACCCGAGTACATGTATATGGATCTCCCGTGGGTTGTGCAACTGGGTGAAACTGAAAAGCTGTAACAGCATAACTGCAAGTAAGTACTGTGGAAGACAGAATGAAAGTTCCAGGTCTGCGAGACTGTCAAGTAATATTGGTACATGCGTACCCAAAGTCGTAGCCGACATACACAGTGAGCAAACCGGTAATGGCCTGATCTTTTACATTAGCCTGAACCCAACACATTCGCTTTCGGGGAGAAGGTGCGTATTTTCTGTGATTTTGTGTACAACTGAAAAGCTGTGAACCAAAGTGTAAGAGAAAGGCTGAGAGTTAAAGTCTGCGGCGAGAGTGTCGAGTAAAGGTGGTACATGTGTACCAAGGGTCTAGCATGAGAAGTTAAGCAACTGAAAAGGGAGGTCTGATTTTTGCATTAACAGCCAGCATTGGCACTTCGGGGAAAAAAGTACGTATTCTTTGTGCAGCGTAAAACATATGGCCCACACCGCACCGAAACACACACACACA
>JACVVK020000271.1:340000-380000 GCA_018292915.2 Batillaria attramentaria
AAGGACGTTAAACCCCCAAACACCCACCCACCCACCCACCCACCCTGTCATACGTGGTGAGAATTAAAGGAGTATTCGTCATTTAACAAATGGGAAATAAAAGCGACACAAAAGGGACAGAAACCACTTAACTTTGACAAAGGACGGCACACGTCGACGTTTCGGCTTACGCCTTCTTCAGGACATAAACAAATGGGACATAACTTCAACAAACAAACAAAAGGTAACTCTGCGGACGTACTGACATACACGGCGCGGGAAAAAAAAAAAAAACGGTGGGCGAGAAAAGGACCAGAAAAAATAGTAAAAATATCACAACACCCATCCTTTGGTGACAAAAGACCATGGACTGTGTGTGAAAAAAAAAAATGTTGGGCAGAAAAGAACAAAAAAGAATAGTGAAAATTAGCAATCACAACACCCATCCTTTGGTGACACAGGACCATGGATTGTGTGTGAAAAAAGTTCAGAGGGTTATGTTACGGCTTTTCGTTCAAACCACCCGGGGCCTGGCTTCCCAGGCGCTGAATAATGTGCGACTCCATGTCGCGTCTGTCTGTGGCGTCGCCGTGCATAAGCCACAGGCCAGTTACTGTCATATTTAAGATGGAGTGGCCTGCAGAATTGAAATGCAGGCTACGTCCAGCCTGGCAACACGCTTTGCTGAACATATCGCCGACACCAGACACAACAGAATAAAACCCGTTGCCGTGCATTTCAATTCTGCAGGCCACTCCATCTTAAATATGACAGTAACTGGCCTGTGGCTTATGCACGGCGACGCCACAGACAGACGCGACATGGAGTCGCACATTATTCAGCGCCTGGGAAGCCAGGCCCCGGGTGGTTTGAACGAAAAGCCGTAACATAACCCTCTGAACTTTTTTCACACACAATCCATGGTTCTGTGTCACCAAAGGATGGGTGTTGTGATTGCTAATTTTCACTATTCTTTTTTGTTCTTTTCTGCCCAACATTTTTTTTTTTTACACACAGTCCATGGTCTTTTGTCACCAAAGGATGGGTGTTGTGATATTTTTACTATTTTTTCTGGTCCTTTTCTCGCCTACCGTTTTTTTTTTTTTTTTCCGCGCCGTGTATGTCAGTACGTCTGCAGAGTTACCTTTTGTTTGTTTGTTGAAGTTATGTCCCATTTGTTTATGTCCTGAAGAAGGCGTAAGCCGAAACGTCGACCTGTGCCGTCCTTTGTCAAAGTTAAGTGGTTTCTGTCCCTTTTGTGTCGCTTTTATTTGCTTAACTTGTAACCACTTCGCAGTCATTACCGTTTCCGTTTCTAACAAATGGGAGTTTCGACGTTCTCTGGTCGCTCTGGATGAGGGAATTGTGTGAGTGTTTTCAAGGAAACTGCCACTCTGACAGCAAAACTTCGTCTACGGGTGGGTGGGTGATTGGGGGTTTAACGTCCTTTTCCACCACATAGGGTGATATTAAAGACAGGGCAACGATGAAAAAGCCAGCACAAATATTTACCCCACTTCGTCTACGAAAGATGAGATTTTAGGTATGCTGCACTGTCAGCTGAAGTCAAATTACACTTTTATGGACAACCCTGTATTTTGTTCATGCTCAGATACGACCCACTAAACAAATTTTGTTTTCAGGATTATACTTTAATTCATTTCCTCTTTTGTTTGTTTGTTTGTTTGTTTGTTTGTAACCAGAAACAGAATGTATCTTTTCTAGACAGAATATATCTTCTCCGTGCTAGACACACCTAGATGCTACAGCCGTATTTTAGCTGCATAGATCCGTTCCAAACTTTGAACCCTGTCTCTCTTTCTCTCTCCCTCCACGAAGATCGAGGAAGGAAGCTATATTTCAAACAAATACCACCTAACCAAACACAACCTCATCGCACACACACCTCTATCTGGAAAACCTGGATCATTTACTTAGGTATCACAGGGACAGTGCGCCAAATACCAACACCGACATTTTTTGTAGATCCCGTTCCTCGATTCCATCCAACTTTTCCTTCAGTCACTCCACCCCCAGGGTTTGGAGCCAAATATACCGAGCTTTGGCGATGCCATCTTTGTGGTGTAAGGGATGGGCAGAGGCAGACGTAAATGGTGATAATGCAGGGCCGACATCTTCAGGTCTGAGTCAGAAAAACCAGTTACGCCCAAACTCAATCGTTAGCAAGTGAGTCTGGTGCTAGTTTGTGTGGTAGCCTTCTGATCGCGTTTTAAGAAACTACTGTGTATTTCTTTTTATTATAGTCCTGAATTTTTTTATTTATTCAGTTTTTTTGTAGTGAAAGGTTTCAGACGGTTGAACGTGAATAATAATTTTTCGATAATTTTTGAACATTTTCGTTTTGTTTTGTATTGTTTTGTTTTTGTTGTTTGTTGGTTGGTTTGTTTGTTGTTGTATGTTGTTGCTTGATGGTTGGTTTGTTGGTTGTTATTTTATTTTTATTTTTTGGTTTCAGGTTTTTTGTTGTTTTTTTTTTGGGGGGGGGTTTGTTTTGTTTTTTTTTTTTTTTTGTTTTTTTGGGTTTTTTTTTTTTGGGGGGGGGTGATTTTTTTAGGGAGGGGGGGGGGGTGGGAGTTTATTCCTTCGTGTCTAAAGTTCGTGTCCTTTTTTTTGTTGGGGGGGGGGGGGGGGAGGAGGGAGCAGTTTATACCTTCGTGTCTAAACTTTGTGTGCTTGATGTTTTGGCTGGTGTTACGGTAATATCTCTACAGTCAAATGCACAAAAAGAACTGTGCTCATCAAATTCATAGAACTAAAGCCCTTTTATTAAACGGCGGAAGATTATGTTCGCATTCGTATGAACTCGCCCTCAGTTGGCCGTTTTCCACAAGGCTGCAACATTGAATTTCAAACCATGCTGGTAGAGTGGTGTTTTGGTTTTTTGTTGTTGTTGTTGTTGTTAAGCTTACATTTCACACGTTATGAACAGTACTCACACTGGGGTTTACAGTGTGTTACTGCATCAGCAGGGAGACTTTTTGTTTCCTCCTTGTTTCGGGTTCTGTGGATTTTCACTTAAGGCCGCGGATATTGGGTTGCAGATGTTATGCATACGTTTCGTTTTCGACCGCTGTAGTATGGATTTTTTTTCCCCCCATTTCACTCAAGGGTCTTATTGCACGCACGCACTCTCTCTCTCTCTCTCTCTCTCTCTCTCACACACACACACACACACACACACACACACACACACACACACACACACACACACACACACAGAGAATGTGAACACTGACTCCCTCTATAAACTCGAATGTACATGAAACCGTGGAAGGCTGAAAACTAATTGTTCGTATCTTAATCTGTCTGAATTCTTTCTCAGTCCATGTTTTCCGGAAACAGAACACTTGACCTCGATGACTAACATTATGACAAGATGCTGACTGAAGTGCATTGCCTATCACTGTTAGTTTCGATTCCATGAGCTTTGATCCAATGAGCTCTCTCTCTCTCTCTCTCTCTCTCTCTCTCTCTCTCTCTCTCTCTCTCTCTCTCTCTCTCTCGCATGTGTGTGTGTGTCACAGTGTGTGTGTGTGTGTCACAGTGTGTGTGTGTGTGTGTGTGTGTGTGTGTGTGTGTGTGTGTGTGTGTGTGTGTGTGTGTACTACTGATAATAGTGATGATGCATTTTGTATATTTTACTAGTGTGGCAAGGACAGATAGTAAGAGAGACCTGTGCGTCTATTATCTCATCCTTGAAAAATAAAATTTCAGTCAGTCAGTCAATCAGTCAGTCTGTCTCTCTCTCTCTCTCTCTCTCTCTCTCTCTCTCTCTCTCTCTCTCTCTCTCTCGCTCGCTCGCTCGCTCTCGCTCTCGCCCTCGCCCTCGCCCAGCCCGGCAGGCAGGAAGGAAAACCTCCAATTAATGCCAATGACCCGGAAATTTTCCACAGAACAACAGCGTTCTTTGTGTCCAGGTGGCCAGTGGAACGGACCAGCTTTCCACGCACTCACAGTCCAATTTAACACGACATTCTAAGCTCGAATGGTCTAGTTCGCTTCTTTCCACACACTGGTGCGGGGAGTGCAGGGAGCACACACTGCCCTTGATTACCGACGCGGCGCGATTTTATTTATAATATCTGTGGGTTTTTGTTGTTTTTTTGTTTTGTTTTGTTGTTGTTTTTGGTGGGTTTGTTTTTTTTTTTTTTGGGGGGGGGGGTTGGGGGGGGGGGGGACCTCAGTTGCATGCAGGCCGCTCAAAACCTTTTTATTTGTTTTCTTCAATTTTGGGGGTTTTTTGTTTTGTTTTGTTTTTGGTTGATCGGCCTCTCTTCATTGGTTCCAGGCTGTTTTAAATTAATGCTTTTGTAATTAGTACACGGACAGATGTCTTAACTGAGTTTCCTTTTCGAACATGCTTATTATGTTTGTAGGTGTACCGTATCTGTATTTACTTATATTTATTTATAATATCTGTTTGCTTATTTGTTTCTTTATTTGTTCATTTATTTGTTTATATTAGTTATTTGCTGTATTTATTTATTCATATTTATTTGGGGGCGGTCGGTGGTCTAGTGGTGAAGAGACCTGCCACCAGTGCGAGAGGTAAGGGGTTCGAGTCCCACTCGGGGCACAGAATTTTTCCTTCTCGTATGTGGCACCGTTCATTCGGGCCGATCGTCGCGGGTTCTCTCCGGGTACTCCGGCTTCCTCCCCCCTCTGCTTTGGAAATGTTCAGCCCACAAAAATTGAAAAATAAATGCAATTCTAAATTCCGAAATTTAAATAGCTGAGCTGGCCCTTCGCACCACGTGATTGTACTATGTGTTTATGTCCAGTGTGTGAGAGAATGCGTGTGATTCACGTGAGCGTGCGTGTTGGGTTCAGTTCGCAGCGCTTTGAGCTGATTCAGGAAATTGGGTAAAGCGCCTATACAATACTCATTATTATTATTATTATTATTTGCTTTCTGTATTTATTTGTTTATTTATTCATTGTTCATTTCATTTATTTATATTACTTGTGTGTTTGTTTAATGATTTATTTATTTGTTCATTTATTTATTTATATTATTTATTTGTTTATTTATTGGGAAGCCGGGGTGGCCGAATGGTAGAGCGTTGGACTTCCAATGCTCGGGTCGGCTGGGGCCAAATATTTGTGCTGGCTTTTTCATCGTTGCCCCGTCTTTGATATCACCCGTACGTGGCGGAAAAGGACGTTAAACCCCCAATCACCCACCCACCCACCCTTGTTTATTTAGTTAGTTAGTTAGTTAGTTAGTTTATTTATTTATTTATTTATATGCCGTGAGGCGTGACTGATCTATGCAAAATAGTACGTGACCATTCTCCCACACTACCGTTAATCTCTCCGCCCCTACACACACCCGGGGAGCCGGGATAGCCGAATGGTAGAGCGTTGGACTCCCAATGCTCGGGTCGTGAGTTCGAATCCCGGCTGGGGCCACATATTTGTCCTGGCCTTTTTCTCGTTGCCCCGTCTTTGATATCACCCATACGTGGTGGAAAAGGACGTTAAACTCCCAAACACCCACCCACCCTACACACACCCACCCACCCACCCACCCACTCTCGAACTTGTTCCGTAAAGCTACTCCAACCAAAGGCGCCTTGGGATGTGCGTAACAACTTCATGCTAAACAACAACTCGATCTTATCGTGTGCATCGTGCGGTGATGTTTTCCACGTGGAGTAAACACCTCCATACACAAGTAGGTCGCCGGTTCTCAGTCTACACGACGCTACAATAATAAACAGCGTGGGGAAATTGATACCGCCCAGTGTATTACAAGCTTGCAGGTTTTCATCTACTCGCACTGTGATAAGGCAGGAACTGGTCGGACCAAAGTGGTGTCAACTGATTAATGATAAGTTGGCTTACTGGGATGTGGTAATTAATGCGTGGTTCGCGTGTCGGTGGGTTCGGGGGTGGGGGAGGGGGTGGGGTGGAGGGGGGAGGGGGAGAGAACCTAATGGGTTATGTGGTAAGGAGAAAGAGGGGCTAGGAGGCAGTAGTAATTAACGGGTGGTATCTAATTGGGTCAGTGGGACGTCAAGCTCTCTCTCTCTCTCTCTCTCTCTCTCTCTCTCGTTGCCTAAATGCTCTTTCCTGAATAAAAAAAAAAACAAGGAGGAACGGCCCCGTCCTACAAAGTTGTTTCTCCAAACTTCATTTTATTTTGTCTGTTTTGTTGTTATTGTTGCCGGTTCTCCCCTCTCCAAGTTCTACCAATGACACTAGATCCTCTACACCTCGACCGATTAGTCACGTGACTGGGGGGGGGGGAGAAGGGAGAGAGAGAGGGTGGGTGAGTGGGTTTTTAGGAGTTTAACGTCTTTTTCCCCCAAATAAGGGTGATATCAAAGACGGGGCAACGAGAAAAAGGCCAGCACAAATATTTGGCCTCAGCGGCCGGGATTCGAACTCTCGGCCCAAGCACTGAAAGTCCAACGCTCTACCATTCGGCCACCCTGGCTCCCCAGAGAGAGAGAGAGAGAGACGTCAGTTCCGTGAACTAAACATTTGACGTCAGCCTCAGGCAGGTCGTCATACAGAGAGAGAGAGAGAGATGACGTCAATTCCGTGAAGTAAACTTTTGACGTCAGCCTCTAGCACTGAGATCGTCTGAGGATGCTTGTTCAGTCTTGTGATTTCCCTGGGCTTTGTGACTTCTCCGACTGAATTATTTTTCACATGAAATCTGGAAGATCTAGAGGGCTGATGAAATGTCGGAAGCAGTGACGATACTTGCAGATTTTGTCTGTGAACCAAACATTTGACGTCAGCCTCACGCTGCTCGTCTGACAGATGATACTTCTACATATCTTGTGATTTCCTTGTTGCTTTTGTGACTTCCGTGACTGAATTAATTTTTACATAAAATCTGGAAGATCTAGAGAGCTGATGAAACGTGGACTTAAGTGCCTTGGATTGTACTTACGAAATTGCAAAATTGGAACTTTTTTGACCGGCGCTTCTCGCAGAAACGTGAAAAATGTGTTTATCTAAAAGCTCTGCTATTCTTAATACTAAAGCTATAATAGTGCAGTAGTTCATGTCATATGTGCAGTTGGCACAAGTGACAAAAATACCGGAATGATGAGTAATTTGAAGGAGTCTTTTCATAGATATTTGGCCTTATATGCAAACCACCCCTACCTCGGAAATATTTTTCTTACACAAAACCTGTCAGAGCTACAGAGCTGTGCTACGAAAACAGGCAGTATAATTGGATGATCTTCCCAATTTCAGAAAACGAAGCCATTTGAAAAATTTTTGCGAAAAAATTCGTAACATGACCGATTTTTTAAAATCGGCGATAACTCTTCTGAAAATGCAGTAGGCTAAAAATCGTGAAAGGTAGCTCTGGAGAAGGTGAATTCCCATTTTATCTCAAAGTAAAAAGGCCTCCAACGAGGTGGTTTAGGAGATAGCCATCATTACATCCGTCCACACACACACACACACACACACACACACACACACACACACACACACACACACACACACACACACACACACACACACACGTCTCACAACTCCCGCCAAAAAGAACGCAGCAGCATAGTGTGCACGCAAGGTGTCTATGACGCAGATTTCGTTACGTCACTGTGCGTGAAAGTAAGTATTGTGTGGAGAAAAGTCACAGTCTTGTTTTGTATCACTGAAACTTGCTGCTGCGCGTAGCAAAATCTGCCCCGTCTCATAAAGTTGTTTCTCTATAGAGAAACAACTTAAAAAGTCATCATCATCATCATCATCTCTCTCTCTCTCTCTCTCTCTCTCTCTCTCTCTCTCTCCCCCCCCCCCCCCTCTCTCTCTCCCCCCCTCTCTCTCTCCCCCCCCCTCTTTCTCTCTCACACACACGCACACACACACACACACACACACACACACACACACACACACACACACACACACACGATCGCAGAATCAAGGAATAAACTGCCAGCGATAGAGAAAAATAATGTGTGCCAGGAATAGCATCGATCGCACAAAAACACCAAAAGATCTCCACCGTAATTGAGTAAAAGAGCCTAACCGCCATTGAATTTGAGAAGCCCTTATCCCCTTTTTTACCAACTGACGGGCGAGCGTTTAGGAGAATTACTGCCAAATGGATCCAGAGCGCCAGCAAATTCGATTGTTTATGATTTTGTTCCGCCCCAGAAGACGCTGAAAGTGGTGCACGCGGGTGCCCAGTCTGGTTGCTGATTTCCCACGATAGTCGCGATTATGTCAGTTTCCACGTCCATCTGCCCATCAGACTGCCGGGTTTTATTGCATTACGACCGTGGCCGCAGCTCGTGGGGTTTTCAGGGTTTGGCTGTGGGATGCGCAAGCCAACGTTACGCTGTACAGTTCAATAGTTCAATGTATTGTGTGGACCGTGCACAAGCACCGGATGGGAGATAACTCATCCACGCCCTGGCGTGTAGCCTCGGTAGCGCGGATGCTTGGTCGGACGTAAAATTAATAATATGAAATATTCGCTATCGAGGCTACACGCCGGCGCGCGTAAGAATAACCAAGTGTCCCATCCCGTGGCTGTGCTACAGTCTTCACAAAAAGTTAAGGACCAGTCAACATAATGGGTGACAGTTTCAATAAATCAGAAAAAAAATAAACGAATAAGATTTTTCCCGTAAAATTTGGTAGCAAGGTTAAGGGGTAATTAGTGAACATGGCGACCACTATGTGGATGGCACGTGCGCGTCACACAGCATGCTTGGCGCGTTTGAAAATCTGCAATTTCGGCAAAACTAGACCGAGTTTCAATGTTCAGTGAGCGATACCTGCGGCTTTCTGCACGGCAAAAATGAGATGTAGGTCAAAGAATGCATCCCTGGTTATGAACTGTGCTCATTTGCTTGCCTGCATAAGCCGCCGTTTCATGATGTTCAGCACTACACCAGCATGCCACCACGACAAAAGTTGAATGATATTTGCAAGTGGTCCTTAACATTTTGAGAAGGCTGTAAGAAAGACGCCATCTAAGAAGGTACATGTATTCTCACTAGGTTAGTTAACCAGAAGTTAGTTGAGACCGTGTTTGTAGGGGCCGGTTACATTTATTATAAGAGCAATATACAAACTTTTTTTTTTACCAATACCAGCACACCACAAAGCAGTCGTTTTGAGTAAGGCTTTTCCATATATGAAAGCGTATTGACAACAAAAGCAATTTCGCGATAAAGAGTAATTCCAATACCCTCGCGACAAAGCAGTCTGTTTAATTAAAGCTTATCAAGTCAGTTTGACTAGTTATGTTATAAGACGTTTGCAAAACCGAAAAGAACATCTGGGACAACCTTTCTTTACAAACTAATTTATCCGCTTATTATGTGCCTTAATTCATATCTATGTGTATTATCTATGTATATAGGCCGCAACTGCCCGTCGGGGATATTAAAGATTTATTGGGTTGATTTATATCGGTGAATTGTATTGAGTACGTCAGAAAGTTTGTGTAGCAAGCACAATCTGTACAATAAGAAGGAATATATGCTGATTTTTTTCAGGTATTTCAACAATATTATAAATGAATATATGCATTTCTTGGGAGTCCTCTGACAGCGCAGTAGATTGTATCAAACATGTAAGTTAATCAGCCCCAGGGGCAAAGCCATCACGGTAAATTTCTGACATAGAAATTGTGCCTCGGGGATTGTGTGTAGCGCTTCTCAAAGCTTCCACGTTCGTAACGCTGCTGAGGCGAAAAACTACCGCTTTCGAAGCTGTAGGTCTGTTTGCCAGATAGAAGGATGTTTCATTTGGCCATTGCGACCGTTTTTCGTAACTGTTTTCCACGACTTCCTTTGAGCCTACGGTCCATTCCTGAACAGACTGGGACTCGACAAACCTTCTAAAAATAGCTACCAATCAGCGTCGGCTAACTGGTCCTCAGTTCGCAACCAAATGACGTCGTCTGCTCAGTACGCGGTACTCTTCTAGAACAACTTACACGCCGGCTAGAGTCACCACAGTGGTCTCAGATCCTATATTGTGACCCAAGTGATTGATTCTGAAGCACTGATGAAGCGCATACGATGACAAGCTTTCCACAGCACTGATGCATCCCGGCCATAGGTATCGAGACTTTAACAACAACTGAACAAGCCAACTCTTTTGTATCTACCACAGAAAGTGCAGATCCCAGGTAGACTCGTCATTTCTGACAGCCTAGAGTACTACTGTTTCAGCAGATTACAGTAAGTATTTTTACACCTGAACTCTGTACACACACCAGTGCACCGTTTCGGAACGCTTCCTCCCCGTTTTGTTCGACCTCCACAGGTTTGGGCCGTTCCCTTGATGTTTATAACAGGCTGTCTGAACGCGTCATTTTTTTGCAAGCTTATCTCTCGACACGACTGTTTTTCTTGGCGTGTGCTATATCTCCAGTTCTTTCTTTGTACCTTGTACTCGCTTACGTACACACGCGTGGGGCCTAATTGTTGATGGCTGCTTGGTTGTATTGCACTCAGATTCTTGTCGAGAGATGTTTTGGGGGCGGTGAACGCCAACGTGTTTAACTCTTTCTGCGTGACGCTACCATCATATACCGATTAACACTGAGTACTGGACCTATCCCGTAAAGGTGTTTCTCTAAATTTCATGCTATTTTGTCTGTTTTGTTGTTGGTGGTGCTGTTGATGCGTTTTTGTTTGTTTGTTTGTTTGGGGGTGGTGGTGTTTTTTGTGTGTTGTTGTTGTTGTTGATGATGTTGTTGTTGTTGTTGTTGTTTTTCTCTCTTGAAATCTGTCAGATCTACCAAAGACTGTAGATCCGCTACGCTATAGCGGATCTAGGGTCTTTAGATCGACTGTCCGCAAAACTGTGTTTATTAGCTGAGGGAGAGAGAGAGAGAGAGAGAGAACGCCAATTCCGTCGGAGGCAGTGACGAAATTTGCAGACTTTGTCCGTGAACTAAACATTTAACGACAGTTCACGCAGGTCGTCTGACATACGATGCGTACTGATGTCTTGTGATTTTCCCGTTTATAGTGACTTCCCAGACTGAAATGATTTTTACATAACATCTGGAAGGTCTAGCGGGCTGGTGAAACGTGGACTTGAATACCTTGGATTGTACTTACGACACCGCAAGACTTGACCTCTTTGGGCTCGTGCTTCTCACAGAAACATCAAAACATATGTCTAGCTAATATAGCTTTAATATTAAAAATAACACTACTTCTTGGGACATTTCAGGTGATGAACCCAGACACATTCTAGTGCCAGTTGTAAGTTAAAGTCTAGAGGCAGATGTCATTTCTTTTTACTTTTTACTTTTTTGTCTTTGCTTTTTTATCCGCTCGTGTTTTTGTTACATCCATGTCTGCGAAACTCAGACCATTCAAACGGTTTCACTGGCACAGGATAAACATCCTCTGTTTGCCTCTCTCCTTGCAGAACCAATCCCGTGTCTAGTGTGTGATTATTTCTTTCATTCGCACTTTCCCAAACTCAGCCCCAGAGCTTAAAGACATCTCTCTCTCCCTCTCTCTCTCTCTCTCTCTCTTTGAATGCCCAGCTTTTCTGTGCGGATTAGCATGTGTTAAAGTGGTATTTTGAAGTCACAGTGTGTGTGTGTGTGTGTGTGTGTGTGTGTGTGTGTGTGTGTGTGTCACATGTGTGTGTGTGTCACATGTGTGTGTGTGTATCACATGTGTGTGTGTGTCACATGTGTGTGTGTGTGTGTGTGTGTGTGTGTGTGTGTGTGTGTGTGTGTGTGTGTGTGTGTGTGTCACGTGTGTGTGTGTGTGTGTGTGTGTGTGTGTGTGTGTGTGTGTGTGTGTGTGTGTGTGTGTGACTCTATTGTGGATGATTGCACTCCAGGAATGTGCATACACTGTAGGTAAATAATATATTGTGAGCACCAGTTTCTCTACGAGAAGGTAGACTGATGCGCGCATTCGGAACTTTGTCTTTCTCTCTAATAAATGTCACTGGATCACCTTGCTTTTGCCCTCTGTGTGTGTCTGTGTGTGTGTGTCTGTGTGTTCAGCTTCGATTACCTTGCCTTTTCTCTATTACCATTCCACGCCCGCTCTCTCTCTCTATCTCCTCTCTGCCACTTTCGTTCTACCCATTCTATCTGTTCCGCTTACTCTGTCCAATCCAGTCTGAAACCTTTCGCCGCATTCGCCTCCTCAGTGTTGCCATGGGCGTCTTCCTTCGATATCGTTATCGCCCGAAAACGGCGATAAAGTCAACATAAGCAAACTTCAGAGAGTCTGCGATGGTTTTAATCGCCAGTTCACCCGTGTCACTGCCACCTCATTCTGGCGGCTTGCTCGGATTTCAAAGTGCCGACCGTAGCTGCAGGGTGAGAAGAGAAGAGATAGATCACGGAGGAGGGGTGGGGTAGTCGGAGGGGGTGGGGGGGGGGGCGACCTTTCTCCGTTGCTATGCCGCTTCAAAAGTTTCGACAACTCTTGCTCTCATTTGAAACCTTTATTTTAAAACTTATCTCAATTAAATACGGGGAGCCGGGGTGGCCGAATGGAAGAGCGTTGGACTTTATATGCTCGGGTCGTGAGTTCGAATCCCGGCCGGCTGGGGCCAAATACAGTATTTGTGCTGGCCTTTTCTCGTTGCCCTGTCTTTGATATCGCCCATACGTGGTGGAAAAGGACGTTTAACTCCCAAACACCTACCCCCACCCTCTCACTTAAATACGGAGATACGGTTTGGTCGCGAAAAATACGGAGGAGACAAATTTGAAATATTTAAAAAGGATATTTCAAAAAACTTTTGTAGCTGTCTACGTCACGCTAGTGTGAGAGCACGATCACGCGCGTGCGACGTGGGTAGCGACACGCACGCTGGATGTGCCAAGCGTTGCGCGCGGGGCGTTACGCTAGTGTGAGAGGGCCCTTAGGAAAGTGCACACCACCTTTTAGTTCTGACTGGGATATCACAAGTCACAGCGTGTCGTACCAGTAACAGTGGATACGGCTTCAGAGTGTCGTTCATTTACAAATGAGCGATTCTGCCTATACTGCTATAGTCATTTCTGCAACTTTACAAATTCCTCTAAGCTAGAACTGCTTTGCGTTTACACTTTTGATTTATTTAGTCGATGCGTGCGTGTGTGTGTGTGTGTGTGTGTGTGTGTGTGTGTGTGTGTGTGTGTGCATGCTTTCTGTTTGTTTTTTGGCGTTTTTTTTTTCTGGTGGTGTTTTGTTTTGTTTTTTTTTCTTTGCATGACAGAATACTGACAAGTCGGTGCCGAAAAATACTGACATTTGTGTAAAATAGTACTGACAGACACTAACGGGGGTTCGCCCCTCTGTCAGTATCGGCTTTGGTTCCCACAGCTGAATACAAGGCAGAAGAACCCTCTTTTGTTATGATGTGTCACATGCCACCTGTGGCTCTTTGCCTGTGTCTGTGCGTGCTACAGATTTCGTAGTGCAACACGTGTTGTTGGGGTTGTTAGCTCCTGTCAGTGCGACTCAGGCCAGGCATGCATTCTGTGGCACTGTACTATTTGCTGGTGGTGGTGGTGAGGGGGGGGGAGGAGGAGGGGGGCACCTGTTCACAACTACGCATTCGTAACGCAAGTTTTGTTGCAGCAGAGCAGGGCACAGAATTTGTTGCGCTGTGCTTTTTTTTCTCCCGGGGGTTTGGGGGGGGGGGGAGGGGGGATACGTGTCGGTACCTCTGTCAAATCAGTCAGGACACACCCTTTGCATTATGGGGTCGTCCGCTTCCGTCAGCGTTCGGATTCTGTAGATCCGTTGGCTTGTTCGTTTCTGAACAGTGCAGTATTTTGGTGGTGTTCAACGTGTGTGTGTGTGTGTGTGTGTGTGTGTGTGTGTGTGTGTGTAGGGGGGGGGGGGGTGCTGGCTCAGCACCGACAATTTTGTTGACCTACTTACCGTCAGTGTAGCGCGAAACTCATTTGAAATCATAGATATATTTCTAATTATGGTTGTTTTTTTTGTCACAGACCATGGGCTCTCGCAAGCCGTGCAGTATAGAGGTGTCCACCTTCCGGCAGCGATGGAGCCCTGTCATCATTCCTCTCGTCGTCTGCGTCGTCATCATCATCGCTCTACTCGTCGCGGTGGCTGTTCTGGCGGTCCTGCACGCCACGCCGCCAACCTGCGAGGGCGGTCGCGAAAGCAGGGGGAGGAACATGGCATCGCCCAATCTGTTTAACGACCTCACTCCCACCGAGATGCGTGCTGTCAGGGATTTTCTCCTGAAGGACGAGAGCCTCGGTTTGGTGCCTGTGGAGTCTGCGACAGTGAACAGCAGTTACATCTTCATGATAGACCTTCAGGTAAACTTCAAGAAAAGGATTTGTAAAAACGGTATGCAAAAATTGAAAATTACACGCGAAAATCCTGTTCAGTTGCTGAAGTTCGAACAAACTTGAAACCGACAGAAAATAATCTAATTCGCCTAGTGTGGACTTCAGTTTTTCGTGATAAACAGTTAGTTAGTTAGGGCTTAACGTCTCGCAAACAACAAAGACTATTTCGCGGCTAATCAAGGTCCTCCTTCGCCAGACTAAAATATAAGAAAGGAAGACAATAAAACAAGGTGTGTTTATATATAAAAATTCTATCCAGTTTATATAATAAACACGTTCCACTTCTTTGTACATCGAACATATAGAGGTCTAGAATAATCGCCGGGATAGTCGAATGGTAGAGCGTTGGATCCTCAATGCTCAGGTCGTGAGTTCGAATCCCTGCTGGGGCCAAAATAATATTTGTGCTGGCCTTTTTCTCGTTGCCCCGTCTTTGATATCACCCTTACGTGGTGGAAAAGGACGTTAAACTCCCAAACACCCACCCAACCACCCGTATTACGTGAGGTGTCTAAATTTTATAGAACAGATTTGACTCTTTCGAAAAGCTAAAGATGCCGCTGTCAAGGGGAACATCCCGAACACCTTCAAAGAATCTGCGCAGTAATGTATACGTGAAGAAAATTCATCTTGCGATGGCAACAGGCAACCCCTTTATTTGGCAGTGTTCACAATGGTAGGATAGCGGATAAGATTGTTGTAATCCATACTCATTTCACATTTTGCACACAGCAGAAGGAATGACAAATGAATACGATTTAATTCGAACCCAAACTGAAGTCTGTGCCTCAAAAACAACATCAGAATAGTAGCATGATTTTGTAAGAAAAATCACGATTTGTTTTACCTTGAAACTAAATAAATGGTATGGTATGGTATGGTATGGTATGGTATGGTATGGTATGGTATGGTATGGTATGGTATGGTATGGTATGGTATGGCGTGGCGTGGTATGGTTTGGTAAGTGAGGTGTGGTGTGTTGTGTTGTGTTGTGTTGTGGTGTGGTGTGGCGTGGCGTGGCGTGGCGTGGCGTGGCTTGGTATGCTATGCTATGCTATGCTATGCTATGCTATGCTATGCTATGGTGTGTCATTCTAATTTTAATTTCTCTCTGGTCAGGTACCCCTGAAATCAGGAGTGCTTGGCTTTGCAGACAGCGGAGGGAGGAGACCAAAACGAGCCGCCATTGCTGTCCTGTACAGGGGAGACCTGGACTCCCCCAGGGTGGAGGAACGGATCGTGGGGAACCTCCCAGAACCGACTTACCACGTTCTTGGGAACAACCCCGCCTACCGCCGTGTTCCTGTTCCATTTGCCAGGTTAATATTTATCCAGATCTCTCTTTGTTTCGATTCACTTTGCTTTGTTTTGATGTGGGTGGGGTGAGTTTAAGGGTTTCACGTCCTTTTGCCACCATATATGGATGATGGCAAAGACGGGGCAGCGAGGAAAAGGCCAGCACAAACAGGAGACCAGCCGAGCAGTTTGCTTTGTTGAGTTGCATACCACGTTTTTGTGGTTTTGGGATTTGGGATTTTTTTTTTTTTTTGCGGTTTAGTATCGTGTCCCCTGACTATGGCTGTTTCTCCAAAAGTTCTGGAAATAATGTGTTCAGTCTCTTTCAGGTCAATTCACATTAAAAAATGCTTTATTTTCTGTTTTAAAATGTCACATTTCAAACAGAAAATTGTCTTCAGACCCATACATTATAATATGATCTTGATATCAAATAAGTCACATACGCAAGCAAGCAAGCAAGCGCGTGCACACGCACGCACGCACGCACGCACGCACGCACGCACGCACGCACGCACGCACGCACACACAAGGACATAATACAAAGTAAAAGGACACACCAAGAGTGAGATAGATAGATATAATAATAATAATAATAAAGCGCTGATTCTCAGTGAGCTCTAAGCGCGTACAAGTGAGATACAAACTCTTTGTACAACGAGTCAGCACAGCTAGAGCATTAGACTGTTCCAGTCCCGCCTGGGAACCAAGAATTTGTGCCGGCTCGTTCCTCGTTGCCCCGTCTTTGATATCACCCGTAGGTCGAGGACGGTAAACCTCCAGTAAAACAGCCGGCCAGACAACTTGCCCTGTGCGCGCGTTTACAGCCTCTTGGTTTTCTGATCTTAATCAACCTTATGATACGTCTCCTCAGTTTCCCCACACCTAAAAACAGATGAACTAAAACAATAGTAAACAATGTGCTGTTACACCTGACAACCCTTCCACTTTTTCCTTCAGTCGCCCGATGGACTCAGTCGAGCGGAGAGAGTTGCGGGCCTTCCTGAAGCGAGTGACTGCCCCTTTGCAACTGCTTTTGATGGAAAGTTACCAGCTGAGCCACCACAACTGCTCCGGGGGTCCGGACTGCATGCTGCTCGTGGATATGCCTCCCAGGGGCCAGGAGAGCGGACAGAGGCGGTCCTGGTTTTGGGGGTACCGGCAGGTGGAGGGGGCGCCGCTCCACCCCCTGGGCTTCGCGCTGCTGGTGGATCACGTGTCCACTGACGTCAGCGAGTGGAAGGTGATGAGGGTGATCTACAACGGCCAGATGTTCTATGAAATCGAGGACCTCATGGATCGGTACAAGGTGAGTAGATCTGTCCAGCAGGTGTACGGTCTTCTTGGTGTCGTCATTAGGGTCGCGGCGGCCAACATGAGAATTGCCAACATAATATGAACTGAGGATTAACTCATTTCCCACGTGTTTGACCCTTCTTTCGGTTTTGGCCCTGTATGCGAGAATCAGGCAAGAGTAACGGTTCTTTTACGGCTCTTCTGTAAAGGAGAACGCTTTCCCTACAAGCTGTGTTCGATAGATCTGTGTGTGTGTGTGTGTGTGTGTGTGTGTGTGTGTGTGTGTGTGTGTGTGTGTGTGTGTGTGTGGTCTGTGCGTTGGAGAGAGGGCCAATATTGACGGTTGCTGAAGCCGCAATTTAGACGTCTTTGTGTTAGTCCTTCAAGGGAATGGGTTTCGGGCACATGTAAGCTCTCAGAAGGGCAATGCCTGTTCCAGTAAACTTGACGCAGGTTTCCGTATTTTCATTTTTCGCTTCTCCACCACGTCACCGCATGTCGTCATCTGTTGACGCCGCACTAAAACCTTCATTCCCATAGCTACACACGTGATACGTCATTAATTTTATGCACCATAGCCGACTGTGTGATTCGAATAAACCTCTCACCATCCTACCCTCTTAATTCTCAGGAGGAGTCCCTGCGTAGAGTTCGTCTCTACATGGACAGCTATGATCGGGGTTTCTCTTCATACAAGAGGCGCGGGCCCCACCGGTTTGACGCCCCCGGACAGGGCCCCAGGCTGACGGAACCGGATGGGCGGCGCTTCAGCGTTGACGGACAGTTCGTCAAGTACTTCGGTTGGAACTTCAATTTCAGGTCTCGGTGCGCTACAGGTCTACAACTTTTTGACGTCAACTTTCAGGTGGGTGGTGACGGTAGCTGTTCATTATGAGTCATGAGCAGTGAGTCTGAAAAGGAATGTGAAGGTGCGTTTACACTAGAACTGAGCCAGGAACCAGTGTCAGTGCCAGGTTCGCTTATTTGGATTCCCTGGTGCATTTGGTCAAAGTGGCAAACGTTTCTTGTACGATTCCATTTAATTTTCAATAAGAAAAGGCTTCATGTGTTCAGCCAGGTAATTCGTTTTGCTGCCACGGTTTTGAAACAAATACTTAATTTGTTTTGCTCCTTCGTGTGGTTCCCTGTGAAATCGTGTGTGTTACAAGTCTGATCGCATAAGCTAAGAAAGGCATAAAATGTCCAGAACAGAGGTAATACTAAAGTAATCTGACCGTAAATTGGTTAACTGATGCAGCGTTTGTTTGTTTGTTTATTTGTTTGTTTATTTTGGGTTTGTTGTTGTTGTTGTTGTTTTGTCAGATGTGTGATGTTTATGTTGCTGTGATGGTTGTTATGTTTTTGTGCTTTTGGGCGCCAGTTCTATATTCCACAATTTGTCTGACATTGTGTTGCAGGACGGTCGCATCGCGTACGAAATCAGTCTCCAAGAAGCAGCCGTGTTTTACTCAGGCCACAGTCCTGAAGTCAGCTCCTTAGCTTTCTACGCCTCCTCCTGGCTGGTCGGAGGCTCCTCCTTCGAGCTGGTACCCGGGGTGGATTGCCCAGCCACCTCCCACTTCGTCGACTCATTCCATTTCTTCGACAGCGGCTCGCCTCGCCGCTACAAAAATTCCATCTGCATCTTCGAGCTCAATACAGGAACGCCTCTCAGAAGACACTACACCAATGACCCTGTGGAGGGTTTTACGTATTACGGGGGAGCTGTCGCGAACTGTTTAGTTCTGCGGTCCATAGCTGTTATATGGAATAAAGACTTCGTTTTTGATTACGTGTTCCATTTAGACGGTTCTTTAGAAGTCAAAGTCCACGTGACGGGGTATTTGCAAACCTCGTTTTCTCTACCCCGAGAGAGGTCGTTCGGGCACCACGTGCACAAGGACATCATAGGGAACGTGCACCAGGACCTGTTCCATTATAAGCTCGACCTTGACATTGGTGGCAGCAGCAACAGGTACGAAACGTGGAGGTTCTTTACGGAGGACGAGCCGAACTTCTGGTACCCCACCCAGAACTCCACCAAGATGCGCCACAAGGGCACAGTGGTCAAGACAGAGCGGGAGTCCGTGTGGAATCACAATACGAGTCCCCTTCAGCATCACGTCATCTTCAGCCACAAGCAGGCCAACAGGTAATAATAATAATAATAATGAGCATTGTATAGGCGCTTTACCCAATTTCATGAATCGGCTCAAAGCGCCGCGAACTGAACCCAACACGCATGCTCACGTGAATCACACGCATTCTCTCACACACTGGACATAAACACATTACAATCACGTGGTGCGAAGGGTCAGCTCAGCTATTTAAATATCGGAATTTAGAATTGCATTTATTTTTCAAATTTGGTGGGCTGAACATTTCCAAAGGTAGAAACTTCGATTGGCAGAAGTTGGTTTCTGCGTTAGTCAGTTGGTTCGCTGGCTGTCGGGTCTGTCCGTGGGTTAACGAGCCGGGATAGCCGAATGGTAGAGCGTTGGACTTTCAATGCTCGGGTCAGGAGTTCGAGTCCTGGCTGGGGCCAAATATTTGTGCTGGTCTTTTTCTCGTTGCCCCGTCTTTGATATGACCCGTACGTGGTGGAAAAGGGCGTTAAACTCCCGAACACCCACCCACCCTGTTCGTGGGTTGGTTGTCAGGTCTTTTCGTGGGTTGGTTTGGGATATTCCTTCAGGTAAGGGTAATCAAATACGGAAAGACACAGAGGAAAAACAGACACACAAAGAGGGATCAGAATATCTAGTGCCTGGATGCAAAGCTGGCTTCTCGTGGTCTGGGCACTTTACTGCTTTGTTACTGCTGCGTGCCTGGAGTGAACCATTTAGCCTTAGGCTGTTTCTTCTCCAGTGTCCAGACAGTCAATTCTTTTCACAAGGAACAACCGAATTCATCATGAGTACAATCATGATTACTCGCTATGCGAAATCATCGTCTGCTTACAGCTTGGGAATTGTGAAACTGTTTCAGACATCTCGGGGGCGGGGGGAGCCGGGGATAGCCGAACGGTAGAGCGTACGTTGGACTCCCAAGGCTCCGGTCGTGAGTTCGAATCCCGGCTGGGGCCAAATATTTGTGCTGGTCTTTTTCTCGTTGCCCACACGTGGTGGAATAGGACGTTAAACGCCTCACGAGGGTGGGGGGGGGGGACTTACTGCAGTGGGAAGATATACATGGCCACACAGTGTCCATGACGTTTCATTTAGAATGTGTGTTAGACGCACCTTCTTCCTCTTCATCCGGGTATCCCTGTGTGTTAGACGCACCTTCTTCCTCTTCATCCGGGTATCCCTGTGTGTTAGACGCACCTTCTTCCTCTTCATCCGGGTATCCCTGTGTGTTAGACGCACCTTCTTCCTCTTCATCCGGGTATCCCTGTGTGTTAGACGCACCTTCTTCCTCTTCATCCGGGTATCCCAACATTTGCCAGAAGGGTGCTTTGCTTACGCCGTACATCTGAAAAGTAGTTCGACCCCTGACAAATATTTTGCGTTCTTAAAGGGGGGAAATATACTACATGTATTATGTCTGTGTAACTAATATCGTTTTCCATTTCAGATACCGTTCTCGGCGTGGGTACCGCATCATCCACAACTCGCCCACCGACTTCGTCCTCAAGAAGTCCGCTGTGGCTCAGGCAGCAGGGTGGGCCACGTTCCCGCTGGTGGTGACCAAGTACAAGGATATCGAGGACGCCAGCTCCTCCCTTTATGCCCAGGGCGACCCCTGGGACCCGGTCCTGGACTTCAGGATGTACCTAGAGGACAACAACACCATCGTGGACGAGGATCTGGTGGTGTGGGCGACGCTAGGGAGCACCGTGATCCCCAGGGCAGAGGACGTCCCCAGCCCCACCACCGTCCGGAACACCTACTCCCTCCTCCTCACCCCCCACAACTATTTCAACAAGTGCCCGTCAACCGTGGTCAGTGACGCCGTGCACATCGTCAAGGAGGGAGACGAGATGGTCGTGGACACTTTCGGGACGTCGTCGGGGCAGCCTTCGTGTCTGCAAAGCGAGCGGAGTGTTAGTGACTTCTATGGAAAAATTGACCGGGTAGATCCGTAGAATGTTAACAGCGAGGTGCGTAACTGCGTGGCACATGCAGGACTTATTACTTTGGCAGCGAACTACTGTCGTCCATTAGGCCTTCAGGGAACTCCAGCTTACTCAAGAGCGACACATGGTGATGGTTTGTGATGAAGACTTGACACAGCGCATGGCCCAACCCTAACTGAGTGCTCACGGTGCTTAGAGATCTAAGCTTCCGACAAAAAAAGCTTTCCGAAGTGTGAAAAAATGTTACAGAGTCGACCGTACAAGCACAGTCAACTCTGTCACATTTGCAGAGTTTTCAGCGTCCCTGAAACCCCAATAAAATCCAAGGGCAGCCTGATTTCACAGCTCACTTTGCGTTTTGACACTTAGTGAGAAAGATCGTGCAGCACTCAGCATCCGCTAGACCTGTAGCGATGTGTCTCGCTCACTGACCAAAAGCCAAATAATGTCACGGCAATCTCGTGCTCTGGTTTTATAATGGTCCCCGAAGCGCTGAAAACTCTGCAACTGTGACAGAGTTGCCTGGATTATGCACAGTCGAAGGAGTCGTAGTTTTAAAAAAAACGCAATGTTTGCGGCTTTTTGCTGAGATTGCAGACCTTTAGGGAGAAGTTTGGAAAGAAGTGGGAAACTAGGGTTGCAGGGTGGAGGGAAGCGTTGAAGAGATGAGCCCTCAGACGCTTCCGGCATGTAGTGATGCTGGCTGCCTCTTTCGCTGACTCAGGAAGAGAGTTCCATAGTTTTTTGTCTGCGTTCTTGGAGGACCCCACTGCGTTCACCGCCTCTTCCTGGTGGCGTTAAGCCTGCTCTTAACTGGGCACAGCGCGCGGAACACATATGTGCACATCACAGTCGTTGCGCTCGGTGTGTCTACTAACTACAAAACTGAACACAGCTGTGCTCGGTGACAAACCGATTGAAGATGCACTGTCCGCCATGTTTGCGCGCCGAGTGACGTAGTACAGCCAGTCAGAATCTGTTGTGGAAACCACAGTCACAGTTGTGGCTATTTGAAATCCAGGTTGCTGTGATGACACGAAAGCGGCGGAAACCCTCAAAATCACAACTGTGTCACAACTGTGGACAGCACTGTGGTGCTCCGCAGTGCCCAGTTAAGAGCCGGTCGTTGGTGGAAGGGAGCCACAGGCGGAGAGAACATGCACGTGGTTCAATGGCTCGATATGACCCACACCTGTCTAGAGGTCTGATGCATGAAAAGCGACAAGACTAGTCTCGGACTTCGCTCTAGTCTCAGTGTATAACTGCTTAGGCCCCGTTTATACATCTTGTACTAGTCTTTTAGTCTCAAATTAGTCAACCTAGCTTTGAATTTACGTACCTCTCTCTCTGTCTCTCTCTCTCTCTCTCGGGGAGCCGGAGTGGCCGAAGGGTAGAGCGTTGGACTTCTAATGCTCGGGTCGTGAGTTCGTATCCCGGCTGGGGCCAAATATTTGTGCTGGCTTTTTCATCGTTGTCCCGTCTTTGATATCACCCGATTGTGGTGAAAAAGGACGTTAAAGCCCCAAACACCCCTCCCCCCCCCCCTCTCTCTCTCTCTCTCTCTCTCTCTCTCTCTCTCTCTCTCTCTCTCTCTCTCTCTCTCTCTCTCTCTCTCTCTCCATGCATCAGAAATCAATAGTTTAGCAGTAGTCTAGTCTTACAAAGAAGTAGTTTAACTTTGAGTTAGTATGTGATGAAGGTTTGCAACGTGCAATGTGGCCGGATATAACAGACGAGGTCCAAAAAGCCTTGATCTCTCACACCGCAGCACTACCTTTTACCCAAACAACAGCAAACGTCATGTGTAACATGTTCCAACGAGAAGTCTCGTGGCGCTGAGATTACACTATAAATAAATCCTTGTATTCTTTTCGCCCCATAACATCATACGTTTAGAGACACTTTGGGTTAACTATCTTGAATACCGCTGGAGAATGTTTTATTTTGTGTATGTACTGTACATGCATTTGCCGCACTGCGGTTTTTCCTGTTTGTTTGTTTGTTTTTTTTAACCACAGATCTGCTGTGAACATAATACAGCAGTTATGACCCGTTTTGTTTTGTTTTGTTTTTCAAAAAGAAAAAGCCGCATGTTTTGTGGTTTTCTAAAGCCCTGTGGCCGTGCAGTTTGAACTGTAATCTCTGTCAACTGAAAGTTAAAGATCTAAGCTCCCAACAAAAAGCTTTCCGAAATGTGAAAAAATTTTTACAGAGTCGACCGTGCAAATCCAGTCAACTCTGTCACAGTTGCAGAGTTTTCAGCGTCCCTGAAACCACAATAAAAGCCAAGGGCATCCTGATTTCACAGCTCAGTTTGCGTTTTGACATTGAGCGAGAAAGATCGTGCAGCACCCAACAGACACTTTAGCGATGTGTCTCGCTCACTGACCAAAAGCCAAATAATGTCACGGCAAACTCGTGCTCCGGTTTTATAAGGATCCTCGAATTGCTGAAAACTCTGTAACTGTGACAGAGTTGACTGTGTTTGGGGAAAGCTTCGGAAAACTTTTTGTTGGGAGATTAGATCTTTTAAGCCTGCTCTTAACTGGACACAGCGCGCGAAACACACATGCGCCACATCACAGTCGTTGTGCTCGCTGTCTCTACTAACTGCAAAACTGAACAAAGGCAGCTGTGCGCGGCGACACGATCACGATACGATACCATCCGACGCCCATCGCGTCCGCAATGGCGACGACACTGTGGCTGGCGTCTGCAGTGCCCAGTTACGAGCCGGCTTTACAACACTTAACTGAGACAAAGTTGACCGTGTATTGTGTGTTAAACAAAATACTGCTTGCATCATTTTGTTGAAAATGTGGATCTGTAAGGACGATGACTATTTTCATGCACTCTGACTGTGATCTTTCGTTAAGTTTGTCCATTAGTTTATTTTCCTTTGATTCTATATGTTCTTCTTGTATCGTCGCCATTGACGTCTGATGTGTTCACTACATGATAAAACGCAGACGTCAATATTACGATACTACAGGAGGAGTGAAATACTGTCTGCTGCATGTTCTGTCGATTACATTGATTGTTTTGATTGGTTGTTGCACATCTTCTTTGCTCATTCTGCTACATTTATTCTGTGATATTGCCCTCTCTTGCTTGTTTACTTCGCTTCACTTTGAAGTGCAGTTTATTTTGAATATGTACGCTTACAACAGTACACTACACTATAAAAAAAAAACAATGTGCATTACACTTCTGTGCTGTAGGTACTTATCCGTCCGAGTAGTCCTTTTTGGCGTAAGTATTTGACAATTTCCGTCGGTCATAATCTTGCCTGGGTTTGCTCTTGTGTGAGCAAAGCGCTAACGGCTCAGTATACTAGCGTTAAAATTCGTTATGCTTCGTTGAAATGGCGTCAATACTTAGATCATGATCGCGCTAATTCTTTTTTTTTTCCCTTGAAATCAAAAACCTTGTAATTTGAGAGGTGGTTAAAACTTTATTGAAATAGATGTACCGGCTGCAGAACAAAAACGCCGGGTTTTTTGGGGTTTTTTTTTAGTATACATATTTGCAATTAATTGTATACCCAGCAGCTGTTTCGGTATTCCTTCTGTCCAACACTAGCAACAGCTGAACTACAATTTTCATTGTAGCCGGGTACCCCCTGAGTTTTCTTCCACCTATAATAACCAATGAGCTTTCAGGGTTTACTGTTCCCATGATAACGCGTTTCTGTTTGTTTTCGGTTAGACAGGATTATCCTGTACTTCTACAGCCGGTCGGGTGTTAGTGCCACTGCTAACACTGAATTAGCGTCAGAATTAGACTAACGAGTCTGAACTTCAGTTCTCCACACTGGCATTCTACGCTGCAAGATCAGTTGCTACTCCTTCCGTTCAGCAGAGTTCTGGCTCTGCGGTGATATGCCCCCAGACCGGCTCACGCCTGCCTGGTGAACTTTGCCGGCACCCTGGACGTGATACCCGCAGGTATCAGATCACGTCTTTGTTCTGCTTCAGTGGAGCGCCTGAGAGACCAGGAATACGACTGGTTTCGACGCAGTACCAACAAAACGCCTCATGTGATACCCGCTATTAGATCACTTCTTTGTTCTGCTCGAGTTTACCTCGGGCCGTGAGCTCGCATCCCGGGTGGGTGGTGCCAAATATTTGTGCTGGCCTTTTTCTCGTTGTCCCCGTCTTTGATATCACCCTTACATGGTGGAAAAGGACGTTAAACTCCTAAACGCCCACCCCTACCCACCCATGCTCGAGTGGAGCTTCTCAGAGAGCAGGAATGCGACTGGTTTCGACGTAGTACCAACAAAACGCCTCACAGTTCAAAACACGGTTAGAGGTCTGTCAACAGACAAAACAAATTTATTCCAAAAGTTTTGGCCAAGGAGTCGTGGTCAGGGCACAAACAAACAAATAGAAGGACATCGCTTGTACTGTCGCTTATACTGAACTGTCCATCAGTTCATGGAGAGCAGAGTTTTCCTGGTGCAGCAGACGCACGTGACGGGGAAGTGGAGGGGGGTGGGTGGGGAGCGGAGGGGGGTCCAGCGCGTTGGGTCGAATGTCCGCAGAACCAGTGTGAGCGAGGAGCGTGAGTCCTGAGCGTGAGAGCAATGTCTGCCCCTGCAGCGCCGAATGCTGCACTCGTTGACATAGATGGATTGCTAATGAGAGTCCGTCCGCGCATGCTAGGGTGGAAGGTACCATTACCCACCCCCACCCCCACCCCCCCCCCCCCCCCCCCGTGTCAACCGTCTCATTAATTTTCAGGCGAACTTGTGGCTGGTGACCTTTCTGACCTCTCTTCTCATCCACTACTACAGTCTTAACTCAGTTCAGGGCCCATATGTAGAACTCGAGGTTAATCTAACCCACGGCTACGGGCCTAGCCCAGACTAGGACAAAAGAAACCCCCAAACAAAATTAAATGAAAAAGGAAGGGAAGAAAGAAAGACAAAAATCCTTCTATAACGGCATAGGCACCTTGCTGGAATGGACCCGCTTCCTGGTTTTAAAAAAAAAATTACCCTAGAGCTAGTTTAGTTCGAGGTTAGACTCTAACCCAGGGCTAAACTCCCTAACCCCGACTTTTACATACGGGCCCTGGCCTCTCTTCTCATCCACTACTACAGTCCTTTGACTTCAGGTTTTATGACGCGGTACCTGTGACTTTGTCCGGATTGTAGCTGGGTGGGTGTTTGGGAGTTTAACGTCCTTTTCCACCACATAAGCTTTGTCCAGAGGTTTATTTAAAGGAGCTAAGGCTACTATTTTTGTGCTCACAGATCGTTCTGGGTTGTTTCGGTGGTAAATTTCATCTTTAATCACACCACTTAGACACCTGGACAGTGACAGCCTCCGCTGGCACTGAGCCATCAGAAGTGTGCTCGATGACGCGGCGACAAAACTGACCGCGCCAGTAGTGTAACAACAGAATTTTTGCATGTTTGACTGCTCGCGCCAAGCGTAATTTTAAACAACATTGTATCGCATTATGAGCTGTACTAATCATCAAGATAGAGTATTTTAAGGTTATCCAGTTAAGGTAGCTATCCTTTCCCTTTACAACCTGCGCACTTGGGTCGTCTCCAATCACTTTTTGTGGCGTGGGCTTTAAACCCTATCTAACCAAGCAACCAGTTTAGGCCAGTAAGTTCACACTGGCCGTTGGTTATTGTTTGCGGTTGACCTCGGTTAATTTTTTTCTGTTTGACTTTCAACCTCTGCTGAAACACTTGTTCTTTTCATTTACATTGCTGCTTACAAAACGTCACATTTACACGCATTCGTATTTATTTGCTCACGGGGAAAAGAGTCTTTGTTTTAAATCGTTTCTGATGTGAAGTTCGTATGGCTCTCTACATTCACACTGACTCGTGCATTTTGTGTGCACGTGGTAAACGTGCGCCGGTATCATTTTCTGATGTTTTTTGTTCAACTTGGAATTGTAGCAGCGAGACAAAGTGAATAAAAATGTCATTTAACTGTGGATGATTGCACTCCAGGAATGTGCACACTGTAGGTAAATACATGTAATATGTTGTGTGTATCAGTTTCTCTACGAGAAGGTAGATGCGCGCATTCGGAACTTTTGTCTTTCTCTCTAATAAATGCCATTGGATCACCTTGCGATCACCTCTGTGTGTGTGTGTGTGTGTGTGTGTGTGTGTGTGTCTGTCTGTCTGTCTGTCTGTCTGTTTCTGTGTGTGTGTCTGTGTATGTCTCTGTGTGTATGTGTGTCTGTCTGTCTGTCTGTCTGTCTGTCTGTGTCTGTTTCTGTGTGTGTGTGTGTGTGTGTGTGTGTGTGTGTGTGTGTCTGTCTGTCTGTCTGTCTGTCTGTCTGTTTCTCTGTGTGTGTGTGTGTGTGTGTGTGTGTGTGTGTAATCCGAAAGGGACAATAAAGTAGTAAAAAAACTAAAACTAAAAAAAAAACACAAGTTGGCTCAGCCAAGATGGAATTACCCCATTCAACCGTCTCTCTCAGAGACAAGAGTACAAGCAGACCTGAGAGGAGATCTCTTTATTTACAGAAATGTTTAAACTGACAATATACTGATTGTTCGAATATTAAATTATTTTCATTTAGGTCGTCACAAATGTCAACATTTTAAGGTTCCGTAACTACGTGTAAGTGAAGCGCGAATACGCACAGCAAAATGACATGTACACGTTCATAGAAATCTCTCTCTCTCTCTCTCTCTCTCTCTCTCTCTCTCTGTCCAGTAGGTCTTAATGAATTAACAGGAATGCCTGACTGACAAAATACTGATCGTGCAAATATGACATTATGTCCATTTAAATTGCCAACCAATTACAAATACCAGCACTTTAAAATCAATAATATTACATGGCTCTCTCTCTCTCTCTCTCTCTCTCTCTCTCTCTCTCTCTCTCTCTCTCTCTCTCTCACACACACACACACACACACACACACACACACACACACACACACACACACACACACACACACACACACACACACACAGACTCACAGTCACAGACTCACAGTCACACACACACACACACACACGTACACACACACACACACACACACAGAGTAGTCATCAGCATCAACAGACCAATAACAAATAATAACGATCATTACCACATAGTTGCATAGTTTCGCGGAAATGATAGCACCTTGCGGCCCACTTTCTGGTTTTTCACGATTTAATGTAAGCACGTTACGAACTAAAGAAAATTTTCTACCTGCAAAATCCTAGCGCTTTCCTTCAGTTCTATACACCGTCTAAGCGGTCAAACCATGATAAAGCATTCATACAAATTTAACGCACGTGTCTGCCATCTGTGCACAAAGCTGTCAGCAAAAACCAGATGAATTATTCAAGTATTTCAACCAATATATGCAATCCTAAAAGGCATAGCTCAACTGAATACACGTGTCATCGACTCTTTGTGATTATCAAACCTAATCATAAAGTCTACAGGCAATTTATCAAATTGTAGTTTGTGAAAACACATAGAATCTACAAGTTCTGTCAGAACCAGAACACACTTGAAATGCAAGCACACCGGCCGTGGCAAAACTTACATACCGAAGTCCACAGTTTTCCAAGTGCGTGCGTGCGTGCGTGCGTGTGTGTGTGTGTGTGTGTGTGCGGCGTGCGTGCGTGCGTGCGTGCGTGCGTGCGTGCGTGTGTGTGTGTGTGTGTGTGTGTGTGTTAACTACTAACACATCACATGGTGTCGTCAATTTCACCGGACTGCACAGCGCCCTCTGCCGCCGAGATTTGCCTCCCTTTGTCCTTCCGGAAACTGCTGTAGCCGCCGGCGTGCCGGTGGATGGGGTTCTCAAACACATCCTCATTGACCTCATCGGCCGTATTGAACGTCTCAAGGCTCAGTGGAGAGTTCTGACCGTTGAGACCAGGCTCACCCCGACCTCCCTTCAGGTTTTCCTCGGATCTTCCATACTTGTTCTCCAGAAGGTCGAAAGCGGACCGAGGCCGGAAATAGTTACGTGCCCTGTGCACCTGAAAATGAAACAAAAGGAGCTGTAGAGGAATGCCTAACTGACAAAATACTGACTTGCACCCACTTGCAAACATGATATGCCCCCCCCCCCTCTCTCTCTCTCTCTCTCTCTCTTACACACACAAACACACACACACACACACACACACACACACACACACACACACACACGCACGCACGCACGCACGCCCCCTCCCCCCTCTCTCTCTCTCTCTCTCTCTCTCTCTCTCTAACTGTAGGCCATTCCCTTGTTTATTTGTTTTCCTTTTCTTTCTTTCTTTCTTTCTTTGTTCTGGAAGTCCCTTCTGTATTTCTCTTACATATGTGATACATTATCAGTCACGGCACGTGAATGTGATGAATATGAATTAAAAGGTGCCAATGCCACCATTTTTAATGTTCACAGATCGTTCTGAGCTGTTTTCGTGGTATCTATCATCACACCACTTAGACACCTGCACAGTGACAGCGTCTGAGCCAGCAAAAGCAAGTACTCGATGACCCGAGGTCAAGCTCGAGTCCCACTCGGGGCAAAGATTTTCTTCCTCTCCGGCATGTGGCTCCTTTCATTCGGGCTGGGTTCTCTCCGGGTACTCCGGCTTCCTTCTGTCTCACCCCCCCCCCCCCCCTCTGCTTTGGATATTTTCAGCCCACAAAAATTCAAAATAAATGCAAATGTAAACATCTGATCCGACCCGGCCTTCACATCACGTGATTGTAATGTGTAATGTATGTGTGAGAGAATGCGTGTGATTCATATGAGCGTGCGTGTTGCGTTCAGTTCGCGGTGCTTTGAGCCAAGCAAATGGGAAAAGCGCCTACACGATTCTCACATCATGATGACAATGGTGATGATGATGATGATGATGATGATGATGTAACTGTTTTGCATACCGGTGCTTGGATTTCCCCGTCTGGGTAGTCACCTTCAGACCGTCCTCCATATCTGCACCTAGAAATGAGCGTTTAATAAGCTCTCATTCTATAGCTGTCCTGTTGAAATACCACATAGCACACCAAACTCTTCTAATCTTATCAACGAAAGGGGAGCCGGGGTGGCCGAATGGTAGAGCGTTGGACTTTCAATGCTCGGGTCGTGAGTTGGAATCCCGCCGGCTGGGGCCAAATATTTGGGCTGGCCCTTTTTTTCTCGTTGCCCCGTCTTTGATATCATCCTTATGTGGTGGAAAAGGACGTTAAACTCCCAAACACCCGCCCACCCACCCTTATCAACGAAAGCCTGTCCGGATGTGTAGGCCGCCATGCTGCATCAAGGTGGGTAAAGGCCCTTGGTTTGTGATACGTTCTGAGATGGTGATACGTAGATGAAAACACACTAGTAACCACCCTGTGCATATTTAGTAGTTAAGGTTGCTCGTCCCCTTCACATCCTATGAGTAGATTTTGACAAGAGTAGGTTTGAAAGTAGGTTTCTTTTTACGTAAATAGTGAGGCTGGAGACAGACAGACACTGAGTCGGGCACTGAGAGAGAGACAGACAGACAGACAGACACTGTGGCGGGCACTAAGACAGACACTGAGAGAGAGAGGGAGAGAGAGAGAGGGGGGGAGAGAGAGAGAGAGAGGCAGACAGGCAGGAAGGCAGACAGACAGACAGACAGACACTGACGCGGGCACGGGCATAGACACTGAGAGAGAGAGAGACAGAGAGAGAGACAGAGATAGAGACAGAGACAGACAGACAGACAGGGAATCGAACTGATGGCCCAAGCATTGACAGTTCGACATTGTCCGGCGAGTGAGTCACTGACTATGAACATGATGCTGGGGTCTTACAACTGAAATAGCTGACGACAATGACGACCGAGGAAAGGAACGGAAACGACGACCACACTTACTTTCTGATGATTACCCAAGCGACGACAACAATGATGACAAGAGCGAGAACTCCGCCAAGAATTCCAACAGCGATTGTCAGACTTTCATTGTCGTTCTCCAATTCTGTAAGAAAAAAAAAAGAGAAAAAAACGAGAAGACTAAGTTCTTTTAATCATTCAACGGAAAATAAGGGTTTTCGGAAGGGAGAAACAAGGTGTTCACCAGACCAATATGTTGTTTGCATTCAGTGACCTACTGTCGTCAAGGTCATTCTTTTGAAATGCAGTATATCGGAGAGACAAACAGACACACGGATTCTCTCTCTCTCTCTCTCTCTCTCTCTCTCTCTCTCTGCGCGAGTTTGTGCGCAATCTGACAGTTTATGAACGAATTTCGCCGTCTATAATCATTGTGAACGTTACATCACTCGTGACTCGCGTTGGTTGGTTGGTTGGTTGGTTGGTTGGTTGGTGGTGGTGGTGGTGGTTTTTGTTTAGGTTTTTTCTTTTCGTTTTCTCCTTTTTTTGTCACTAGCGTTCTGTGTCACTGATGGGTATATTGCGACGACCTCCCGTCGACAACGTTGACTGTTTGTCTCTGGTTTTTGTCGGAACGAACTATTTCCAATTACAAGTATTTCTGAGAAGAAAGCCCTGATGACTCAAAACAATGAAGTCCGTTTGTTTGCTTTTCGTCGCGCACACCAGTTTCAGCTGCTCTGTTATTTTGTCGCCCTCGGGAAGTAGCTGGCGATGGCACAGATCTAGAATTTCAATGACAAAAGTGTTATTGTGCAAACATTTCCTGCTGATGTGGCGTACCAGAGGATGAGTATCGGAAAGACGCTGTAACAATGCGTACGTAAGCTGACCAACATCATCATGTGTGTGTGTGTTTTCCTTAGTACGGAAACCGGTTATCACTTAACAGGATGGTGTTGCTTTGAATGACAGTCTGAACACAAACGAACGTGCCCTCGACTTGCAAATGATTTCCATTTTCATTCAGTTTCGCATCAACAACGGTTACGGATTGTTATTACTGTTGTTGTTGTTGTTGTTGTCGTTTTTTGTAGGTTTTTTTTTTGTTGTTGTTGTTGTTGCTTTGTTTGTTGTCGTTCTTTTGTTATTGTTGTTTGGGGTTTTTTTGTTGTTGCTGGCTTGTTGTTGGTTTTTGTTTGGTTTTTGTTTGTTTGTTGTTGTTTTGTTTTTGGTTTTTGGTTTTTGGTTTTTGGTTGTTGTTGTTGTTGTTGTTGTTGTTGTTGTTTGGGGAGGGGTATTTTCTAGAGTTGGGGGGAGGGGGGGTTGGTTTGATTTGTTGTTGTTGTTGTATTGGGTGTTTTGTTTTGTTTTGTTTTGTTTTGTTTTGTTTTGGTGGGCGGGTGTTTTTGTTTTGTTTTTATTCGGGGGGTTTTCAGGGGGAGGGGGCATTTGTTGTTGTTTTGTTTGTTTTCTGGTTTTTGTGGGGTTCTTTGTTATTATTGTTCTTGTTGTTTGTTTATTTTGTTGTGAACGAAAACAAGCAAAGCCGCACATTGGTGCTGCATATGGCAAAGGCTAAACGTCAGTAGAACTATGAATGTTTTGTTGTATAATGCCCTAGCAGATAAACACCGTATTCTTGTCCCTTTGAGTAGACAAGGTAAGTGCACGGTATCTGGGAGCTGTGAGAGTGGTCTGAATATCAAGAAAACTTTCACCTACCCTGGATTCTGGACGCGAGTCCCTCCTGATCTCCTGACCCGGCACCGGAAGTAGTCGACAGCATCTCAGACACCGATGACGTAGCCACTGATGACGTAGTTGTGGCGTCCGCCATAGGCGTTGTGGCGGTGGGTGCAGCTGTGGTGGTGAAGGTGGTGGTGGCGGTGGAGAGCGCGGTGGTCGTTGTCGTATCAGGTGACGGCGTCGGCGTCGAAGTGACGACCATTGTGGTCGTATATGACGACGTCTCGGCTTCCGGCGTCGGTGTGACGTCAGCTGGTGGCGGCGTTGTGGGTGACGTCATCCGTTCACTGGTGATGAGCGTGCTTGACTCTGTGACGTCTCCCGGCGTGGTCATGGGCACGGCATTGGTCTGCGGTTTTGTACTAAGCAATGACGTAGAAGTGACAGGAGTGGACGTCATCGTTGCTGTAGTTGTCGCTACGCCAGGCGTTGTGCTGACTCCTCCACTCGTGCTGCCCGGCGCTGATGATGACGACATGGTCGAACTTTGCATCCTCGTCGACGTCTCCACAGTTGTTGTTAGATTCTCGACAGTGGAAGCTTCTGACGTCACCGGTGACGTCACTGGGGTGCTTGAGATCGAGGAGGAGGAGGAGGTCACTGCAGGCTGATCTGACGTTGAAGATGAAGACGTTGCTGCTAGCTGGGTAGAGGTTACGGTTGAAGATGTGACGAGTTGTGTAGAATCTGGAGGAGAGGATGTACTTGTCAGTGGTGCTAGAGTCGTGTTCGGTGTCACTGTTGGTGTCTGGGGTACTGGTGTAGGTCCTCGTGTAGGTGCTGCCGTCGTCGTGGGCAGTTTTGTAGGCGTTACTATTGGAGTTGGTGTTGGAGGCGACTCCGTTGTTAATGTGGAACCAGTGACACTGTCAGGAGTGGACGGGGAGGGAGCAGCTGTGGTTGCCGATGTCACCAGCTCGCCAGGCAGCACAAGGAGAAAGATCACACACCCTGTTCGTACAGAAAGAATGCATGTGGACTAGGTACAATATGCAATGCATGCAAAGTATGTAGTGTACGTAGCATATGTAAACTAGATCGTTGTATGTAATGCAATGTGTATAATGTATGAATGGTTTGCAACGTATGTAAGGTATGTAATGTATGTATTGTACGTGGGGTGGGTGGGTGTTTGGGTGTTTAACGTCCTTTTCCACCACATACGGGTGATATCAAAGACGGGGCAACGACGAAAAAGCCAGCACAAATATTTGGCCTCAGCCGGGATACGAACTCACGACTCGAGCATATGTATTGTACGTTATGTTGTCCGTTATGTCACCATATACCAAAAAGATGAATAAAAAAAAATAAGAAGAAGAAGAAGAACTGAGTATTGTATAGGCGCTTTACCCAATTTCTTGAATCGGCTCAAAGAGCCGTGAACTGAACCAAACACGCACGCTCACGTGAATCACACCGATCTCTCTCACACACTGGACATGAACACATAACAATCACGTGGTGCGAAGGGTCAGCTCAGCTGTTTAAGTTTCGGAATTTTGATTTGCATTTATTTTCAAATTTTGTGGGCTGAACATTTCCAAAGCAGAGTTAGTACTAGCAGTAGCACCGGTTTTTGCTGTCAAGGAGGTTGCTTTTGAAACGGGACAATCTCATTTCCGTGCAACATCACGACCGGATCAAATCATGAATGGCTTTCCTGTTACATGTATACACTCTACAGTATAACCCTGGGGTAGCAAATGATCAGAGTGTACAGGCAATAGACCGTGAATATCGAGATTTTTGTGCTTGTTATCGTCCGACGTTGTTTGCGAATTGTAACGTCCTTGGCCGTCAAATAAGGGTAATATCAAAGCCGGGATTCGAACTCATGACCCGAGACGGTCTAAGTGGCGGGATGACCTCCACAGTATGAAGTGCCCCGCATTTAACCGACCTACCCCACTCTGCCTCAGTTCAAATCCAGCTTAAAGACTTACCTATAACACGCCAGTTCTTCTGTTCTGTAGGTATATACATGCAGTCAGTATAATTATTTCACGCAGTAGTGAGATGTGTGTGTGTGTGTGTGTGTGTGTGTGTGTGTGTGTGTGTGTGTGTGTGTGTGTGTGTGTGTGTGTGTGTGTGTGTGTGTGTGTGTGTGTGTGTGTGTTTTAGCGCAGTGACTCCAGTCCTGTGAGAGCATGCGCTTTATAAGCACTATGTATAATCATCATCATCATCTAAGCAACTTGAGGCTGGAATTGCCCGGATCAATGCAGCTTGAGGCTAAAAGTGCCCCGGGTCTAAGCAGCTTGAGGCCAGAAGTGCCAAGGCGTCAAACGAGCCGGGAAATACATCTGCCTCCATTCCTCCGGCTATCCTGGCTCCCCGAGTAAAGAGAACTCGCTTTTTCCGTGCGGCGAGGTATGAAAGCCAAAATTATTGTACGATTTTAGCCATAGTACCAATATAGCGGCTACACCCGATTTACGCCGCACACTTTGGATACTTGTGGGGCCGGCGATCACCCCCGGCACGTGGCCAAGGTGAAAAGGTCGCTATGAATATTCAAGTCCTTACTGTCGGGTTGCAGTGAATTGTTATCTATCTATGGACAACACGCCAGCGCTGTGTCAGTCACAGACTTTAGCACACAAATATATATATACATGTATCTCAGTGTATCAAAGTGTCGGAACCGAAACGAACGCTTTAATCTAATCCCGGTTATGCCGGGTCAAATTCTAAAGCGGCACAAGGGTGTTCCACGGCATGAGGGAGTGGTGCATGCTTGTTGCGCTTAGAAATGCAACAGAGAGAGAGAGAGAGAGAACAAGAACAAGAACAAGAACCTTTATTTTACAACGGTAGAAGTTACAGGCATATTCATACCAATTTTAAAACTTGCCGTTGCTACACTACATGAGCTAATACTACTGAAAATCAAAAAAGAAGAAGAAGAAGAAAAGAAAAAAAAACCAGCACACACACACACACACACACACACACACACACACACACACACACACACACACACACAACCACACACACACACACACACACACACACACACACACACACACACACACACACACACACACACACACACACACACACAGAGTGAGAGAGAGAGAGAGAGACAGACAGACAGACAGACAGACAGAGACTGACAGAGAAATTACTGTGTTTGGCACTGACAGTCTTAGTGGATGAGATGAGTTCTAAGGGTTCCTCTGAAAGACGGGGTGTTAGGGGCTTTCTCAAAAAGGCTCAGACAAGGAGCTCCACAGGTCACATAATACATTTCTTTTTCTGCTCTTTGCCTCCCACTAATGTCAGCGGCACACTTCCTTCAAACCATACTCTTTTCAACCAAAACAGACAATGGTTTTCCGAGAAGCAAGACAAGCAAGCTGCATGCCAAAAGTGAAGCCTCGAAAACGTCATTTTGTCAGTCCGTCTACCGATGTGGAGTCCGTGCAAACCCCACATACTGAAATAGTTCAAAACTGTACACTCTGTTATTCATGCTCCGTGTGGGCAGCCCCCAGACGTCCGCCACATTGTAGACGGTTGTGATGGCCTGCCCACCAGCCTCCAGCCGGTCTGGGACCTGAGAGACAGATACTCACTGAAGACGGTAGACTTCCTCAGGCCACACCAAGCCCTAGGTGACAGGCCAATGAGAACCCTGGCCGACGCGATCGTCAGATCAGATCTGACAAAATGGTTTTGAAACCAAAAAGCGAGGGGACAAACCTGTGATAATCTAAAAGGCAAAAGTACGGATGACAGAACAGACTGAGGCACTGAAAAACAAACCCAGACCAGGCATTTGAAAGCCAAGCAGAGACCCTCTGACGTTGCCCAAAGCTAAGCAAAACAGCCCTCACACACCCCAAAGACACTTGCCTAGCCAAGCAGCCAAAGACACACGCCAGGACCAACTTGTCCTTAAGGGCCTAAAGCCATAGGACGTAAAGCAAGCTAATGATGATGATGATTCATGCTCCGCACATGCCCAAGGATATGCGTAAAAATAGGTCACCCATCAAGTCATTGCCATTTATCAACACACCAAACATGCCTCTTTTCACCAAAACCTATAAACTGGCATCAAATGCACTTTCAACAACTCTAAAAAAAATTATTTAAAAAAAAATCAAGAAAAACATGGGAAATTCATTTTAATAATACCGGTCCTAACCTCTACCATCACTGTCACCATCATTGTCATTTTACAATGTCGTGTTAGGATGTATCATAGCTGTGTGTATGTAACGTGTATGTGACGTGTATTTCCTGTGTATGTAATGTGACATGTATTTCATGTGTATGTATTGCCACCCCACTATTGTGAGGCGTCCAGAGCTCCAGCAGGAGGTTGGGCGCCAGACAAATCCTCAGTATTATTATTATTATTAGCCTGCCTCATTTGCATTGTATTCTGTGACCGAGTGGGAGCACCATTTCAGAAAGATCTAATACCAGAATTCTACCGGCCCCCGTAGTGTAGTGGTTAGCACTTCGGATCATGGACCGGGAGACCCGGGTTCGAATCCCAGCCGAGGCAAGCGGGATTTTTCTACCAATGTCGGCTCCTACCAAGAGCGGGTGTGCTATGGGCCCGTTGGGGAGGCTGTTGCCACACAGCCGAGATTCACCCACTTCACGGGTGCGACTTTGGGGGTGCTTCCCCTAGTATGACACGTCTTATGATGTGGATGATTACACGGCCGGCACCGCAGGTGCCGTAGTTCCCGGGCCTGGTTAATGCCGGGATATTTATGACAGGAAGCGTGGAATGCGGCCCTGTCCCGCAGTCCCAAACCACACGGACCTCCATAGCATCATCTTACTATCATCCTCATCTCCACCATCATGCATAATAAAAATTGTCCCAGCTTCCGAGTCCTCCGTGGCTTTCATCCATGACCTGGGAGGAACACCACTGAAGCTGGCAAAGAGTTGGGGCAGCAACAAAAAAAAAAATCTTCCTGGTGGTGTTGTGTCGCCGCCACGTCACTGACAAGGCCCTATCGTCCTATCAACGTGCACGCACAGATCGAATTATAAAGTAGGTTTCATACGCCTGTGAGGGCCAACCGGAAAACAAGCACAGCAAATGCATGTGTTTGGTATCAGCGAAAGGGAATAGATTTTCGAGAAGCGCGGGTAGTATCTATCTGACACTGGTACCTGTCTCTCTCTCCCTCTCTCCCGTGTGCATATCGCACCCCCATTGACAATGCGTGTGACAGGCATACAAGAGCACGTTGAGAACTTTTCATCAATTGCACTGAATCTGTACATCAGAATCAGATTGGTAGTTTTTTTTATCAGCTTTTTCGAGTCCCAGTCTGTTAAGGAACGGACCGCAGAGCAAAAGCCTACAGCGAGCAAAACATTGCGTTCAGAAGCATCAGAGAGAGAGAGACTGACAGACAGACAGAGACAGAGACAGACTGAGCCACAGACAGACAAAGAGAGAGACGGAGAGAGAGAGAAACACAGACAGACAGAGAGACAGAGACAGGCAAGCAGACAGAGAGACACACACACACGGACAGAGACAGACAGACAGAGCGAGAGAGAGAGAGAGAGAGATGATGATGATGATGATGATGATGATGATGATGATGATGATGATGATGATGAAACTTTATTTACCAACGGTAAAAGTTTTGACAGAAATTCGCCAGTTTGCAAACTTGCCGTTGCTAATACTACAGAGACTATCTACTAAGGAAAAAAAGGGAGCAAAATATAAAAGGTATTATGCACTAAACTACAAAAAACAAAACCATAGAAAATCGTCCATCAGGTCAAAACGCATTCACACACACACGTACGACCTTTGTAAACACAAATCACTGATATAATACTGAATTGATGTAAAATAGAAAATCAAAATAACAGGTTGCCGCGTAACGTACGTTACGTGCGATCCATCAGGTACTGTTTGAGTGCACGCTTAAACATAGAAGTAGATGTATTTAGTTTCAGGTGTGAAGGGAGGGAATTCCATTGTAATGCTCCAGAGAAAGAAAGGCTTGTTTTGAATAAGTCAATACGCGGTAATGGTAAGCGCAGGATGCCATTCCTCGAGGTCCTCTCATGCCGCTGATTTAAATTAAAAAGAGTTTCCAGATATGGTGGCATTGTCTCGTTGAAGATTTTATGTATGAATACACACTTATTGTAAGTAAGCTGGTGTTCAAGGCTAAGAAGATTAAGTTTTTTTAAAATTTTTCGCTAGTTGGGAGAGGTTCTGGAAGAACCATTTTAACAGCTCTCTTGTACAGCGAATTGAGTCTGGCCATATGGACATCGCTGCACCCGTCCCAAACAGTGGAGGCATAAGTAACATGTGAGGTTATATGTGCGTAAAAAAACAGCTTTCGGCTATGGATATCAGTTATGTGCCTTAGCTGAGAAAGTAAATATACGTTTTTCGAAAGAGTTTTACACAGTGCATTTATCTGGGCCTCCCAGAGAGAGAGAGAGAGAGAGAGACAGACAGACAGACAGACAGACAGACAGAGACAGACAGAGGCAGAGACAGAGAGACAGAGCGAGACAGACAGACAGAGACAGAGAGAAAACTAACAGAAAGTTACACAACAATACCTGAAACGATGAAGCCAACTCAAATGTAAGCAATAATTATTATGCTGCCGTTAGTCCGTCCTAACTTGAATCGTGTCAGTCGCCCACTCACCTCTTCGCGGTCAGTGGTGGACAAATGCATCAGCCAGTGTGTGCATGCAGTTTAAGTATAGTTTTGTTATGAGCGGCCTACATTGACAGGGAAGTGTAGCCGCGCAGTTTCATTTTCATCTCGGCTGAATCGTCACCCACCCTGCACGGTAGTATTTAGAGACACTAGATGTCTATCATTTGAAAGAAACGGAAACGGTAATGACTGCGAAGTGGTTACAAGTTAAGCAAATAAAAGCGACACAAAAGGGACAGAAACCACTTAACTTTGACAAAGGACGGCACAGGTCGACGTTTCGGCTTACGCCTTCTTCAGGACATAAACAAATGGGACAAACTTCAACTTCAACAAACAAACAAAAGGTAACTCTGCGGACGTACTGACATACACGGCGCGAAAAAAAAAAAACCGGTGGGCGAGAAAAGGACCAGAAAAAATAGTAAAAATATCACAACACCCATCCTTTGGTGACAAAAGACCATGGACTGTGTGTGAAAAAAAAATGTTGGGCAGAAAAGAACAAAAAAGAATAGTGAAAATTAGCAATCACAACACCCATCCTTTGGTGACACAGGACCATGGATTGTGTGTGAAAAAAGTTCAGAGGGTTATGTTACGGCTTTTTTATTCAGCGCCTGGGAAGCCAGGCCCCGGGTGGTTTGAACGAAAAGCCGTAACATAACCCTCTGAACTTTTAACCCTCTGTCCCATTTGTTTATGTCCTGAAGAAGGCGTAAGCCGAAACGTCGACCTGTGCCGTCCTTTGTCAAAGTTAAGTGGTTTCTGTCCCTTTTGTGTCGCTTTTATTTGCTTATCATTTGAAAACAA